>CM076402.1:3425456-3579954 GCA_038363315.1 Mugilogobius chulae | reverse complement strand
ACGGTGAGGAGTATCCAAAAAAATTGGATGATTATTAAATTTCAATGCCTCTAGATGCAGCAGGTCAAGTCTGAGCTCACTGGGCCCAAAAACCTAGGACTAGTTCGTTAAAATAAAAACGAAATCAAAGTGGCGGCTGATTTTAGATCCAAAATGGCCGACTTCCTGTGTGACGTGGAGCATTGCACCAATTATGTTTTATGTTTGTCTCATCAGCTCTGTCACTGTGGTAAATGTCATTGTCCTACTCCAAAGTAAACTTGTCCCAGTCTCCATTGGATTTTTACAGAAGGTGGCGCCGTAGAGCTGTTTGGTTAAAAGTGTGTAAAATACAGTTATGAATCTGATATTTACATTATATATTTAATTCGGCCAACTTTGGTGTGAGTCTGTCACTGTTTAGTGACTTTTTATCTCACATTAGTGAAATAAGAGTCAGAGTGTCATAGACTATGAATAGGAGCTTTGGAGGCTCCTGGAGACAAAACTGTAGAAAATAGAGCATAGGTCTGATTGGCTTTTATGATCAGGGGCACATTAAGGATTAATGTGCAAAGTTTCACAAATAAAAGTCAAAGTAAATTTTCTATCCCCATTGTAATGTTTGTGCATGTCTATAGGTGGCGCTATATGCCCGACCGTTATGTTAGACATATGTTTGTAACCGGGTCATCTAGTCTATAAGTGATTCAAGTTTCAAGTCAATCTGACAGAGGCGTGCGTGTTATAGATTTTAATGTCTTTTTTTGAGCATTCATTGCGCCCCTGCTGGCCAAGTATTGAAAATGCACCATAGCGATAATGTAATTTTATGCTTCTTATCAGGCATAGAATTTTTGGGCAAAGTTTCATGAAAATCGCACAAAGTTGAGGTATAGGTAGGGTATATAGGGGTATAGAGTGGATATAAAAGTGAATCCATAATGTTTAGTCCAGGATCACACAATAGTGACTGAAGTCTGAGCTCTGTAGGTCAGAGCCTGTGGCCGTGACAGGTGTTCAAAGAAACAGGAAACGAAGGTGTTTTTCGCCGCGTACTGCGGGAAAACGTGAGGAGTATCCAAAAAAATTGGATGATTATTGAACTTCAATGCCTCTAGATGCAGCAGTCAAGTCTGAGCTCATGGCCCAAAAACCTAGGACTAGTTCGTTAAAATAAAAACGAAATCAAACTGGCGTCGCTGATTAAATCCAATATGGCCGCCTTCCTGTGCATCATAGAGCAGTGCGCCAAGGCAACTTTAGCCTTGTCTCATGGAGCTCTATCACTGTTCTGAGTTTCATGAGTCTAGGCCAAAATTGACCTGTTTCCTCTGCCATAGAGGTCTGATTCTAGGCGGCGCTGTCGAGTCGGTTTGGGTCCGACATTATTGCAATGTCGAAATTATCGAATTTTTCGCCGGCCCGGTCGCGACGATGTACGTTGTACATACTTTTCAGGGGGTCCAAGGGGTCAAAAACGCGATTGTTTATGGAGAAAAAAATAATAATAATAAGAAACCAGCGTGAACAATAGCTCTCGCCAGTTTACTGGCTCGAGCTAATAATAATAAAATAATAGAAACTCACGAAGAACAATAGCTCTCGCCAGTTACTGCTCGAGCTAATAATAATAATAAGAAACCAGCGTAGAACAATAGCTCTCGCCAGTTTACTGGCTCGAGCTAATTACAGACAGGATAAACAAGACTGAGGAGGAGGGGGGGGGGAGAGGATATGAGAGGAGAGAAGAGGACAGGGGAGAAGAGAAGAAAAGAAAAAGAAGAGGAGAGGAGAGAAGAAGAGAAAAGAGGAGAGAAGAGAGAGAAGAGGAGAGAAGAGAAGAAAAGAGAGGAGAGGAGAGAGAAGAGAGAAAGAGGAGAGGAGAGAAGAGAGAAGAGAAGAGGAGAGAAATGGAGAGGAGAGAAGAAAAGGAAGAAGAGAGAGAAGGAGAGAAGAAGAGAGAAGAGGAGAGAAGAGAAGAGAGAGAAGAGAGAAAAGAGAGAGGAGAGAGAAAAAAGAGAAGAGGAGAGAAAAAAGGAGAGGAGAGAAGATGAGAGGAGAGGAGAGAGAAAAGAGAAGAGAGAGAAGGAGAGGAGAAAGAGGAGAGGAGGAGAGAAGAAAGAGGAGAGAAGAGAAGAAAGAGAAAAGAAGAGAAGGAGAGGAAGAAGAGGAGAGGAGAGAAGAAAAGAAAGAGAAGCCATACTAAACGGAAGTCGACTGCAAGGCCTGGTAGAACTCTCAGGATCGTGCTGTAAGAATCACAATATTTCTCAAAATATTTAGTTTTTGCAGCAAACGGAAAAAACAGAGAAGCAAAGGAACGATGAAATCACCAGGACACATTCTGTTATTGTATTTTATAAGGAGATCTTTCTAAAACAGAAAGATTGAATAACTGAACCTATCGATGAAGCAAAAGTTGAATTTACTCACATTTGGCAAGACGCTGAAGCAAAAAGTCATTGGATTGAAATCATGAAATATGGATTTAAAAAGTCTTTCTAACCGTTAGTTGCTAAACTGTTTGTTCTTTTCCATTTGTACTCTTCACTGTGGACGTGAGAACTTGTAAGTCGTGACTGAATCAGACTGGAGTCCCTGTTTGGATGGACTGAGACTGGACAAACTGGACTCAGACCCGGGACTTGGACTTGGACTTCTGTGAGCAGAGACGAGCTGATGCTGTGTATTTTTACCTGGACAAACTGAACACCTCTGCATCTGTGACCGGAAATGTATTTGGAACAACCCAATGGAAAAACTAAATGTAGATTGTGTATTTGGACACAAAGACTGGAGAGTCAAAGCTAGGGTGACCGCCTCAAAAACTACAAAAAGTGGAACAGGTTCGGGGATTTGGTGGGACGAACTCGACAAATGATATATATTTTATAATAACCTGTTTGAACTGAGCATGCTGTTTTAACTAAAATAAACAGAGATCATATCCAAATGTAGAGGATATTTTGACACTTATACAAAAGTTCTCTGAATAATACATTCTTAATAGCTACATAGATATTTGTCTATTTATTGAAATATTAGGCTTTAAAACAGGTAGTTGTGTTTTGGTTTAAAATGGACCTAATTGTTTGCATTGATTAAGAAGTTTTCTTGCTGTTGAGCCTATTTCTGATGAGCTTTGCGTGTGTCATGTTGTTTTACACCGGGCTCACACTGCCTCCAGTCCAGATCCAGGTCCAGGTCCAGATCCAGATCCGTCTGGGTCCGGTTGTCACTCACACTGCCTCCAGAATACACATGTGTATGTACAGACTCTGCTGGCCTCTGAGACCACGAGTTCACAATTGGGAGTTTCAGGGAGTTTACGCTATCTCTGGTACATGGATATGTAATTTACCTCCTGTGTGTTCAATAGTCGTGTTTATGTCGAGCATTTTGACGTATTTGTTGTAGCAGCAGAAACGTAATGTTTTTACTTTGAAAACCACCGGATTCACTTCACCCACGAGCGGCTTGGTTTCCTGTTTGTTGTGTTTTGTTTTCACAACTTCACCAAAAAGGGCTCCGGAGCGCTCCGGCAGTCCGGAAAAATTTCATCCATCCATCCATCCATTTTCTTCCGCTTTATCCGGGGTCGGGTCGCGGGGGCAGCAGTCTGAGTAAGGACGCCCAGACTTCCCTGTCCACACACACCTCCTCCAGCTCTTCTGGGAGGATCCCGAGGTGTTCCAGGACAATCCAGAGACATAGTCCCTCCAGCGTGTCCTGGGTCTTCCTCGAGGTCTCCTCCAGTGGACATGCCCGGAACACCTCACCAGGGAGGCGTCCAGGAAGCATCCGGTACAGATGCCCGAGCCACCTCAGCTGGCCCCTCTCGATGTGGAGGAGCAGCGGCTCTACTCCGAGCTCCTCCCGTGTGACTGAGCTCCTCACCCTGTCTCTAAGGGAGCGTCCAGCCACTCTGCGGAGGAAACTCATTTGGACCGCTTGTATCCGCGATCTTGTCCTTTCGGTCATTACCCAAAGCTCATGACCATAGGTGAGGGTTGAACGTAGATTGACGGTAAATCGAGAGCTTTGCCTTTCGACTCAGCTCCTTCTTCACCACAACGGTTCGATACAGCGACTGCATCACTGCAGACGCTGCACCGATCCTCCTCAATCTCACGCTCCATCCTTCCCTCACTCGTGAACAAGACCCCAAGATACTTGAACTCCTCCACTTGAGGCAAGGACTCCCCACCCACCTGGAGAGGGCAAGGCACCTTTCTCCGGAAAAATTTCATTGAACTGAAACGATCCGGACGACCGGAGCAGAGCCGCGAGGCTCGCCGGACCGGACGGATCGCGGTGTGAGAGGCGAACATTACTTTTCAAGAAACGGAAAGCCTCCGTACGCCGGACCGAATCCAGTGTGAGACCGGGGGAAGTCAGATTTCCCTCCGTGGTTGATGGAGAAGCTGATTTTACACAAACTGCACATCGCTGAGCTCTTTCAGTGTCTCCTTCAGTGTTCAGACTCATGAGTGTTTCAGTGATTGGACTTTTCTTTGCCTTGCTGGTGATAGTTTCGTCTCCTCACACACGTTTGTCTTTCGCCGCTAAGTCTGAAGTTGAGTTTTCCTCGTGGGCGGGACAGCGGCGCAGACGGTGATTGACGCACGGTGCAGCTTATCACACGAACAGAGATCAGACAGATGCCAGAGCCAGTTTAAACACAACATAAGTGTTCTATTCAATGTGTTCCATCATCAATGAAAAAGCGGGACACGAGTCTAAAAGCGGGACGGTACAGCCAAAAGCGGGACAGGTGGTCACCCTAGTCAAAGCCGAGGACTGGGACTGGACCTGGGACTTCTCTGAGACTGGGAGTGAGTGGGTTCTGCCTCTGGTCTTTGAACCTTTTCTCTCGCTCAGATTCTCTTTTGTCCTGGACGTTTGTGTGAGTGAAATAACGAGGTTTTTAGTGTTTTTCTGATTTGGTCCAGACTCGATCCAGACAAAGTTGTTTTCCTCTGATTACAAACTAACAAACGCACAAATAAAATAAAAGCGCAGGATGAGTTTCAGCTGCAGACGAGACGCCGACACCAAACTGAATCTGTGTGGCTCCGGTAAATCTGTGTGTAAATGTGAAATACTGAACATGAATAAGAATAAGAAGAGAAGATTTATGAGGAGGAGACAGGAGGAACAGCACACTCATGTTTCCCCAGAGAGAGAGAGAGAGGGAGGGGGGGGGGGAGAGGAGAGAGGGGGGAGAGAGAGAGAGAGGGGAGAGAGGGGAGAGAGAGAGAGAGAGAGGGGAGAGGGAGGGAGGAGAGAGGGGAGAGAGGGGGGGGGGGGGGGGGGGGGGGGGGGAGAGAGAGGGAGGGGAGAGGGAGGGGAGAGGGAGGGAGAGAGGGAGGGAGAGAGGGAGAGAGAGAGGGAGAGAGGGGGAGGGACATACTGATACTCCAGACATGTTGTATCTCGTTTTAAAGCTTAGATCTTCCAGAACACAACCAGTTTATTATCATCAATAATCAGATCAATATTTAGCGCAGTTATTGAATTTATCTGTGGAGTTGTTTGTTGCCAGACTGCACCTGAACGCAACACCAGACTGCACCTGAACGCAACACCAGACTGCGCCTGAACGCAGCACCAGACTGCGCCTGAACGCAGCACCAGACTGCGCCTGAACGCAGCACCAGACTGCGCCTGAACGCAGCACCAGACTGCGCCTGAACGCAGCACCTGAACGCAGCACCAGACTGCACCTGAACGCAGCACCTGAACGCAGCACCTGACTGCGCCTGAACGCAGTGTCATGAAAAGACGTGTTAATGGTCGACGTCGTGCATATTAATGAGGCTAACGACCTTTAGCCTCTCGATTCTCTTCAGTAGAACAAGTCCGTCAATAATAAAGTGATAAATACAAGTTTAAAGCCTTTAAGCAGGGCGGCTCACACTTTTACAGCTCCAGATCTGCTTTTAGTTGAGGCAAAGATCTACCTATCGATTTAAATTACACAATTTTGTTTATTAATAAACATCAGGTGTATAATACAGTCACCTAAGTTTACTTAACCTTCTGGGCGCCACCGTCGCAATATTGCGACACGTAACTTCACCGGAGAAAACGGCCCGTCTCTCTTATTAAAATCAAAAACACTGTTTCTACCTGCTTGCACTAGATGGCCGACATCCAGAGCTTTCTTTTAAGCCCAAAATTACCATAGGTTCCTATTGGATAAAACTCAACGAGGGCGGGTCAAACGGGCTGCTTTTTTAAGTCAGCTGTGTGTGAAGAGAAGCGAGAGGGAGACGAGGCGAGGCAGCGCTGGTCTGACTTTTTGCGAGGCAATACTGGTGAAAACTTTCACTAGAGCGAAGGCTTTGAGCCTGATACTGGTAGATTCACGTGAGGAAGACGAATGCGTTCTCAGACGATGAGAGCGGGAGTGAGAGTGAGAATGGGCGCGCTGATCTCAGCTGCGGTAGAGCCACGGCAGCCGCTCCGGGCGCTCCGCTTGGAGGAACAAATAACAGCACGGACTGATCCAAAACAAACTTTTCCTGTTACAAAACACGTGTAGCACATGGGGCAGGGATAGTATGTAGGTTCTAGAAGGAGGGGGAGAGTGGTTACGGAGGTTAACGCCACCGGCGCGCCCGCCGAAGTCCCTCCCGGCATCAGTGTGAGGAGGCGGGGTAGAGCGGCAGGACGCACCGCGGAGGTTAGCAGGGGGAGGAGGCGGGGAGAGAGTTTACTCTAATTGGCGCTATTTCTAATTCATTATTCCTCTAAAAAAATGAAATAAAAAAATAAATAATAAAACATGTATATCTCCCTTTCCAAAATTGTTTTTCTTTTTGTCAGACAGGAGTGTCTGACAAAAAGAAAAACAATTTTGGAAACTTAAGACAAGAAGACAGTATGAATCTCTTCACAAGGATGTATATCTCCCTGTTTTTACTGTCAAAAAACAATCTTATTCAGCGGTCTAAAAAACATGCAATAATAAGGCCACAACATAAATAATATTCTACATATATACAATATATGACCATATTTATAATCTTTGATTAATACCTGACACTTTTCCAATTGATAGTAGAGCTCTATCTTAAAGTAAATTTAAGCTACAGCCTTTGGAAAGTTGGAGAGTAAAAACCGCATTTCCACTGAAAAAAACCTTGGCGCCCAAAGGGTTAGGCAGAGTTTTAAACCGACGTTGAGATGTTTGACGTTTCCTCGACATAAACACTTGTTCAGAGGCTGGAGACATTTGATTGGACGAGTCTGAATCTGCTCCGACGTCTGGAGAGACTTAATGAAGCAATTATTACCTTATTAAGACACTAACGACTATGGACGTGTTTAACGAGTGTGGTCACTGTGTCTGTGATTAGATTAGAGTGAAACCAGAAGGAGAGAGAGAGAGAGAGAGAAGAGAAGAGAAGAGAGAGAGCGAGGAAAGAGAGAGAGAGAGAGGAAAGAGAGAGGAGAGAGAGGGAGAGAGAGAGAAGAGAAGAGGAAGAGAGAGAGAGGAGAGGGAGAGAGCGAGGAGAGAGAGTGGAGAGAAGAGAGAGAGAGGAGAGAGAGAGGGGAAGAGATGGAAGAGAGGAGAGAGAGGAAAGAGGGAGGGGGGAGAAAAAGAGGGAGAGAGAGGAGAGAGAGAGAGAGAGAGGGGGGAGAGAGAGAAAGAGGAAGAGAAGAAAGAGGGGGGAGAGATGGAAGAGAGGAGAGAGAGAGGGGGGAAGAAGAGGGAGAGAGAGAGAGTGAGAGAGCGAGAAGAGAGAGAGAGGAAGAGAAGAAGAGGGAGAGAGGGCGTGAGGAACAGAGTGAGAGAGAAGAAAGAGACAAAGGGGAGAGAGAGAGAGAGCGAGAAGAGAGACAGAGAGAGTGAGAGAGAGAGGGGGAAGAGAGAGGAGAGAGGATGGGTAAGAAAGAGAGAGAGGAGAGACGAAGAGAAGAAGAGGAAGAGAGAAAGAGGTGACAGAGGGGGAGAGAGACAGGAAAGAGAGAAAGATGAGAGAAAGAAGAAGATGGAGAGAGAGGGAGCGAGGGGGGAAGAAAGAGAGAAGAGGAGAGAGAGTGGAAAGAGAGAGAAAGACGTGAGAGGGGAGAAAGGGAGGAGAGAAAGAGAGAGTGAGAGAGGGGAGAGAAAGAGAGAGAGAAAGAGAAGAAGCAGGAGAGAGAGGGAGGAGACAGAGGAGACAGAGAGAGAAAGCTGTGAGGACGCTGAGTGAAAGACGAGCAGAGGAAACGTGTTGCTTATGTAAGAACAACTAAACTAATTACACACGTGTCCTTCACTGAGGCAGACGCTCGTGTGTGTGTCTCCGGCGTGTGTGTTTAAGTGTCTCCGGTGTGTGTGTGTGTTTAAGTGTCTCCGGTGTGTGTGTGTTTAAGTGTCTCCGGTGTGTGTGTGTGGAAAAGGACAGTCGGTGTGACGGTCGTTTCATTCTTTATCACGTTCAGTTCTGCTCCAAATTAAAGCTCCGGTGCCTGACTTTCAAAAGCAGTTTTAATGTGTCCTCCTCGCTTCTACAAACAAGATTAATATTCACACGCAGTCGTTTAATTTACAAATACACCTGAAGATCGTCTTTTTACAGAGGGCAAAGTGAACCTGCAGCGGACCAGCCAACGACAGCCAATCAGAGAGGAGATTTACAAACATGTCAGGTACAGGAGGATTATTTTAGTAGTCGATTAGTCAGCGATTATTATTTTTTTAAAGCTCCTTGCCTCTGAGCGTGCCACTATAGACGTGATCACATGACATGGTATTTTTCATGTCCTACATTCATTTTCCAAATTCCAATTTTACAGTCACATGTTTAAATAACGTCATTCAAAATCATGCAAAATATTACACAAAATTATATATTTTTTTTCTGATGTAAAACAGATTTGAACAAACAGTAAATTAGAGGAAAAGTCACTAAAGCTGAAATAAATCTTCAAATCTTTTACTGCCTCATTTCCTCAGCAGCAGATGTGGCCTATTACTAATAATGACTTTATCATCATGTATTCATTAAAACACACCTATAGGTGTTTGATTTTAGTTTAAGCTTAATATTCGATAAAATAGTTTGTTGAGCAGGTGAATCCTGTGTGTTTTACTTGTGCTTTAATGCTCTGTTGCTCTCTGGCAACACTCGTTTGCAGACACAATATGGACAGTTGTTTTGTTTGAAAAGGCCCCGCAGACGCTGTTACACGAGGTTCTTAGCGTCTTTGAACAGAAATCACGTCACATTTTGAGCTCACAGATCACAACAGGACCAGCAGACAGCAGCTCTCGAGTCAAACACACCGCTTCTCTTCGCCTGAGAGAGACGCACACCCGGGCAGCAGAGCAGAGTTGCCTCACATAGCACCGCACGCCGCGCACCGCGCACCGCTCTATGTCAAACCTCTGCTCGGTCTCAGCGCACGCGCACAAACTAAGGGAAAGTTCTGAAAATGGCAATGTTTGCACAGAGGGAGAGGCTGAATGAACGCGGAGCAGCCACGAGGCGCAGACACACAGGAGAGGCAGGTCACGAAAAAGCCGACCCGCGCATCAAACGAATGACTCCGTGGTTGTTTATTTATCAAAATGGATTTAAGCGACGCGTCGACAATAACAAATCTGCGTCGACGATTTTTGTAGTCGACGTCGTCGATTAATCGTTGCAGCCCTATGTAAGAGGCACAACTAGTGACTCATTCTGGCTCATTCTTTACCCAGCTTAAATAAATCAGTTTTATGTTGTCGTACCTGAGTCGACTCCCATGACGAGGCCGTTTCCAGAGCTTATTTCAGCTTAAATAATTTAGTTTTATGTTGTCGTACCTGAGTCGACTCCATGACGAGGCCGTTTCCGAGCTTATTTCAGCTTAAATAATTTAGTTTTATGTTGTCGTACCTGAGTCGACTCCCATGACGAGGCGTCCGATGATCAACATCTCAAAAGATTTAGACGTTTGTCCCAAAGACAAAAGAACAGCTGCGATGAGAGCGAAGACGTTGTTCAGGAGCAGAGTCCTTTTCTGAAACACACGACATTATATTTAATACAACTTTAACAGGCTAAAACACAAACCGTTACAGGCTCATGGAACAGGTCTGTGTTTGTGTTAAAGACAAAAGAACCAATCAGAGCGAAGACGTTGTTCAGGAGCAGAGTGCCTTTTCTGAAACACACCACAGATTTAGATTTAATACAACTATAACACACTGAAATACAAACTGTTACAGGCTCATGGAACAGGTCTGTGTTTGTGTAAAAGACTAAAGAACCAATCAGAGCGAAGACGTTATTGGAGTAAAAACAGATCAGAACTGTTGAATAAGTGACATGTAACGATGGGCTGACACAATATCAAGCCTCCGTGTGTTTGCAGATACAGATATTTACATTTAAAAGCAGAACCTTGGGCCCAAACTCCCTGTAAGCGACACAAATGAGGCACATAAACACCTCCAGCTCCAGTCGTGCGTCAGAGAGAGACACTGACCTTGTGTTTGTTTGTGCAGAAGCTGTTCAGACTTGTAACAGGTTTACAGTCAAAATAACACCTTTTCAGCTCAAACAGACAGTTGTTTATGAAGCTGAGTCTGTCCCAGGACGTGTGGCGCTGATTCAAACCCACAAATACAACAGCAGAGGCCTGATGTATTCTACTCCAAGCCACAGAAAACAAATATATGATAGGATTCATTTGCTTCAGACTTTTGCACAAAGAGTCACTTCTTACACCTCCCATACACAAGCTGAGGTGAGTTTTTTGTGAAGTGTCTTGTTCACCAGCTCCAGTTCCCTGTGGTTTGTATTTGCCCAAAACGGTGCAGATTCCCGTGAGAATGTTCGTATTATGACTTGAAAGTCGCACCAGATCACTACAACCTCCTGGAGAAATAAACTATATGGATTCTTTTCGCACACTTCTCCGACTCAGGCAGTGTTCCAAGGTCTGTGTACAAGGAAGCATTGGTTTGAAGCACTTTGTAAGTCTCGCAGGAGTCGCCTGAGTCACCTGAGTCCAGACCCGCGCTGACGATGCATATGAGAGGTTAAACAGTGAACATAATTATATTTAAGATTTCACCAAACATTTTGCTTGTTTTCACTTAGATTTGCAGAGGGGAACCGAATCGAAAGGCCAGAATTGATCAGGTTTGCTCCTGTAGCCACAGACTTACCCCCCCCCCCACACACACACACTAGACACACACACAGTGCGTTTACATGACCAGAGAAATCAGACTAGGCTAGAAAACCAGACTCTATTTGGTTTTCCCCTCAAACTAGTTGGACCAGTGTTGGTCCTGTTTACATAAGTGAATAATAATAATGATGCTGCCGTATCTACCAGGCTTAGACTAATTATGTCCCTGCACGACACATGTCAGTAAATCGGTTTTAAAAGCCAAATGCAAACATGACAGATTGGCCATTTAACCCTAGAACACTATCGCTATAAAAAGTTACACCATCACTTTTGCTGGGTAATTTTCACCCGATATAATAAACCAAAAAAAGTACTTGTCATAAAAAATAGATCAAAATATGACAACACTTGATAAATTAGAGGGGTTTTCTTTTATTTTAAACTGTGATATGTGCAACAAAATGGAAAATAAAAATATAGGAAGATCCTATAAACATGATCAAAAATTACTGAAAAATTTTGATTTTGAGAACAAAAAATTCCAAAAAAAAAAAAATACTGATACAGGAAACTTAATCTTTGGTCGACTCATTCCTGAGCCATGTGAGACTTCACTGGTGAAGCACAGACTCCTGGGCATGCAAACAACTACAGGAGAGACGAACAAAAATGTGGTATTTTTTCCATTGTGTAAAAATTACCACTTGATTAAAATATAGTTTTCACCAGAAGAATTCACTTTAAAAACACCACTTTGTGATATATATTCATAATTCATATAAATAGCTAACTACATAATGTAACTTTTGGCAACAAAAAAAAAAAAAAAGTAAACGTACATTATCCTCTCTCACTGTTGTCGGTGAAAATCACACAAAAGCAAACCTGTGTTACTCACTAGTGAGATGTCAGAGACACTAATCCTGCGAAAGGATGAAGCTGGAGTTGACCAGGGACAGTAAATATGATGAGCCTGAATGTTGTCACTCTTGACATGTGGCAGGATAGCTTGTTTTTAAACACTAACACTATCGCCGGGTGAAATCTACCCACAACGTACATTACCCTCTTTCACTGTCGCCGGGTGAAAATCACCCGAAAGCAAGTCTGTAGGTAAAAGTGGGCTTTGGGGCAGGGAAACACTCACACCTTCATAGAGTCAAAAACAATGATGAAGCTACCCAGGGACTCATGACACTCAGAAAAATGCAACATATTGAAAATCATGTAAATACATTTGCTCGGGTGAAATTCACCCGACGATAGAGCTCTAGGGTTAAACAAAGAAATGAATTATAATAACATATATTAAAGCTAAACGCAGAGCGCGGCTCCTCTTGCCGTGTTTGTTTTGCCGAGCAACATGGCCGCCGCGTAACATGATGCATTATGCAGTGACGTAGGTTCCAATGCTCTATTGTGGTTACAACTACAGTGTGTGTGTAGGTCTGAGGCTGCAGGAGTAAAACGGATCGATTCTGGCATTTCGATTCGTTCGCTGCATGTTTTTGTTCTATTTTTCCATCCCTAGTATGTATCGTATCGTGTTTAAACGTGACTTTTTCCCACCGACAGCCTGAGTTTGCAGAGAACTCACATCAGAACTCACATCAGAAGTGTTGAAGCTGAGGGTCAGACACACTTTAATATAAACCTCATGTAGATGTGACTTTGACTTCAGGCTGAACTTTGGACCAAACGAGACACGGACATGAATAAAACATGACACAATCAGAGCGAGAATGGGCTTTTAGCTTCAGAAGAATCATGATTAATGCAGCAGCAGATCAAAGCCAGGCCCAAACGCCGACGATCGAAGAGAGAAACCAACCAAAAACACTTTATTAGTGACAGAGACGGGCCTCCAGAAGCTTCAGTCTGAATGTTGTTTGACTGATTCTCTCACAAACACATAATGACAGTGATTACAGAGGATTTAATTACAGCAGGATCATTACAAACGTCAGAACAAGTCGTTTCACTCGGGTTTTACTTCCTGTGTGAGAGATTTCTGTTTAGTTCAGGACATTTGATTGGTTTAAAGTGTGAGAGCCTCAGGTCGGTCACTGAAGTGTTTTAATTATCCTGGGTCTTTGTAATTGACCTTTCGCCGAGCCCCGCCCCCCTTAGTTACTGTTGCTACGTCCGTCAAATATGACAGCGTGCCATAGACTTCAATGACAGAAGGAAGTACACCTGTTCACGTTAGTGACTTTTTTAAAGCAATTTTTCAGCGATATCCTCTAGATCAGGGGTGCCCAAAGTGGGGCCCGGGGGCCAAATTCGGCCCGCCAGATGGTTCAATTTGGCCCGCGAAGGGTTGTTCAGGTTTGTTAGGACTAACTGTTTGATTCAATTTTGTGCTGAAAAGACTGTCAAATGACAAAATACATGTGCAATCTCTTAAAACATGTTAATAAAAGATATTTTAATCTTCATCTCTTCTCAAAATGTTTTTTTAAATGCCGAACTAAATTATGTTTGGCCCTTGGCACTCTTCAATGCAATACATTTTGGCCCGCGAAGAAAAAATCAGCAAATTTTGGCCCTCCGAGGAAAAAAGTTTGGGCATCCCTGCTCTAGATGGAGGCAAAAGGGGTTCACTATGCAGTGGAGGGATTTATTCAAAACATTAAAATACACAACGGAGGGACATAACTCCTATGGAGGCTAATGCTACTGGTCTCAAGCTAAATCAGACAAACCCATGATCTTTAACGTTTCCTCAAATACAACAAGCACAGCCTTGTCCTGCTCTTGCACTGCCGGGTAAGTTCACTTTCATATGTTAAGGTCTATTTTTCTCTGTTGCAAGAATATTGTTCATTTACGAGGTATGTTAGCGAGCTAAAGCTACTAGTGTTGGCTAAAGGCTAAGAGGCTCGCTAAACGTAGCAGCTTAGAGCGTAACTTCTGCAGTTATATCCTCGTCATGGTAGAACTTTGGTCTAGTTTGTGTTTTTGCCTCCAGATCTAACAACAGTAAGTCCATAGCTATAGTTAAACATTAGTTTTACCTTTGAGCAGACATTTGGTCCATATTTACATAGCAACGGTTGCTACCATGTTTGATTGGACAAGAGCCGTTTTGGGGCGGGGCTCGGCAAAAGGTCAGTTACGTCAAATAAAAGTGTCTCAGCGTCCGACCTTCAGCGACACAAAAGAGAAGAAGGAGAAGGAGGGGTAAAGAGAGGGAAAGAGAGAGATAGGGAGAAGAAAGAGAAGGAGAAGAAGAAGCAACGACATCTGTGTCTGAAAGAAAAGAGGAAAGAAGAGAAGAGGAGAAGGAGGGATGGAGAGAGAGAGAGGGAGAGAAAGAGGAGAGAGAGAAAGAGGAAAGAGAAAAGGAGAAGAAGAAGGAGGGAAAGAGAGAGAGGGAGAAGAAAGAGAGCGAGAACAAGAGAGGAGAAAGAGAGAGGGGGGAGAGAGAGAGAGGACAGAGAGGAAAGAGAAAAAGAGAAGAAGAAGGAGGGAGAAGAAAGAGAGATAGAGAGAAAGAGAGAGAGAGGGAGAGAGAGGAGAGAGAGGGAGGAGAGAGAGACGGGGAAGAGGAATAAGAGGAGAGAGAGAAGTAGGAAAGAGGGGGACGAGAGAAAGAGAGAGGGGGGAGAAAAAGAGGGAGAGAGAGAGAGAGAGAGGAGAGAGAGAACAAGAGAAAGGGAAGAAAAGAGGAGAAGGAAGAAGGGGGGAAAGAGGCAAGAGAACGAGAGATAAAGAGAAGGAGACAGAGAGAGTGAGGGGAGAGAGAGAAAAAAGAGAGAGGAAGAGAAAAGAGAATAAGAAAAGACAGAAGAGAAAGGGAAAGAGAGAGAGAGCAAAAGAGAAAAGAAAGAAGAGAAAGAGGGAGGAAAGAGAGAGAGAGTGGGAGAAAAGAGAGGCAGGAAGAGAGCGAAAAGAGGAGGGAAAAAGGGGAAGACTGAGAGAGAAGAAAGAAGGAGAGTGAAACAAAAGAGCGAGAGAGTAGAGAGGAGGGAGAGGGAGAACAAGAGAAAGATAGAAGGGAAGGAGAAAGAAAAGAGAAGAATTGAGGGAGAGAGAAGCGCGAAGAGAAAGAGAAGAAAGACAAAATAGAGGGGGCGAGAACAAATGAGAAAGAAAGAGAAGGGGATACGAGAAAAGGAGAAAAAAGGAGAGAGAGGAGCGAAGAGAGAAAGAGAGATTTAAAAGAAAAAAGAGGAGAGAAAAAGAAAAGTAGGGTGGGGGTGAGAAAAGAGCAAGTTAGTAGAGAGTGGGGAGTAGTGATGCGCGGGTCGACCCGTAACCCGCGGGACCCGCGGTCAGCCCGCGGGTTCGGGCGGGTCGGATAGCACAATTTAAAGAAGTGGGTCGGGTTCGGGTGGGTCGGGTCTAAACCCATGTTCAAACGCTGGTGTCATGCTTTGGCTTCAAGTGACGTGAACGTCAGTCCAATAAGCCTCATGTCAAGCACGTTAATTCTGTTTAACATAAGACACAACTTATGCCTTCTGAGCTTAGTTTATTTAAGCTACAACTGGCTATAAAACAGAAAGAAAGATATGGACAAGAGTTCAACTAGCCTACTAGAACGTCGTTCTGTGGAGGAGATGGAGCAGCCAGGTTATCGACTCAGTCATAAACACATAACTACACAACGCTCCAGCCTGAACTTCATCGTAAACTAAACAGAAAGAGTCAAATCCTCACTTGGAGAAACGTCCAGACTCCAGAGCATGTTGACGTTTAAATAACCCTCAAAAAACAAGCTTTTTACTCACCGTGAATGTCTGACGAAGAAGTCTGACGAGGTCCACTGTCCAGGTGAAGCTTAAAATACATCTGTCTGACGGAGATTAATCCAGTTGTTTGTATCCACATCACAGGGCTTTGCAAATCCACGGTAAAAGTCCGATGTTCTGTTTCTTTCTGCTTAAAATCCCGACGCATTGTCTAAATCCACGAGTAAAGTCAGTCTGCATTTGCGTTCTGCGAGCAGCGGCCAAAAACATGCTCAGTAAACAGCTGCTGAAGTCCGTAGATGTCGCGTCCTGCTGCTGACATAATCTTATCGTTTTGAGCGCTACGAAAACAACTTTCTCCCAAAAAGTCGTCCATGTTTTCTTCCGCTGCTGAACTGTAAACAACCCGGCTCTCACAAAGATCGTGTATGACGAGAAGATGAGCTACTCTGTACAGATAAAAGTGTATGTGCTCATTTCAGACAAACGTACCCGCAGAGGCCACAGCTCGCAAAAAAACAACGTTTTATGCAGTTTTAATGTGTGCGGGTTCGGGTTGGGTCGGGTACTGAAATTTAAGCACATTTTTCGGGCCGGGTTGGGTCGGGCTGAATTTTGAATCGGGTCGGACGGGGCGGGTCACAAAAAAAGCTGACCCGCGCATCACTAGTGGGGAGAAAAAAAGAGGAAAGAGAAAAAGAAACAGACTGGAGGAGAGAGAGAGAGAGAGTGAGAGAGAGAGAGAGAGACAGACAGACCGGAGGAGAGAGAGAGAGAGAAGGAGAGAGAGAGAAGGAGAGAGAGAGACAGACTGGAGGAGAGAGAGAGAGAGAGAGAAGGAGAGAGAGAAACAGACTGGAGGAGAGAGAGAGAGAGACAGACCCGGAGGAGAGAGAGAGAGAGAGAGACAGACAGACCCGGAGGAGAGAGAGAGAGAGAGAGACAGACAGACCCGGAGGAGAGAGAGAGAGAGAGACAGACAGAAACCCGGAGGAGAGAGAGAGAGAGAGACAGACAGACCCGGAGGAGAGAGAGAGAGAGAGACAGACAGACCCGGAGGAGAGAGAGAGAGAGGACAGACCCGAGGAGAGGAGAGAGACGGACAGACCGAGGAGAGGAAGAGACGGACAGACCCGGAGGAGAGAGAGAGAGAGAGAGAGAGAGAACTGACCTGCCGAGCACTTTGATGATGAGCGACACCGACAGCGCCCCCAGCAGGCCGCCGATGGAGAAGATGGACACAGTGATGGACCAGAGCAAAGTCAGAGTCTCTGCAGCCACAGGTTCTCCGTATCGCTCCAGCCACGTCTGATTGTAGAACGACTTTATGAACTAAAAACAAGACAGAACGAGTTTATGAACTAAAAACAAGACAGAACGACTTTATGAACTAGAGATGGCTAGAAGTATTGCAGTGCTGGGCAAAGCAAGACATTTATTGGACCCACATTCTCTTCATATACTATACAGTGCCATACCTTGGTTATGGAGCACAAGTATGGGGACACATACACTCAACAAAAATAAACGCAACACTTTTGTTTTTTTCATGAGATGGACTTAAAGATCTAAAATTCATTCCAGATACACAATATTACCATTTCTCTCAAACACTGTTCACAAATCTGTCTAAATGTGTGATAGTGAGCACTTCTGCTTTGCTGAGATAATCCATCCCACCTCACAGGTGTGCCACATCAAGATGCTGATCTGACATCATGATTAGTGCACAGGTGTACCTTATACTGCCCACAATAAAAGGGACTCAGAACCAGTCAGTATCTGGTGTGACCACCATTTGCCTCATGCAGTGCAACACATCTTCTTCACATAGAGTTTATCAGATTGTCTATTGTGGCCTGTGGAATGTTGGTCCACTCCTCTTCAATGGCTGTGCCAAGTTGCTGGATATTAGTGGGAACTGGTGCACGCTGTCGTATACGCCGGTCAAGCACATCCCAAACATGTTCAATGGGTGACATGTCCGGTGAGTATGCTGGCCATGCAAGAACTGGGACATTTTCAGCTTCCAAGAAGAGGAGTGGACCAACATTCCACAGGCCACAATAGACAATCTATTAAGATTGTCTAAGGTTTTCATGACCACTCCCGCCCGATCCGAAGCTTTCATGATTGTTCCCGCCGATCCCGAAGCTGTCAAGATTGTTCCCGCCCGATCCCGAAGCTTTCATGATTGTTCCCGCCCGATCTCGGCTTCCCCCGTGAGCCTGCCCGCTTGAGAAACCCGCGGGTCCCGTTTTTGGTGACATGGAGATTGCGGCGGGCCCAGGACATAACAACATGCACATAAATGACTAAACTCTGCATAAGCTATAGTTTTAAAATGATCCGGCAGTAGCCTAAATAATCTCCAATAATAAGGCGATTATGTCCATTTGAAATGATATCTAATCATGATGTGTGTAAGTTCCTCACACCTCCAGTTTCTGCTAAACCAACACTTTATATCACCCCTGCTGTAGGTGTATGGCTTCCATCTCCCCGTGGCTCCACCCCTGGTCCCTTTAGCTCCTCCCCCTGGTCCCTCTGACCCCTCCCCCGGTCCCTTTGACTCCTCCCCTCAGGTTCAGTGTGATTCTCACCACAGCCGGAGCGTTGACCACAGACAGATTATAACCGTAAAGAAACGACGATCCCAGAGCTCCAAAGAACGCTGCCCCGAGGAGACAGGGAGAGAGAGACACCTGTGGGAGAGAGAGACAAGTGTTAGAGAGAGAGAGAGAGAGACCTGTGGGAGAGAGAGAGGGAAGAAGTGTTAGAGAGAGAGAGAGAGACACCTGCAGGAGGGATTGAGAGAGAAGAGTTTATACCAGAGAGAGAGAGAGAGAGCTCCAAAGAACGCTGCCCTGAGGAGACAGGGAGAGAGAGACACCTGCAAGAGAGAGAGAGAGAGAGAGAAAAGGAACGTTAGATCAGAGAGAGGGAGAGAGAGACACCTGCAAGAGAGAGAGAGAGAGAGAGAAAAGGAACGTTAGATCAGAGAGAGGGAGAGAGAGACACCTGCAAGAGAGAGAGACAAGTGTTAGAGAGAGAGAGACAGGGAGAGAGAGACACCTGTGGGAGAGAGAGAGGGAAGAAGTGTTAGAACAGAGAGAGAGAGAGACACCTGTGGGAGAGAGAGAGAAGTGTTAGAGAGAGAGACAGGGAGAGAGAGACACCTGCAAGAGAGAGAGACAAGTGTTAGAGAGAGAGAGACAGGGAGAGAGAGACACCTGTGGGAGAGAGAGAGGGAAGAAGTGTTAGAACAGAGAGAGAGAGAGACACCTGTGGGAGAGAGAGAGAAGTGTTAGAGAGAGAGACAGGGAGAGAGAGACACCTGCAAGAGAGAGAGAGACAAGTGTTAGAGAGAGAGACAGGGAGAGAGAGACACCTGCAAGAGAGAGAGACAAGTGTTAGAGAGAGAGAGAGAGACAGGGAGAGAGAGACACCTGTGGGAGAGAGAGAGGGAAGAAGTGTTAGAGAGAGAGAGAGACAGGGAGAGAGAGACACCTGCAGAGAGAGAGAGGGAAGAAGTGTTAGAACAGAGAGAGAGACAGGGAGAGAGAGACACCTGCAAGAGAGAGAGAGGGAAGAAGTGTTAGAGAGAGAGAAGAGACAGGAGAGAGAGAGAGAGACACCTGCAAGAGAGAGAGACAAGTGGGGAGAGAAGTGTTAGAGAGAGAGACAGGGAGAGAGAGACACCTGTGGGAGAGAGGGGAGAAGTGTTAGAGAGAGAGAGACAGGGAGAGAGAGACACCTGTGGGAGAGAGAGAGAGAAGGAACGTTAGACGAGAGAGAGGAGAGAGAGAGAGAGACAACCTGCAGGAGGGAGGGAGAGAGAAGAGTTTATACCAGAGAGAGAGAGAGAGAGCTCCAAAGAACACTGCCCCCGAGGAGACAGGGAGAGAGAGACACCTGCAAGAGAGAGAGAAGAGGTGTTAGAGAGAGAGAGAGCATGGGAGAGAGAGAGACACTGTTGGAGAGAGAGGGAGAAGTGCTTTAGAAGAGAGAGACAGGGAAAGAGAAACACCTGCAAGAGAGAGGAGAGAAGAAAGAACGTTTAGACCAGAAGACAGTGGAGAGAGAGACACCTGCAGGAGGGAGGGACAAGTGTTTAGAGGAGAGAGAGACAGGGAGAGAGTGTCACCCTATGGGAGGGGAAGGAGAAAAACATAGTCAGGAACAGAGAGAAAGAGAGGGAGCTCCAAAGAACGCTGCACCGAGAGGAGACAGGGAGAGAGGAGAGAAAAAAGAACCGTTAGAACACAAAGAGAGAGACACCTGTGGAAGAGAGAGACAAGTGTTAGAGAGAGAGAGAGAGAGTCACCTGTGGGAGAGGAGAGAGAGAGAGAGAGAGAGAGAGAGAGAGAGGAGAGAGAGAGAGAGAGGGAGGAGAGAAGAGAGAGAGAGAGAAAGAGAGAGAAAAAGAGAGAGGAGGAAGAGAGAAATAGACAGCTGCAGGAGGGATAGAAGTGTTAGAGAGAAAATCACATAAAGGAATAATCTTTGCACATTTGTGTATTTCAGATTCAAAAATCCAACAATTACATTTAGACAAAGATTTGCTGCGTCACATTTTTTACTAAAAGTTATTATTTTTATAATTTATTGCAGCAAGTGTCAATTTTAGAATAAAGTCTTGTTTCATTGTCAAAAAAACTGTCACTTTTGCCAAAACCAAATCAGAAACAGCCGCAGCTTTAATCAGCCTGAGGTTTTAGAAGTGTTGATAGTTTTTTATATTTAAATAAATGTTTTTACCTTCTTGTCGGCGTCTTTCACACTGACTTTAGGATCCATCTCAGTCTCTCACCTCCTGCAACAACACCAATATTAAATATAATTTAGACACAACACAAAGGATCAATCATCTAATCACAAAGACGTCAGTTCTCCTCGACAGCGTTTAGTAGTCACGTATTTTAAAACATATTTAGAAAGAATAAACTGGTACATAAATAATTAATACATTTACACACAAACCATGTTAAAGGATCAATCATTAGATCACAAACACTGTGACGCTTCAGTCGCATCGTTTTAGGAAAAGACTTCAGTTCTCCTTTAATAGTCACAAATGTTACAACAGAAACGGCATATTTAGTAAGAATAAATAAATACATACATACACTCAACAAAAATATAAACGTAACACTTTTGTTTTTGCTCCCATTTCTCATGAGATGGACTTAAAGATCTAAAATTCATTCCAGATACACAATATTACCATTTCTCTCAAACATTGTTCACAAATCTGTCTAAAAGTGTGATAGTGAGCACTTCTGCTTTGCTGAGATAATCCATCCCACCTCACAGGTGTGCCACATCAAGATGCTGATCTGACATCATGATTAGTGCACAGGTGTACCTTATACTGCCCACAATAAAAGGACACCCTGAAATGTGCAGTTTTGTCTCACAGCAAAATGCCACAGATGCCACAAGCATTGAGGGAGCGTGCACTTGGCACGCTGACAGCAGGAATGTCAACCAGATCTGTTGCTCGTGCATTGAATGTTCATTTCTCCACCATAAGCCGTCTCCAAAGGCGTTTCAGAGAATATGAAAATGTCCCAGTTCTTGCATGGCCAGCATACTCACCGGACATGTCACCCATTGAACATGTTTGGGATGTGCTTGACCGGCGTATACGACAGCGTGCACCAGTTCCACTAATATCCAGCAACTTCTACAGCCATTGAAGAGGAGTGGACCAACATTCCACAGGCCACAATAGACAATCTGATAAACTCTATGTGAAGAAGATGTGTTGCACTGCATGAGGCAAATGATGGTCACAACAGATACTGACTGGTTCTGAGTCCCCAGACCGCCAATAAAGCAAAAACAAAATGCACATTTCAGGATGTCCTTTTATTGTGGGCAGTATAAGGTCCTTTTATTGTGGGCAGTATAAGGTACACCTGTGCACTAATCATGATGTCAGATCAGCATCTTGATGTGGCACACCTGTGAGGTGGGATGGATTATCTTAGCAAAGCAGAAGTGCTCACTATCACACATTTAGACAGATTTGTGAACAGTGTTTGAGAGAAATGGTAATATTGTGTATCTGGAATGAATTTTAGATCTTTAAGTCCATCTCATGAAAAATGGGAGCAAAAACAAAAGTGTTGCGTTTATATTTTTGTTGAGTATTAAAAAAGAAAGGCAATAAATAATAAAATAAAAAATATGAATAAATAAAATGAAATAAAAAAAATCCAAATTGTGCAATCCTAGAATTCAAACCAAAATAAATATAAAAATGTAATAATCAAATACTTATATTAAAATGCAAATGTAAACTATTATTATATAAAATAAGAATCATATAATAATTTTAAAATGAGATATTTTCCCTAAACTGTCCAGCCCCAAACTTCACAACAAAATATAATCATGAATAAAATCCATATTACATTATCTTCTCACTTTGTACACTTCAAATACAAACATGAAAAAAATCAACAATAATAAATAAAATAAAACCTTTGTAGCTGTGGATCTAAACGTCTGAATCTTCAAATAACTTCAGTCCAAACGAGACAAAGAAGTGAATAAATGATCAGAAATAAAGTAAAAACCAAAGTAGAAACAGCAGAGATCCAGACGGAGAAGCTCACGGGACAAAAGTCAGATTCAGACAAAACCATTTGAACAACAGCATCGGAAACAGGAAGTGTGATTTCACAAACCAGTGACACAGAAACGCACAGGAAGGTCAAAGGTCGACGGCACAACATTCTCCGGATCAATAATCGTATTTTTAACTCTGACTGGTCTGGTCTGGTCTGGACTGGTTCAGTTCTGGGGAAAGTGACTCAGGTGAGCAGGAGTGTTAGGTAGGGAAGTCCCGATCAGGTGTTTTTGCCCCCGAGTCCAAGTCCGAGTCATTAGATTTTGAATATTTCCGATTAGGACTGGGCGATATTGACTAGGGATGTCACGATATCAAATTTCAGAATCACGATTATAGCAAAAGGAAAAATCACGATTTTGCGATTATTCTTGATTATCGGCATAAAGAAAAAATAAATACATTATATACATATATTTATTTTTTAAATCTAAATTTATTGGCATTTGATTTGCTGACAGTGACAATACACTGATTGTATTACATAAATATGATGTAGGTTTGATTAAAAACAATAAATGCAATTATTTTAAATAATTATCCTTTGAAAAAAATAATTTAATGTTTTAAACAAATTATAATTCAAGCATTAAAAAAAACATTATTGTCCCTTTAATGATTGCTTTAATATTCTCCTTATACCTACAAGGAGAGATCGATTACTAATAATATTATTATGTGTGATATCTGTCACGTGACTCACAAAGGCGACGTCATCCACACGTTTTGTTTTCCCAGCGTCGTCACGTGACCGCCTGGACGCGGCTTTCGTTTTACTTTCAGGTCAGAGTTTATGTCAAATGAAGCATAAATACTGTTTATTTTTGTCGTGAGCTGCGCGTCACTCTCTGGAGCGCTTCGTTTAAAGGATTTACGTTGTTTCTTTACCTTTACTTGGACGAACAGCGAGGGATGATCGTATCGAAGATGTTAGATCATGTTGGATGTGTTAGAGCTTTTAGCAGCAGCTTTTCAATGGCACGTTTTGCATCTTGGACACTCTTCAGCCGCACAAAGCCCTGGTCATCTTAAAAACAACTCGACTTGATATTTTGGATGGATACAACTCCTGAAGAGCTAACTTCAGCAGCCTTAGCGGTGAGTTGACGACACACGCTGTTCTCCGCTGGCTCTGCCCATGTACGTCACAGAAGACGTAAGACGTGTTTGCGGTTTATCGTGAGTTGTAAAAATTCTACGAATAACCTACCGTGGGGGAAAATATTCACGATTATTGAAAAACCGGTTAATCTTGACATCCCTAATATTGACAAAAATGAATATCTGGATAATTTTTTGCCGAATCTTGATAACGATATTTGGATGATATTCTGTCAGTTCGACCTAAATGTGTTCAAATCTTTGTTCAAATTAGTTACACTGGAAAAATGACAACTTTAATTATTATAAAAAGTTACAAAGTGATTGATTGTGATTTGAGCAAGATTGACTGTCTTAAATAAAGCAGAACAAGTCAATGTAGTTATTATTTAAAGATAGGGATGGGACGAGATCTCGTGAGATCAAACTGTCCTGATACCGTACTGAACTGTCTCGTGAGATTTTTCCATGGTCATGAAATTAAGTTTTGTATCTTTGAGCAGCTGTAGTAAATATTCTCCTCCACATACAGACTTGTAGCAGACTAATTCTGACAGAAAATTGTCTAAACTCTGTCTCAGTTTTTATTTGGTAAAGATAGGACCAATACTGACAGAGATAATTAGTCCCAAACATTGTAAAAGTTAGCGTGAAAAATATATAATTGTCGAAAATAACGCGCGGACATCGCGGGAACAGCGCCATGTTTTTCACACTTAAACATCGTTTAAAATAGATCCACAAAGAGATAATTTGGCCTGTATTATCAATAACTGTAAAAAGTAGTGATGGGTTAAACGAGTCGAGGCACCGACACATGTGCCATTCACTGAGAGCGAGGCCTCAGCCGAGTTGTGTCACCGAGCACATCGTTTAAGAAAAGTCACATGATCAACGCAGTTACGGTATCGAAAAGTATCACTCTGTATCATGTGTCACTGAGGCACCAGTTCTACACAACACCAGAGAGCAGCAACGAGAGTCAGAGGAGGCAGTGCTTCACCAGGCCTCTCGGGGAAAAAGAACAATAAAACCAAATAATAAGTTCTTTAACATGTAAAATATTACATAAATGTTTTCTGAGATGATTTCCCTTGATTTTCTGTGAATGTTGTGATGTAAAAACGCAAAAATAACCAGGATTTGCAAATACAAATATAGTGTGGTTAACATTAAATATGGTTCTCCGCACCTGAAAGACATCATTAGCTGCGTGGCTTGACTGGCTGGGCAGCTGATCCCGAGTAGAAAGGGTCGCGGGTTCAAGACCCGTGGTGGTACTATATTTTTCTCCACTTCAAACTCATGTGTGGAGACCTATATTCATATAAATGTATGTTATTATGTAATTTCAACATTTCATATGCAAAAATGTTTCAAGCACAATGTACAAAACGTTTTCAAGCCCAAAAAGAAAAGCATGAAAAATTATTGAGTGAATATTGCTAAGAACAGAAATATTCCCTTTATTTTTTTTATGTTAATTACATAATATATGTTAATTACATAATATATATGTTACACTCAATTGTTCATATGTAAAGAAAAAAATATCTACGACGTTTCTTTTGTAATGGGCTAAGGCTGCAGTAAATTTTTTAAACCACCAGATGGAGCCTATACACACACCAACACAGTGTGATTTAGTGTCGACACAATAAGGGAAAAGTGTGATACACACCTTGAGGCATCATCTACCCATCACTAGTAAAAAGTACAAAACTCTCCTGGTCCCTGTCAGCAGCATGGAAGAATCAGCGGCAGCGCTGTGAAGGAAAGGGGAAGGGGGCGGAGTCTGAGCTACACACGGGGAAGGGGCGGAGCCTGAGCTACACACGGGAAGGGGGGAGTCTGAGCTACACACGGGGAAGGGGGCGGAGTCTGAGCTACACACGGGGAAGGGGGCGGAGTCTGAGCTTACACACGGGGAAGGGGACGGAGCCTGAGCTACACACGGGGAAGGGGGCGGAGTCTGAGCTACACAGGGGAAGGGGACGGAGCCTGAGCTACACACGGGGGAGCGGATCAATTTCAGTTAAAACTCATATCGTTGAAATAATAAAATTCCAAGGTGACACACATAATGAAAGCTAAAGCTAAACTAAAATAATATAAACTAACAATAATAAATATTACGAATTATTATTTTTTATTTGCCTTGTATAATTCTAAATTGAAAAAAAAAATTAATGCAAATTATTTAAAAATCTTGTCTCGTCTTGATCTCGTGGACCCAATCTCGTGTCTCGTCTCGTCTCAATTCTGTCTCGTCCCATCACTATTTAAAGAACACAAGATTGTTTTTTCATAATTTCACATTAGTGTGTATTTTTCTTTCTGTAAAACGAGATATTTTGTACTTGTTCTGTCGGCAATCAGGTTCAAACCAGTCAAATCTACTCTAAACATGTAAAATATGACTTATTCTAGGCACATAGTCCCTTGTTTCTCATTTATGATGCAAATCTTTTCTACTGTGTTTTTAATTATCAGACAAATATTTGCCAAATCACAAAAGTTCATGATAAACTAATTACATTTTCATTGTAAATTTACTCTTTTGTAGCCCGTTTTTACTGCACGATACACTCAATATTACATTTTTACACATCTTCAAAACAGCATTCACGATATTATCTAAAATTCGATATATCCCGATCCGATACTTTTATTTTGTTTACCTTTTTAACATTTAGCACTAACATTTGACTTCTGTGACGTAGCTTGAACAATCAAATAATACATAAATTCTTCACTTTGGACCTTAGTGCAACAGTAGATATTAAATTAAAAAGGTCTAACATGAAAAAACAGCATCAACTTCAAATATCCAGCAGCATAAGAAAACAAAAGTGCCACAGTGTTTTCAAGTGTAATGTGTTTTTAGGAACTGCACTGCACTCTCCAGCTTTAATTTGACAGAAAGTTCATGTTTTTCTGATGAAAGCCAATATCTCTTTGCCTACTTCACGTTGTACTAAGAATCTTAATTTTTCTTCTATTTTTCACCCCGTCCCGCAATTAATAGTGTAGGATTCAGGCAAACTCTGGCTCGCTCTCTCATCCACGTGCACGAGTCTTAGCACCCAAACATGCAGCCCAGTGTTGTAGATTATTTTGGTATTCATGTATAAAAATGAATAGCTTGAGAGTTGCCTGAGCTCAAAAAGTATTATTTATTAACAAAAGTACAATTATGCATAATCGATAGTCCTGAGAGTCCAGGGTCCTAGTCATTGTTGTTGTGAGAGAGATCTCAGTCCATATTGTTCATCTCTGAGGCTTCCCTCCATGTCCATTGTTCTTTAGCTAAGACCATCACATGAGCTAGGGCCTGCTGGGCCATGATGAGAGACCTGCTTAGTGGTTCAGTCTCCTCTTCTGTCTCCATAGTCTCTGTCCGTGGTCTCTTCCATGTGCTCGGTCCAAGTGGTCTGCCCCCTGCTCTCTGGCTGCGTTGTCCCTTATACCCATCAGGGGGGCAAAACAGGTAAAACGGGTCTGGGAGCCTTCAGCTCACCAGAGGAGTTTAGAGTCTTTTCACATGCAACAAAGCCTATCCAGGTGTGATCTACATTAGCACATGCAGAGACTTACTGGCTCCGAGAGGCTTTTGATGGGTTTTCCCAGGTTTCAGTTTCTGCAAAGTTACATTTAAAGATTTCCATAACACCAGCACCCGAGGGATGAAAGCAGACACAGGTAGGACTAAACGGCTCATATAAAGAGATTGTGAACAGAGGGAACAGTGTTGATTTCACAAACACGTTTGTTACAAGTTCAGCTGTAAAATAATGTGCGGTTTAAAATAGTCTGACGCATATTCATGGAGAAAAGAGCCTCATAAGGACGTGATTTAAACTTGGTGTTTGAAGTTGGAAAGTTTACAATGTTCACGGTCGTTCACGGAGCTTCTGGTACATGTTGTTTTAGTGGTTGTTTTAGTGGTTTTTAGTGGGCATCGTACTATATTTTGTCTCTGCGGCTTTTTCCTGTTTTTCCTGCTAAAAGCCCAGGAGTCACGCCGTTGACGCAGGTAAATTAAAACTATTTTGAACGACGCGTATCGTATTGACGGCCGTCAGACGAGCGTCTCACACTTCTGGTGTAAATTGTCAGAACCAAATCGTACTTGATTCCATTCTGAGTGAGTGCGTATGACGCCTGTATGACGCTGCTGCAGTTACGCGCTGCTACTGCGCCGGTGTACATTGGAGGTTACACTGTGTGTAATATTGAGCTCATCACACATTTGTTAAGACATTGTAAAACACTAATCCTGTTACATTTACACTTGATTACTGGTTCATTTATTAAAATATAATGTCACAACACATTTTCCTCAGAATATTTGATTCAATTTAAGCCACAGACAGTATTTAAGTGATGTTTTAGTCCTGAAGTGTCGTTTTCAATCAAATATAAATGCAATTAATTTATATGAAAGTTACTCAGATTGTAATATATTATCCACATTTTTATATGAGCTACACTACTGAGTTACTGAAAGTATTACTGGTTACTCCCAACACAGATGCTAGTACTTTTATTGATACTTCTTATCGATACTTTTACTCACAAAAAAACAAAAACATCCATACTTTCTGCTCTGAAAAATGAGAGAAAAATTCTAGTTTAGTTTATCAGCTTCACGGACTAAAGACGAGTGATCCAGAGACTGTTAACGAGCAGCACCAGGGCTGTAATGAAACCAGGTCTGGTCCTCATCCCGGCTGCTCAGGAGAGACTGAAACATGAGCTTTATCAGACGTTATCCTGATAAACTCCAGACTTAAATCACTACAGACTGAAGACGAGTGATCCAGAGAGCGTTAACGAGCAGCACCAGGGCTTTAATGAACCCAGGTCCTGATCCCTGCTCAGGAGAGACTGAAACATGAACGTTTTCAGACATTATCCTGATAAACTCCAGACTTAAATCACTACAGACTGAAGACGAGTGATCCAGAGACTGTTAACGAGCAGCACCAGGGCTGTAATGAAACCAGGTCTGGTCCTCATCCCGGCTGCTCAGGAGAGACTGAAACATGAGCTTTATCAGACGTTATCCTGATAAACTCCAGACTTAAATCCCTACAAACTAAAGGAGTGCGTTTATCACAGGTTCAACAGAGATTCAGAACCTCAACAAGGATACTGGACTTAACTTTAACGTGTTAGTTTGGGACTTTATCAGTGACATGTCTGATGTTGAAACAGAAACAGGAAGTGAGATTTCTAGTTTCGGTTTTAAAAGGACAAGGAAGGAAATAAATCATATGGATCCTTTAAAATGTATAAGTTACACTAATCTGAAGAAATATGATAAAAGAGAAAAAAGAGAGGGAGAGAAATAAGGGAGAGAGAGAGAAGAGGAGAGAGAGAAGAGAGAGTGAAAAGAGAGGAGAAAGAGAAAAAGAGAAAAAAGAGAAAAGATAAGAGAGGAAAGAGAGGAAAGAGGAGAAAGAGAGAGAAAAGAGAGGGAGAGAAGGAGAGAAATAAGGGAGAGAGAGAAGAGAGAGTGAAAAGAGAGAGGAGAAAGAAAGGAGAAGGAGAAAAAAGAGAAAAAGAGAGAGAAGAGGGGAAAGAGGAGAAAGAGAGAGAGAAAAGAGAGGGAGAGAAAGAGAGAAATAAGGGAGAGAGAGAAGAGAGAGTGAAAAGAGAAGAGAGAGAAAAGAGAAAGAAGAGAGAAGGAGAGAAATAATGGAGAGAGAAAGAAGAGGAGAGAGAGGGAAAAAGAGAGAAAAGAGAGAGAGGAAAGAGGGTAAAGAGAGAGAGGGAGAAAGAAGGAGAGAAACAAGGGAGAGAGACAGAAGAGGAGAGAGACAGAAGAGAGAGTGAAACGAGAGAGGAGAAAAGGAGAGAGAGAAAAAAGAGAAAAGAGAAGAGAGAGAAAAGAAAGAGAGAGAAAAGAGAGAGAAAAGACAGAGAGAAGAGAGAAAAGAGGAGAAGGAGAGAGAGAAGAGAGGAAAGAAGAGAAAGAGAGAGAAAAGAGGGAGAGAAGGAGAGAAATAAGGGAGAGAGAATGAAGAGGAGAGAGTGATAAGAGAGAGGAGAAAGAAAGGAGAGAGGGAAAAAAGAGAGAAAAGAGAAGAGAGAAAAGAGAGAAAAGAGAGAGAGGAAAGAGAAAGCGAGAGAGAGGAGAAAAGGCAAAGAGAGAGGGAGAAAGAAGGAGAGACAGAAGGAGAGAGAGATAAAGAAAGAGGGAGAGAGAGAATTGGGTGGGAGAAAGAGAGAAGAAGAAGAGAGAGAAAAAGAGTCATATCTGTAAATGTAAACAGTCCTTGCGTTCCTCAGACTCAGAGCGACACTGTCCTCTGCTGGACAAACGCAGCGTTACACACAGTGAGGGGTTATAAATAAAAGAACAGAAAAGTTCAAAGGTGAGATTTTAAAGCTGAAGTGGACGTGAACATCCTCCCAGTTTGTGTCACATAAACTAACCCTAACTCTCACAAACAAACAAACAAACAAACAAACAAACAAACAACACTGAGCTCTAAAAACAGCACAAACACCAGGTTATATTTACACACAAACATGACGATGTGAGAGGAGGTGAACACTGACATCACACGGTTAAATCCGTTCAGATAGAGCTGGGCCATATATCGAATTTTAGATAATATCCTGAATGTTGTTTTGAAGATGTGTAAAAATTGAATATCGATTATTGCTGGGTTTCAGATGACATCACAGCATTCTACAGTCCAATGTTATTTCAATCAGACTGGGGGCAGCTAAAATGAAGTTTGTTTAAACGCCGTTTATTTTTGCAGTTCAAAAGTTTATTGGGTCTAGTCAACCCAAAAATCATCACTTTTTAAATGTATTAAATCATTTTTGAAATATTCCATGTCAAAGTCCAATGTTATTAATAGGAAAAACTGGCTCTTGCCCCCAACCTGACTTTTAACTGACAAGAATTCTAGAATGTGAAACCAGCAATATCATGCAATAAAATAAAATAAAGTCTTCAAAAAGAGCAGTTTGAAAATACTAAAAATAGCATTGAAAAGCCAAGATTTCCTTTCATTTTTATCTTCACATTTTGCTTCAAAATCATTTAGTCAATAGACCCGTTCAGAGCCTACGTCATTTTGGGGGCGGAGCTTCACTGGAGCCTCCGCAGAGTTTCCCCATAAGTTTCTATACTAAACAAGTAAACTGTACTAACGATATTAAACGGTTAGAAAACTTAACAATGACTTCAAACGAAGCTCTGACCATTCCTAATGTGTTCCTTGGGTTTGCACCAGTGACACATTTTATAACTCGGGATTTTTTCGGGCTAATTAGCTTACCGCTAAAATCTATAGAAACAATGAGGGATCACTATCAAAACAAACACACGTCCTCAGAGTCATGTAAGTTTATCCTCTGAGTCTTTTATACAATAATCTTCTGTAGAAATCAGCACAAGATAAAGCCACAGGTGCAGTTTACTGTGAGTCTAATTCTCCACTGATAATTGATAAATAATGAACACAACTTACACAAAAATCTTAAGCAATGTCACGGTAACTCACCTCCTGTACTTTTCTGCAAATTACGTCGTCAAACTCATCAAGGGATTTGTGCTTAAAGCTTTTCTCTTCTGCACATGAGTTTTTCCATCAAATATAAGTAAATATCAGACACTTACTAACGTCATGCTAACATTCAGTAGATAACTGTACATGGATCTGGAGTCACTAACGTCATGCTAACATTCAGTAGATAACTGTACATGGATCTGGAGTCACTAACGTCATGCTAACATTCAGTAGATAACTGTACATGGATCTGGAGTCACTGCTGTTCGTTAAATTGAGTTTTTAAAGAGAGTTTTGCGATTTTTTAATGAAAATGCACCTGCGTAGCTTGAAAAGCCTGAGACTGGGCACCACTCACGGCAGCCATCTTTGTTTACTAACAGTAAATGGGTTTATTAAAAACTTTGTGGTGTCAGCCAAGTTGGTATAAGAGGTATTTGAAAATACTTAATTATTCACATTTTTTAACATTTAAAAATCTTGTTTATCTGCGCTTTTTCTGAGCAAATTATTTTTTAGCCTGAATATTTGGTAAGTTTTGAAAAAAGGGCGTGTGTTTTTACTCAACCAATCAAAGTTCAATACATTGTTATTGTTGTTGTTGTTGATCAAATTTGATTCATTCATATTTGATAATTAAAATATAACTAATTTGTGTAAAGACATGCTCCAGAGCTCGATTCAACCGAGCCGAGACCGACCTATCCAACAGAAAAAGATTTGGACATTTTGGACCGGATTAGAATTCGTTTGCGCGTTCACAATTACCCAATCGAACCGAACAATTACCCAGACAAACGAACCTGATCCCAATCTAAAGTGTTTTGTGAATGCGGCCTAATACACTTAAATTTCTGTTTGAACATTTTCTGGTTGGTTTGAAATAATATCGTCTGAATATCGTAATCGAGAGATGCCAAAAAATGACTGAGATATCCATTTTTGTCAATATCACCCATCCCTAGAGTCGGCTCATTCCTTCACATCCACATTACAGAAGTGTCAGAGTGATTCTAGTCCAGACTCATGAGACACACTGACTTCAGAGCTCTGACGGCAGCTGGAGCTTGTGTTTTTGTACCGTTTGGTCTTATCCTGAGAGAAGCAGCTCAAACGGACTCTTCAGAAGATCACAGTCGTCTTTCAAAACCGACTCTGCCAAACTCTGAACCTGTCTGAACTTTCTCTTCCTGTAATAATCCCACGTTTGTGTTTGTTTGTGACTCCAGGGTCAGGCTGGTGGGAACAACAAACTACTGAATGTTTATCGTCTTCTTTTGTCTTTGTTTCACTTTTCTGCAAAGCTTCTGTGACTCTGAGCTGGATTTAAACGGTTTTATTTAACACATTCAGGTTGGATTATGTTGCACTGGCTTGGCTTTCGGCTAAGTCTATCAGTTCATAAAGTCTGCCTTTGGTGAAGAACACTCTTTCATGTTTCTGTCTGCTCTTTTGTGTGTTTTCTTTTGTTTCTCTTGGAGCTTAAAGAGTGACAGAGCCGTGGAGGGTCTGCTCCAGGAGCCACTGTAAAACTGCAATGACTTCCTCCACATGATCAATAATAATGCGTCAACATAGGGCTGTGCCAAAAATCCAAAGATCGAGAGATCGCAATCTCAACTTTGTTCGATCTCGATGATAAGGCTTGTGCATTAAGATCGACAAGTCCATCAGCCAATCACAGCGTGGCAAATGCACGCGGTACAGAGTGGGAGTTGTCGGCCACCACAGTCTTTATTTTAAGGGTAATTATGGTCATTGTTATTGAAATGCCTTAAACTTTTACTTCTCATAATGACGAGCCGCGCATTTTATTCGCGTCTGTGCGCGTCTTGAACCAGAGCCAAGCCTCCGTGATCCCCGCGTGAGTTTGAGGCAGCAGCCGGGGAGGCACGCATTGAACCCGGATCAAGTCAGCGCCAACTCCCTTGTGTCTGAGCTCGGGACGCCTCGGGACCGCGCAGCCCACTTCAGCGCGAGGTTAGTGACAGAAAAAGCTCATGCTGACGGGCTTCACGTGTAAAGTTCCGCTGCAACATTATGTCTGCGAGAGGCGCGCTTTCCCATGTTTCTCTCTCTCCCTTTTCTCCACTTCATCAGCGGTGACGCACTTTCATTTACACGCACGAATTCTCCTCACTTCACAGGCGAGTAAAGCATCTGTCTTAAGTTGAGGATAAAAAGCCTATCGCAGCACTTGTGCTCGCTTCTCTGGAGCTGTCAATCATCTGTGAACAGCGTCAGGCTCACGTGTGTAAGTGCAGTCTTGTTTACAGTCTGACTGAACGCACGGACAGACCGCAGAACGAGCAAATACAGAATTATAATTCAATAGCCAACAGTTAATCATGTTTATTTTCTTCGACTCTGTATTTATCAGTCTTTTTACTTCTGCTGAACATGGGACATCTAGCGTTATTTCTGGTCAAGGGCACATTTTAACATTCAAATTAGGGGGACTTTCACCTATTAAAATGAATTTAAAACTTTTTTGAAAAGACATGCAGTTTCATATAATAGCCTGTATAATTTGCGTAATTCTCTTTAAATTTTAGAAATCTGTTTAAAAAATCAAATCGAAAATCGAGATTGAACGATAAGAAGATGAGATCACCCAGCTCTAAGTCAACATGTTGCTTTTTGAGCCATGTCTTTAAATAATGCCTCTGCTTTATTTGAGCTACTCGCGCGCTGAACATCTGCGCAGTATTTCCACACAAAGCGCACGAGTACACGAGAGAAACACGAGAGAAACACGAGAGAAACACGAGAGAAACACGAGAGAAACACGAGAGAAACACGAGAGAAACACGAGAGAAACACGAGAGAAACACGAGAGAAACACGAGAGAAACACAATCTATTCACCATCAGGGGAAGTCTTCAGCTCAGGAGATCTAAGGTGAACTGCGACGCTCTGCTGGTGTTGTATAAAACGCTCTGACAACTTTAGTCTGTTGTCCTTCAGGAAACTGTCTTCTCTGCGCAGCATCACCCTCATGAGCTGCACACACGCTCGTCACATCAGCACAAATGTGTGTTTGGAACTCTGTCATGAAACTTAAAACAGTTTGGTCAGTGAGAATTCAAATGTTAACTGGCTGCATTATAATCGTATATACGCACACGTAGTTGTTCAGGTTAAATCACTTACATATCAGTGCGCTGAATACGTCTCCACGGCAACGTAACATCTGAGCAAAACCAATGAACTGTTGACAGGCCGAAATGGAAGAGGAAGACTCTCTGGTGCTCTGTCGCTGTCTGACTCTTTCATAATAAAACTTTGCTTTCAGCAGGATTATGTTGAGGCTTTTATTGTGCAGGACACACAGGAAGTGATACTTTTGGTTGACGGTGACTTGACCGTCTTCACACAACTAAGTTAGCGCGGAACTTTCTAGTTTTTGATAGACTCGTGTGTTGGATATTTTAAACAACATGAGAGGACGGACATCGCATTTTGTGAGCGTGGACCGAGATTTTAGCACAGAGACACACAATGGTCTGAATACATCGCCTGCACAGGCTTTGAAAACTGAGAGACAGCTACTTCTCAAACTACTCCTCCATCCTGAGGTAAATAAACACATGTGACTGAGAGAGAGGGAGAGAGAAAAAGAGAGAGAAAGAGAGACGGAGGAGCGATCTCTCCTCCGTCTCTCTTTCTCTCTACAACAGCCTGACAACAGCAGCTGTGCATTTGAACGTAAACAACCCCTATGTTCTTGACTCCGCGTCGTGCTTTATATCTGTGTAATGCACGGCTCCTCTGTTGTTTAATCCTTACTTATTTACTGCACATTTTAGCAACATAAATCTTATGATACTGATGCAAGTTTGCATTTACAGGATACATTTTGTGCCTCATTTCTATTAAATATTCAAATTAATAACATTTTTTGGGCGGTACATTATGACATTTATGAGCTGACAACACAAGTAGTAATGTTAAATATATTTAGTACATTTAACTAGGGCTGGGCAATTAATCGAATTTCAATTTCAATTATGATTATTGGCGTGATCGTTTATAAAAACTTCATTTTATCTCTTCACTCTCTCTCTGTATATTAAGGAGAAATAATGCTCTGCACACTCTCTAAGTAGATTATCGTTTGAGTAATTGTGATTTCACTTATGATTTAAATAGTTGTGATTATTTTCCTCATAATCGAGCAGCCGTACATTTAACTAATAAAACAACACAACTGAATCATTCAATAACCTGTGAAGCTGTAAAAACCTAAAAAATATATAATTTACCTCAACGGTTTTAAAAATTAGACCATAGACTAATCGATTAAATAAAAAATAATCAATAGACAATTCGATAAGAAAATTATTGGCTGCAGCCCTGCAGGACCAGCAGCAGTTCAGTTTAGACCAGAACGGCTCAGTTTGGGCAGTGGAAACAGTAAAGGACCCTAGGACTGGGCCATTAATCGAAACATCAAGATTGAATCAAATTGAATCGTCAATTATTTGGTTGGTTTTGAATCGAAAGCTCAAAAAACAATCTTTTGAAAGTAAAAATGTGTAGTTTTCAAACTTTGAAGTAGAATATAGGTGGGTTTCACATTCTAGAATTCTTGGCAGTTATAAGGCAGGTTGGGGGCAAGTAGGGCTGGGTGATATGACCAAAAAATAAAATCTCGATTTTTTGGACCACTTTGGACGATTTCGATTTTAATCGATTTTATTCAACGTTATTGATGACTGCTGCTTTTTATTATGAGCTCATAATATTTTAAAGCATCTATAAAGAATGAGCCAATGAGATTAACTTGTTTTATGTCATATTAAAACTAATAAGTGTTTGCTGCTGCATCTAATGCATAGGCCTGGCCTACTGTTATTAGCATTTGTACTAGGCCCTGTTGAGATCATCATTATGATTGTTTTGTTTCATATCTAAAAGTTTTAAGTTAAGCGAGTGTTCGTCTCTCACTCCTGTCACTCAAACTGTGTCGCCATGGTTACCCACACACGGAGGGGAAAGGGGCGGGGCCTGCTGGCTGCTGCTTTGGAGAGAGCATGGGAGAGAGACGCTGTGCTTTTAACTTTATCAGAGAAAACCTCACAAAAAGCACACGCAGCAGCTCATGTAACAGCAAAAACAAATCAAAAAGACGCTAGATTTTGCGCGGGACTTTTCTAGAAAGTTACCGCGAGTCTAAAGCGCGGAAAGCGGCTGAATCACCCGCGGAGAAATAACAACCTCGTAAGCTATAGCCTACACCACCTCCGGAAGGTTACTCGTGGCTGTTATTAAGTGATTAAAAGCTCCGCTAAACAGGCGCAAGGTTTCTGTTCGTCTGTTCTTTGAGAGAGTCGAGGGAGAGCTCTGTAAAGCTGCTGAAGGTGTCCAGGGCGCAGCTGGATCACAGCGGACTGACCTCGATTTTACGATTTGGCCATTTTTCACATCGTCAATTTTCAAAGTTCCGAATTAATCGAATTAATTCGATTAATCGCCCAGCCCTAGGGGCAAGGACAGATTTTCCTATTAATAACATTGGACTTTGCCATGGAATAATTCAAAACATATTTAGCTAATTTAAATAGTGATTATTTCTGCAATGACTAGACCCACTACTCATTTGTGTTACAAAAATAAATTGCATTTAAACAATATTTATTTTAGCTGCCCTCCACCTCATTGAAATTACATTGGCCTGTAGAAGGTTGTGATGTCATCTGAAACCCACCTATTGACATATAGTTTCAAAAAAATCTTAATTTTGTTTATGTTCATGAATGACATTTTTCATTTGTTTTTGAAAAGGTTCAACAAAATCAAAGCGAAAATCAAGATCGATCAATATAAGAAATAAAATTGTGATTATATTTTTTCCCCAGTCCTAGAGGACCAGGCTGTACCAACCTAAACCTGAAATCACAAATTACAGAAGTTCCTCCAAACGTGCAGCTCTTTAAGACGACAGCAGGTTTTTCAGGCACTTATTAACAGACTGAACGTTTGGTTTAACAGACTGACCTAAAACCTAAAACACAGTGTTTGTGTTTCGTTCTTTAGCTGCAGTTTTCACAGAGCCACCGTTTCATTTGCAACAAGAAACTCAGTCTACACAACAGACAAATAAAAGAGCAAATATCTGGATACTGTCAGCTAAAACTAAACTCTGTGATGATCTTTTAAAGGGAAATAAAACACAACAGAAACAGAACAAGACCCAAAACACAACCTTGAGGAAAACCCACACGATAAATCTGCTGAGTCACATGTTTGTTCAGACAAGACACTAAAACTACGACCAGAGAAAATGTAGAAGAAACCAGAGAACAGCCTCGATCAGAGAAACAGGAGAAGAAGCCAGAGAACAGCCTTGATCACAGCCGTTTCAACTCAGAGGTAAAGAAGCATCGGACTCACCAAAGCCAGCAGAAGAAGCAGAAGTACAATCCCAGAATCAGACCAAGCGTCAGACTCACCAAAAGCCAGCAGCAGAAGCAGAAGTACAATCCCGGTGTGTTTAAGTCCTACAGTAACCTGCAGACTGAGCAGAATCAGACCAATCGCTGATCATTAACTCGTCCTGTGTGTAAATTCTCTCTCTCTCTTATGTAACTCTGAGTAACAACCTGACCTCAGTTTACAGACTCAGATATATCACCTCAAAACCACTGCAGCCGAGAAACACCTCTGTTCATGAGAAAAGCCTCTGTTCAGGAGACTTTTTAACAGGTAATATTCAACAATCAATCAACCATATTTATCCCATGTCCCGCTCTGACCCTGGTTAGGCTTTTATGGTTAGTTAGGTTTACAAAAAGTTAGTAAAAGACATGAAAAAGGTCTCTATCCACTCTACATCCCAGTTTAGTGTTCACAGTGTTGCCTTTTCTTAGGCCACGTTTAGGCTTTGTGGAGAAAAGTCAAAGTTCTGATTGTGACAAAGAGTTTTAGAAATGTGAAGCTTTGACTAAGAACACTGACTGACCCGGAGCCTTTTCACTCTACAGTTCCCTTTGGTCCAGCTCGAGTTCTAACACTTTCATTGTAATACTTTTGTATCAGGCCACATATTACAAGAGGAGCGAGCTTATTAAGACACTTTTAAAAAGAGGAATTGATGAAATGTTCAAGCGTTAACATCATTTTATATTTTTGGATAATATGGCAACCATTTCATTGGTTTTAGATCCAATACTTTTAGTGACTGTTTCTCCAGCGACACTAAAGGCTTTAGGACAGACTGTGTGGCTCGACCTCAGACAATGGTACAATACGACACATGAGACAGAATCATAGTAGATGTATTTGTGCAGCTTGTGTAGATGTACATGTGTAGATGTACTTGTGTAGATGTATTGTGTAGATGTATTGTGTAGATGTACTTGTGTAGATGTACTTGTGTAGATGTACTTGTGTAGATGTACTTGTGTAGATGTACTTGTGTAGATGTACTTGTGTAGATGTACTTGTGTAGATGTACTTGTGCAGCGTGTGTAGATGTGCATGGTCCAATCACAAATATTTGAATTCCTTAACCTCTTCTATATGATTTTGATCCGTTTTTATTTAAAGTTTGCCAAAGGAATCTCTCTTCTTTTGGTGTAATTTAAAGTCAGGCAGTTTGAGCCACTTAGAAACATCGACTAACTGCTTGTTAAACATTTCTGAGTGTTCAGCTACATAAATAGTTGTATCATCTGCAGACATTTGGCAGTTTGTATAATCGCATAATTGTGGTAAATAATTTATGTATAAGCTGAAAAGGAGTGGGCCCAAAATTGACCCTTGGGACACACCTAGATTACAATTTTTAAATCCAGATTTTACACCATTTATTTTGACAAGATAAGATTTAAACACATTAAAGTTTGTTTAGAAAAGTTTTGTTGATGTATTTTTCTCATCAAAACAAGATGGTTTACTGTGTCTAAGCTTTTCTAAAGTCAAAGGAAGTGTGCTCCAACACACTTCCTTTGATCCAAACTAGTTTTATCATTTCGGTAAAGTGGCATACAGTCATTTCAGTAGAATGCTTTGGCCGAAATCCAAATTGTTTAGGGCTAAGTAATTGTTTTTCTTCCAAATATGTCATTAATTGTTCAGCCACAAACTTCTCAAGGACCTTAGACAAAACAGGCACAAATGAGATTGGTCCATAATTGCATGATTCATCTGCTGCCCCAGATTTAAAAACTGGTCTTATGAAGTTTTAAAACTTTGTGGATTCTTTAAGTTTCCAAATAAAATATTTCAAAGCAGCCTTGTCCTTATAAATGAACAGTTTAAAAAGACATACACACACCATTTACTATTTAAAAGTCACTTTATTCTGCCCCGCCCACAGTGCACTTCTGTGTTAGTCTGGGGTGTTCACTGTAAAATATGTTTTTCATAAGAAACAAACAAAGTTGAATAGAAGACCTAAACTTAAAGTTGACATAACGAACGTTTGAAGATGTAAATTAGTAAACTTTGTGTTTTCCATTAAAAAAGACTGTGTATTGTCTGAACGGAATAATAAACTATTATAGATTATAAAGATTATAAATAGAGATGCATCGATCTGATAGCAGGATCGGATATCGGTGATCCGATATCATAGTTGTGTCTTTACTTGGACATAATGAGACAAATTTACTGGCTGATGTTGAACATTATTAGACATAAGTTGTAGCCTAATGTATCAGCCGGTTTAATTTCACTCCGTGGAAACCGTCTGACGTCTCAGCATTAGAGCTTGTTTGTTCTATGGTAGGCGGGGCCTTTTTCGCATTAACCAATCACTGCCGTCTGTTCGTTACCGGACGTTACGCATGTACTGCGACTGACAAAGCAGATGTAGTCTGGGAAGTACAGCGTAAACATGGATGTGAACATGGATCAGAGACGCAGCTCTACGGCTCTACAAAATGTCTTATGTTTTGATAAGAAAGAAAAGCAATTTCAGTCCTTACACTGGTATTGGCAGATACGTAAAGACAAAGTATCGGAATCGGTATTGGAACTGAAAAAGCTGGATCGGTGCATCTCTAAATAAATTACAGTTTTTATTGTTGGAACATGACTGTGTGACTAATTTGAACCATACATAGTTAATCTACTTATTTTTGAATAATCATAAGCAAATACAGAAAAGGGGGTGGAGATAGGTGGTAGGTGAGAACAGGGCTTTTCTAACCAAACAATACCTGATTACTCACACATGCATGAATCAATCCAAATACAATTTTGATTAAACCAATCATGAGAAAATGTTGTTACAACAAGGTTATTTTACATAAAGTCTCCTTTAATAGAGCTAAACAGGAAGCGTACTGCCAACAAATATGGGCGGGGCAGAATAAGGTGAAAAGCATACGGCAGTCTAGGAGCCTGTATATTTATCCTGCAGCCAAACCAGCTCTGCGAAGACAAACCTCGAGGAAACACTTCACAAACAGTTACTACAGCTCGATGTTGCTGCTCTTTCTGCTCCTCCACCTGTCCCTCCACTCTCAGATCCTCCTTTCACCTTCTCCTTAGGCTTTTCCAGCAGCCGACTCTGTTTGAAATGTGTTTGTGGGAGGAGTTTAAATAAAAATGATGTTTGGTACCAGTTTTGTCCCGACTCCAGACTCCAGCCTCATGTTCGCTCGTCACAAGAACAGTGTCAGTCATCCTGGTTGTGTCCAGAGCTTCTGCATGTGTAATCTCTGCTTCACAAACTGCACAAAACTTCACCAAAAACACTCAAAAACGCAAAAACTATACACACGCTCTGCTCCAACATCATGGCAGCGGCACAAACGGGAGAATCTGACGTTTTGGTGCAGCGTCTTCAACCAAAAAGGCAGAAATGTCCACAGAAAACGTCCAACAATCTGCACGTCTTAAGCTGTAAGTGGAATGATGTAAATCCGGGTGAAAGTTCTGTTTAAGTCTTTGTTCGTGGGAGAAAAAACCCAAAGTCATGTCCTGAGGCGGCGTCAAAGACTTCTTTATGTTCTTGTTCATTCACTCTCACACTCAGACTTTCACTCACACATCCAGAGTAAAGTCATACTCTCAGGATTTCTACAATAAATACTTCTCTAAACTGTCTGTATTAACCAGCTCTCTCTGCGTTTACTTCCATCTGGGACCAACGAGCTTCATTCATCAAAGTTTTCTCTCAAAGCGTGCATAACTTTCACTTTAAGAAGCTGCTGAGCAAACGCTACGTCAGAATCACCAAATGTTCTTTAACTCTTTCACTGCCAGGCCTTTTTGTTCATTAAAAAAAAAAACTTTGTGCATCTGGAATCCTGACATGTTGTAGATCAAGTAGACCAACAAGTGTCTACTTTTCTAGATTAATCTGTTCTCTTTTAGACATTTGAAATTCCTTGTTTTCTTAGATTTTGACGAGAAACTTTGGAGAAAACGTCCTTTTTCTAAATCAAACCTCGTGCCAGTGTTGAAATAATATTAAACCTTCAAACATGAAGAAATACAGTAGTTGACTTACTCTCACTCTTAACTTTAAACAGCTCTTTTTTTTCTGGTTTGAGGTGGTAAACGCTGCACACGGTTCCTTTAATTTGGTTGAGATTTAGTTAGAGGTGTCAAAGAATATTTTCAACTAAAACTGTGGGCCGAGACTTAAAAAAAGGTTGAAACATTGAGCTAGACTACACCTGGCTATTACTGAGCCAAATGTACAAAGAGAATAGCACGGGGTCCAAAATGGAGCCCTGGGGAACACCAAAGATCTCGACGCAACAAATAATCCTAATTTAGCATAAACAACAGCAAGTAGAAAATTGTTTAGTGTTCTTTGTTGAGGCTGCGCCTTTCACAGTGTAAAATGCAGCATAAACCAGCAAAACCACGCTTTGAACAAACACATCCTGAATTTATAGGCTACATGTTACAGCAGAACCAACAGCGGAACCAAAAGTAGACTTACCCAAGTGTGATCACAAAAAGTCCTGACCCGGTCCAGTCCAGATCCGGTTCTGATCCTGCAGCCGAGCTCCGTGCGCTAATTCCAGGGAAAGTGACTGTACAGCAGCGGGCTTGGGTCCGGATGGGTTCGGTATGTGAGCGGTCCCGTGCTTTGTGCTCTGGTACCAGGCGTGTGTAGAGAATAGCCTACATGCGGTCTCGCAGCAGTCGAGTTCAGTTCCATATGTGGTTCAATGCGCACAGACAGAAATGCGCACGGCCAGTAGCTCCACGCTCTTATGGCCTACTTTAGCTTCGCTGTCAATATCAAGTCTTATTTAGCCTGTTAAGCCCTAAAATGGTTAATTGCAAATATCAAATGCAGCTCTTTTTTAGTTTTATAACATGTATTTTGATTTTTATCAGCCCAAATATGTTATGTTTTCCAATGAGCCAAAACAATGTTATTTCTTCTTTTCTTATTTATTACAGGTGCCGTATTCCGACCATCTGTGCTGAAAATCCTGTGGGTGCAGTCTTCTCAAACATGAATATTTTAGGGCGTTTCATGCAAATGACGCTGATTTTTGTCTGCCACATTTATCAAGATCAGGCCTAAACTGAGCAGGTACACCCCTCTTCATAAATGCCACGCGCCTCTGGTGTATTTCCAGAGTACACCCAAAACTTACACTTTTTTATACGCAACTTTGATAAATGAGGGCCAGTGTGTTTTGATGTTTTTACCTTGTGGACACCTTGGGGACGTGTCATTTATCAGCTCTTTCCTGGAGTCCTGAAGACGGCTCACTGACAGAAACATGTCCATAAGGTCAATACGTCACAACACAAGGAAATGGAAAAGAAGCTATGGAGTTAATAAAGACTATCTGGTAGGGATGGGACGAGATCTCGTGCCGCGAGATCTCGCGAGATCAAACTGTCCTGATACTGTCCCACACGTACTGATCTGTCTCGTGAGATTTTTCCATGGTCATGAAATTAAGTTTCGTATCTTTGAGCAGCTGTAGTAAATATTCTCCTCCACACACAGACTTGTAGCAGACTTATTCTGACAGAAAACAGTCTAAACACTGTCTCAGTTTTTATTTCGTAAAGATAGGACCAATATTGACAGAGATAATTAGTCCTAAACATTGTAAAAGTTAGCGCGAAAAATATATAATCGTCAAATATACGCGCGGACATCGCGGGAACAGCGCAGTGTTTTTCACTTAAACAGTTTAAAATAGATCCACAAAGAGATATTTTGGCCTCTGTCATGTAAAAAGTAGGAAAGTCTCCTCATCTGTGTGCGTCTGGTCCCTGCAGCAGCGGCAGCGCTGTGAAGAAGGGTAAGGGGGCGGAGTCTGAGCTACACACGGAGGAGTGGATCAATTTCAGTCAAAACACAGATCGTTGAAATAATAAAAATCCAAGGTGATACACATAATAAAAGGCAAAGCTAAACTAAAAGAATATAAACTAACAATAATAAATAATACAAATCAAATTTTGTAATTTGCCTTGTTTAAATTCTAAATTGAAACAATTAATGCAAATTATTTAAAAATCTTGTCTCGTCTCGATCTCGTGGACCCAATCTCGTGGCTCGTCTCGTCTCGTGAAAATTCTGTCTCGTCCCATCCCTACTATCTGGACAACATATTCTACAACGTGCACACAACCTATTAACACAAACAGAACCGTTTAAAGACATTTCTAAGCACATTTCAGTTCGATTGATAAAATATAGTCTGAATATTGTTATCAAGACACTCCTAAAAATATCCAGATATTCACTTTTGTCACATCGCCCAGGTCTATGTCTGAGCAGGTTAAAAGTGTTTATTGTTCGTTTTGTTCTGAGCGGTCTGACTTGTTGAATGTAACTGGACTATATAAGGTGAGTTTGTGGTTCTTTGGTTTTCTCACAAGACTCATGTGACTCAGCGATGTTTAAACAGGATTATGTTCTGTTCACCAGCTGAGCTCACAGATTGTGTCCGGTCTGAGGCTCTGACCAAACACACGAGTCACTCACACCATACGTTTCTCAGACTTTTGTTACAAACCTAAAGAAAAGACCGGGCTGTTGTCTGGGATTAATCACGACACAACAGGAACGTTCCATTGAGATCAGAAGTTCTTTTACAGGAGAGTCCAGGGGGAGGAGCTAACAGGTTCATTCTACAAACCAAACATATTTCAATCAGAGGGAACAGATCATAGTTAATATTGTTTAACTGCAGTTTTTGTGGAAATACAAAAGGTTAACTGGTCAGGTTATCTACAGCATTTGTCTTCTGCACAATTTCAAACGGCGTGTCATATGAACGTAATTGGGTGATTCTGTGAAAGTGGGACTATAAAGTGTGACATCCAGGCTGAAAATTCAAACTGCAGCAATTTTTTTATTTTTAGGTTAATTTCCCTCTTTGAGAAGTGTACTGACAGGATCTATAACGGTCAAGAAAGATGCACAACTAGTTTTTACAATATAGTCATTTCAATTTCAATTTCAACTGCTCTCAATGCAGCATAATTCTGCATGTAACATGGACACCAACTGGACACCAACTGGACACCAACTGGACACCAACCGGAAACCAACCGGACACCAACCGGACACCAACTGGACACCACCTGGACACCAACTGGACACCACCTGGACACCAACTGGACACCACCTGGACACCAACTGGACACCACCTGGACACCAACTGGACACCAACTGGACACTACTTGGACCACATTTTTTAGCTGAGAGAGTGTCTATAAACTAAATAAAATGTAGATTTTTGAGCTATTCTCTCTGAATACACACATTAGTGGTGTTTATCCGCTGCAAGGTTCCTGAGCGTTGAAAAGTCTTCACTTGCTGATAAAACTGATCAGGTCCGTGTGTAACTATGGACACCAACAGTTACATTCGGATACCCAGGAATTCAGCTTCATTTTCCATTTTATTTTCCAACATTATTCTTCATTTTATTGTGTTTCAATGCAGTATTTTATGGAGTTTACATGAGAACATTACATCATGTTTATTGCTGGACACTTTTGGTCATGATTTAAGCTATTTTTTTGAAAAACAGGTTGTAAAAAAAAAAGTTCCATCTGATCTTGGGCTGCAATTTTTTAAAGTTTTTTAGAGGCTTATTAGTAGTATATATTACATAAACAATTAAAACTAAATGATTATTATTTACTTAATGAAAACCTGTCAAATAACCAATGGTCAAAACGCTCCCACTTTCAGAGAATGACCCAATTACAAATGTTTTTCATTAGTTGTATTTATCTACATTTGACAAGATTTTTAACAAAACAAAAAAAAGTTTAAAATTGCTAAGGTTCAGATATTTTGTTTTAGAAGCTAAAATAAGTAGATAAGTAGATTTAATATGTCACTGTTGATTTTGGGTTATTTAGGAAAATACATTAATCAGTGTGAGGTGAATCTTTTGTTAAAAACTGGGCTCAAAGTAAGAAATAATGTTTTCAAACAAGTTCAAAACTGTTTGAAAGAAACTGAAAAACTGAGTAAATTAATTTGTCATTTCTGAAACTAAGGTTAAGAATCAAACAGTTTTAGCTTTTAACTTTTTCTGTAGAATTCAGGCAATTTAATATAAATGTTAGTTATTTATAGTGACGTTTCTGTAGAACACAACTTCAGACATGCTTCAGAGCGAAGTCAATAAAAAACAAAGTGTTTTCATAAATGTGAGAAGGGCCAGATAAAAACAGGCTCAGGTCTGGTCTCGGTGACGTCAAGCCTCAGTGATCAAAGATGGCGGCGCTGAACGCTCCGTGGCGTTCCTCTAAGGCGTGGTCAACCTGATGGTCCTGTCAGGCTGACCACGCCCCCTGCCGGCTAGTGGTCGTTGGAGAAGTGAGTCCCATGTGCGGGACAGTTGGAATGATCCCTCGTCGCGATTCATTGTGTCTGCGCCTCGCTTCCTAATCTCTATTGCCTCTTTGATCCAGCGTTTGTACTTATTTGACTCTTGGTTGAAGATCCTTGATTTGTCCCAATCCATTACGTGGTTATTACGTTTGCAGTGGTTTGAGTGGCCTTAGAGGAACTTTTAACACACGTCACACCGACCATCGTGTGACGCTTCTGACGAAGACGGAAGTCACCGTCGAAACATGTAAAGGTATTTACACAATTTTAGCCTTTGTCTGATATAGAAGAAAACTTTTTTTAGAAAACTATTCTACTTAAAGAAGACAAAATGAACGTTCTCAACATAATAAGAAGAAGTTATGGAGCTTATAAAGCCTATTATACAAAACTAAACCCTTTTGAATGTGAAAAGTTTATAAAACTAGGTCAGAATCATCACAAAATCTGACTGTTGTTTAAGCTGTAGATTCTGTTTCTGCCAAACACGAGCAGTTTGTGTTTGTGTTTAGCTCTACGGAAAAAATACTGTGCTTTCTAGAATGTAGAGGTATTTTCCTGCTTCAGCACCAACGGCCCCTGGGGATTTAAAACCGACACAAGCAGCAACGTCCTGTCCGGAGAATATAAGAGATCCATGACCGTTACCTAGACCAGCGACTGTCCTGAAGACGGCTCGATATTTATGAATATTAACAAAATCCTATCAGAACCTCCAGGCTCCAAACTTAACTTCCCCATGACCTAAACTTAGCTCTGAAACCCAAAGAAAATGTCCCAAAACATTTCCCTGTAAGACACTGAGTAAACATTGCATCACTTCTGACAGCACGTCGACTCGTGTTGTGTAATAGAAACGGCACAAACAGTAAATGCATCGTCATGACACCATATTTACATGGCCTGATTCAAACACAATCTATGGGAACATGTTGGCCAAAGAGCCGTAGACGGATCATCAGGTCGGGTTACACCAGGGCAAATCACAAACAAGCTTCATAAACACAGAGATAACCCAAAAAACACAGCAGCCACGTCATCCACACCGACGCACAATACAGTGTCCCGAAGGTCGAATACAAACGCACACAACTGATAAGAGACACTTCACAGAAACAAACAAGTGAGAGCGCAGAACTGACTCTTGAAAACAAGAAGATTCAGCTCAAGAGGTTATTCCTCTTAAATGTTAAATAAATAAGAGACAGGAGTATTGCTAAGAGCCTTCCACTACAATACATATCCCGATACAGGGGTCACGATACGAAATACTGGTTCCACGTAAGCAGACAACAGAAACACCACACATGCCACACGTGCGCTTCGTACAATGACGCGGACTACGCTCCACGAACAGCCAAAACATCACCTAGCATTTGACAAATGTGCACTCTACAATGTCACGGCAATTCACCTTTTTACGTTCTCCCAAACAAACAGTGTGACTTTAGGACAGCTAGTGGGACAATTCCCGTCTCACGTTCTCCCAAACAGACTGTGCCCCGCAGCTACAAGTGTCACAAACAAACTACAAGTGTCACAAACAAACCGCAAGTGTCACAAACAAACTCCAAGTGTCACAAACAAACTACAAGTGTCACAAACCAACCCCAAGTGTCACAAACAAACTCCAAGTGTCACAAACCAACTGCAAGTGTCACAAACAAACTACAAGTGTCACAAACAAACGGCAAGTGTCACAAACAAATTCCAAGTGTCACAAACAAACTCCAAGTGTCAAAAACAAACTACAAGTGTCACAAACAAACTGCAAGTGTCACAAACAAACTCCAAGTGTCACAAACAAACTCCAAGTGTCACAAACAAACTGCAAGTGTCACAAACCAACTGCAAGTGTCAAAACAAACCGCAAGTGTCACAAACAAACAGCAAGTGTCACAAACAAACTGCAAGTGTCACAAACAAACAGCAAGTGTCACAAACAAATTCCAAGTGTCACAAACAAACTCCAAGTGTCACAAACAAACTCCAAGTGTCACAAACAACTGCAAGTGTCACAAACAAACTGCAAGTGTCACAAACAAACTGCAAGTGTCACAAACAAACTCCAAGTGTCAAAACCAACTGCAAGTGTCACAAACAAACTGCAAGTGTCACAAACCAACTGCAAGTGTCACAAACAAACTGCAAGTGTCACAAACAAACCACAAGTGTCACAAACAAACTACAAGTGTCACAAACAAACTGCAAGTGTCACAAACAAACTCCAAGTGTCACAAACAAACTGCAAGTGTCACAAACAAACTACAAGTGTCACAAACCAACTGCAAGTGTCACAAACAACTACAAGTGTCACAAACAAACTACAAGTGTCACAAACCAACTGCAAGTGTCACAAACAAACTCCAAGTGTCACAAACAAACCACAAGTGTCACAAACAAACTCCAAGTGTCACAAACCAACTGCAAGTGTCACAAACAAACTACAAGTGTCACAAACAAACGGCAAGTGTCACAAACAAACGGCAAGTGTCACAAACAAATTCCAAGTGTCACAAACAAACTCCAAGTGTCACAAACAAACTCCAAGTGTCACAAACAAACTCCAAGTGTCACAAACCAACTGCAAGTGTCACAAACAAACTACAAGTGTCACAAACAAACGGCAAGTGTCACAAACAAACGGCAAGTGTCACAAACAAATTCCAAGTGTCACAAACAAACTCCAAGTGTCAAAAACAAACTACAAGTGTCACAAACAAACTGCAAGTGTCACAAACAAACTCCAAGTGTCACAAACAAACCGCAAGTGTCACAAACAAATTCCAAGTGTCACAAACCAACTGCAAGTGTCACAAACAAACTACAAGTGTCACAAACAAACTACAAGTGTCACAAACTCCAAGTGTCACAAACAAACTCCAAGTGTCACAAACAAACTCCAAGTGTCACAAACAAACTGCAAGTGTCACAAACAAACTACAAGTGTCACAAACAAACCACAAGTGTCACAAACAAACTACAAGTGTCACAAACAAACCACAAGTGTCACAAACAAACTACAAGTGTCACAAACAAACTACAAGTGTCACAAACCAACTGCAAGTGTCACAAACAAACTGCAAGTGTCACAAACAAACTACAAGTGTCACAAACAAACTACAAGTGTCACAAACAAACGGCAAGTGTCACAAACAAACTACAAATGTCACAAACAAACGGCAAGTGTTAAAACAAACTGCAAGTGTCACAAACTGCAAGTGTCACAAACCAACTGCAAGTGTCACAAACAAACTGCAAGTGTCACAAACAAACTACAAGTGTCACAAACAGCAAGTGTCACAAAACAAACTCCAAGTGTCACAAACCAACTCCAAGTGTCACAAACCAACTCCAAGTGTCACAAACCAACTACAAGTGTCACAAACCAACTACAAGTGTCACAAACAAACTCCAAGTGTCACAAACCAACTACAAGTGTCACAAACAAACTCCAAGTGTCACAAACAAACCGCAAGTGTCACAAACCAACCGCAAGTGTCACAAACAAACTCCAAGTGTCACAAACAAACCGCAAGTGTCACAAACAAACCGCAAGTGTCACAAACCAACCGCAAGTGTCACAAACAAACTGCAGTGTGTCGGCTTACCTTCTTAAATAGAAGAAACGAAGAACAACGGGTCTGTTTTCAATTAAAGCACAGTTTCCGGTGCCAGCCTTTCTGTCAATAGTCTACGTGTTGAGCTTCATCAATCTTTGTGATCAAACCAAAGCCTGACGTTTATGCAGAAGAATGTTGCCAAACTCAAAATATAATCCAAACTTTGCTGTAACATGCTCCTGGGCGTCGCTGCAGTTGAAATCAGAATGTGAACCGTTTATGTTATGGTTTTTTTTTTGGATCCTCATTAGTGCAGTCTCGCTATTCTTCCTGGGGTCCTTAAAAATGATCTGACATTACAGAATAGATAATAGATACATTAAAGATGCATTACAGATATTTGGAAAATTCATTCTGTCTTCTTCTTAGTTTATCTTTATTTTTTCCTGTAATAAGACAGTTGTAATAAGCTAGATGCTCATTTAACTGACCTGTGTTGTGACGTCTCTCTTATAGAATCTTCCCAGATGTGGCCAGTTTGAGTCAGACGCCTGGTGAAAGTCTCTGGAGAAGTGAGTCCCATGTGTGAGCCAAAGAAAAAGCCCCTTCGTCTCTGTTGATGGTCTTTGTGCCTCTCGTATCCATCGTTTGTATTTGTGTTCTTCTGTTCACATTATTTTTGCGTTGTCCCAGTCCATGATGTGGTTTTCTCTTTTGCAGTGGTCAGATACAGCGGATTTTAATTTTTCCTGTGTTGCTTTGTCTTTCTCTGCTCTTGTTAAACATCCTTGTGTTTCTTTTTCGCACGAAAATCTCTCAACGTTGATCTGGACGACAATGATCTTAAATGAAAACTTAGATTCTGTGAAGTAAAAACCTTTTAACTCATTTGAGTCTTGTAATGTTCCCTTGTTCCATTTGTGCATCGCTCTATAAATATCCAGTTTGATTTAGTTTTGGTAAAATAAATCTTCCAGCAGAGGCATGTCTAGTGTTATAATTGTGCTTGTCATCACTGCTAATCCAGCCGTCTTCATTTCTCCTTTTGTCTCCAGGATCAATAAAGTATCTATCTATCTATCTATCTATCTATCTATCTATCTATCTATCTATCTATCTATCTATCGAGAGAGGTAAACGTTTTGATTTCAAGAGCAGATGTGTCGCGCGTGTGTTTAGTAGGGCTGGGTATTGCCGAGGGCCTTCCGATACAATACGTATCCCGATACAGAGGTCACGATACGATACGTATCCCGATACACGTATATGCAGATATAATTTCCTCAATATGTTACCTATCAAGTGTCAAATGCAGAAGAATTGCATTTTCTAACTACTCTTTATGTTAGACACAAGTATCTTACAAATAAGCCATTGCTCAGCTCAATAGATTCAACTTTAAAGCTGCAGCCCAAGTTCAAAAGTGTAAATTATATGAATTTAAGTATGCCGATACGTATCCCGATACACCTCTTTGTAACAATACACGTATTGCCAATGAGCTTGTCACGATATATCCCCGTATCGATACATTGAGTACAGCCCTAGTGTTTAGAGTGACAAGCCCCGCTCTTTAGAGTGACAAGGTCCGCCTCTTTAGAGTGACAAGCCCCGCCTCTTTAGAGTGACAAGCCCCGCCTCTTTAGAGTGACAAGCCCCGCCTCTTCATTGTAAGATATTAATGTAACAGCAGTAATTTTAAAAAAGTGTAATTTTTATTGTTGTAAAGTGTCTCTGTGACTGTTTTGAACCACACATGCTTCACTATAAATCAGATTTTTTTTTTTTTTTTTAATAATCACAGACAAGTGGGCGGGGATAGGTGGTAGGTGAGAACAGGGCTTTTCTGAGCTGCAGGACAAGATTACTCAAACCTGCAAACATCATTCTGAATAAAACTTTGACTGAACTAATGTTGAGAACAAGGATAAATACATTTTACACAAGTTTTTTTTCTGATAAACAAACCTTAAATGTTAGAAGTAAATTTTGTTCTGTTTAGAGTTCGGTGTTACTGTTTCTTTCTTTTATATCGTTCTGCTCCAGTCCTGATGGTTCGTCCTGTGTTTTCAGGGTATTTCACACCAACACAACCCCCAGTCGCTGTCGATAGGGAGGAGCAACGCCGGGTCTGTTCACGTCTCTATGAGGCACCGATGTGAAAGAACATTCAGACAAACACGATCCAAACAGCCAACAAACACAGAGTGAGCATGTGTGTGATGTAACGCTTGACCAAAATGACGAAACATAAGTTGCACGTGAGTAGTAGTTGTCAAACTTTGACGGCAAACAGATGTTTCTAGTCTTACCTCACGGATTAAGCTCAACTGGTATTTCCCTCCACAGTCCAGCCTTCGTACTGCGGTCCCCGTAACTCCCCCGTGTTTTCCTCCATCCAAATAGAACCATTCTCCTTCGTAGTTACGTCCCGTTTGACCCGTGTAAATAATAACAATCCATGCTCAGCTAAATACTGTTTTTCCATAAGCGTCTTTTTCGGTTTTCCGCACTATATTCCTGCACACTGATTCACTGGTTCTCCTGTGGCCACGGGCCAATCAAACAGCTGCATTTGCGGCAACTGGCGACACCGACTCTACCTGCAAGTCTTCAAAAACCCTCCTCCACGACCTCTGACCCCGACAACCCCATTTACACCAAACACACGTGAGCCGCCTGTCGGCAAAAGTTCCCAAACTGGTTCAGACGGACGACCCTCGGCCTGGTGTGAAAGAGCCTTTAGTTTGAGAGTTTTGACCACGCCCCCTTTTGCCACAGCAGGACCGAGAAGTTCTTTAGCCTAAACCTGACACTTTACACACAAACAGTGAGCATTTTGAACAAAGAAACAAGAGAAGAAGCATCTGCACTCACCCCAGTCTGAGGACGATTGTGACTCTGAGACGAGACGAGAGGAAACGCAGCGTCACATGAAAACTATCTGCTCTAATGACGTTAAAACCAACCCAGTCCGGTCAAAACTATCTGCTCTAATGACGTTAAAATCAACCCACTCCGGTCAAAACTATCTGCTCTAATGACGTTAAAATCAACCCACTCCGGTCAAAACTATCTGCTCTAATGACGTTAAAATCAACCCACTTCTCTGCTGGAGCTGGACGTTTGGACGAGGGATTACCTGGACTTTTAGGGGACATTTAATAAGATAAACTATTATAGTTTAATACAAAATCCTGCTTTAGTGTGTGTGTCTGCAGCAGCTTTAGAAAACAGATTCAGATGTGTGTGTGTTTGTGTTTTATTTGGAGGAAAAACTAGTTTGTGAAGAAGAGTTTAGAGGAAAGTACAAGTTGTGCTGAGTCAGTTTGAGAGAGAGAGAGAGAGAGAGAGAGAGAGAGAGAGAAAAAGAGAGAGAGAGAGAGAGAGAGAGAGAGAGAGAAGCTCGGCAGGAACCAGAGTGTCTGATAAAGAGAGATTAGAGAGTCCTCTGAAGTTACACATTTACCAAGAGATCAGAGGACAGGGGAGGAACGAGGGGGAAAGGGGGAGAGAGAGAGAGAGAGGAGGGGAGGGAGGTGGAGCAGGAGAGGAGAGGTGGGAAGAGGGGAAATGGGAAGAGTGGGGGAGGGAGGGAAGACCAGAGAGGTGAAAGGAGGAGGAGTGGAAAGTAGAGGAAGGAGAGAGATTAGAGGAGAGGACGGGTGAGAGCGGGGAGGAGAGAAAAGGGAGGAAGAGAGAGAGAATAGACAGCAAAGGGGGGGAGAAGAGGAAAGGGGAAGAGAGGAGAGAAATCAAAAAAGAGGGGAGGGAAAGGAGAAGGAGTGTAAAGTAGTGAAAGGGGAAAAAAGATCTGGAAGGGGAGAGATTAGAGGAGAGGACGAGTGAGAGCGGGGAGGAGAGAGAAAAGACAGCAAAAAGGGAGAGGAGAGAAAATCAGAGAGGTGGAAGGAGGAGGGGAGGAAAGGGAGAAAGAAGGAGGAGAAGAGGAGATCAAAGGAGGGTTAGGAAGGGGGAGAGATTAGAGGAAGAGAGAGAATGGGGAAGGACAAAACAACAGAGGGAGAAAGAGGAAGGAGAGAAAATGAGGGGAGAGGAAGAGAGGAGGAGAGAACAGATGGGAAAAGGAATAGAAAAGGGTAGACAAGAAAGAGGAGGAAGAGAGGGAGGAGAGGAGGGGAAGCAAAAGAGAAAGAAAAGAAAAGGAGAGAGAGGGGCACATGCAGAGGGTCAGAGAGAGAGAGCAGAGAGGGGGAGAGGGAGAGAGAGAAAGAAGAGAGAGGGAGAGAGAGAGGAGGGAGAGAGAGAAAGAAGAGAGAGGGAGAGAGAGAAGGGAGATGGAGAGAGAGAAAGGAGAGAGAGGGGAGAGAGAGAAAGAAGAGAGAGGGAGAGAGCAGAGAGGGAGAGAGCAGAGAGGGAAAGAGGAGGGAGAGGGAGAGAGAGAAAGAAGAGAGAGGGAGAGAGAGAAGGAGATGGAGAGAGAGAAAGGAGAGAGAGGGAGAGAGAGAAAGAAGAGAGAGGGAGAGAGCAGAGAGGGGGAGAGGGAGAGAGAGAAAGAAGAGAGAGGGAGAGAGAGAAGGGAGATGGAGAGAGAGAAAGGAGAGAGAGAGGAGGGAGAGATGGAGGGAGAGAGAGAAAGAAGAGAGGGGGAGAGGAGAGAGAGAAAGAAGAGAGAGGGAGAGAGCAGAGAGGGACAGAGAGAGGGAAAGAGGGGGAGATAGAGAAAGAAGAGAGGGAGAGAGAGAGAGAGCAGAGAGGGGGAGGAGGGGGGTCAGAGGGAGAGAGAGAGAAGGACACATGCAGAGGGTCTGAGAGAGAAAGGGGGGGGTCAGAGAGAGAGAGAGAGAGAAAGCCGAGAGAGAGAGAGAGAAAACAGAGAGAGAGAGAGAGAGAGAGGGAAAACAGAGAGAGAGAAAGCAGAGAGGGAGAGAAGCAGAGAGAGAGAGAAAGCAGAGAGGGAGAGGGAGAGAGGGTCTGAGAGAGGGGAGGGGTGACATTCTCTCGTCTCTGAGCCTCTTTTGTTCGGGGATAAAGTGATAAACCAGGAGCATGTGACAGATCTAAACTCCGGCTTCACCTGTTTCTGCTGCAGCTCTGACTTTAATAAGAAACAACAGCACGACTTTACAAACAGACACAGTTTAAACGTTTTATCATAACGTCTGTGTCATGTCTGTGCGTTTGAGAACAGATTTACAGAGCGGTTGCTAGGTAACAGTTGTGGAATGACTTCTAGATACAGTACGTCGTGTATTTCAGCACAAAGAGCCTGGACCAGAGAGACACACACTGAGCATTAGAGCTGTGCAATATATCGAATTTTAGATAATATTGTTTTGGAGATGTGCAAAAATTGAATATCGAGCTTATCGTTTAATAGAAAAAAGGTAAAAAATAAAAAAAGTCATCTACACTTTTGTGATTAGATTCGTGACATTTCAACAATCATCTAACATTTACTAATACAAACTTAAATGAGTCAATACACGAGCTAGTGCTTGAATTAAGTCATAGGGCTGGGCGATACGGCAAAAAATTATAATGTCACAATTTTCTTGGAGCCAGATCACGATTTTGATTTTATCACGATTCTTGTAAACTGTCTATTTTTAAATTGCTTTTGAGGTAAATACTAGGGATGGGCCGATATGAAATTTTGGGGCCAATACCGATAACCGATAATTGACCCTCTGCTCTGGCCGATAACCGATAACTGCCGATACCGATAGGTTTATTTTAAAGCTGATCTAAGTGACATTTTGGCTTTGTTCAATGTCTTTGTTAGTTTGTGTGATGTTACAAATGTATTTTCTTCACATTTTAAGCAAACGTCTGCTCTCTGCTGCCTCCTGCTGGAAAACCTGCACTTATAATCTGACAGCTCTTCTGAGAAACACTGGTGCTTTTATTTGTACATTTGACAATGTGAAGTATTTGAATGTACTTTTCTTTGCCTTGTTTGAAATAATTATAAATTGATACAAAAAAATTACATAATGAAAAAAGTTCAGTTGTAGGTCTGATGCTGGTATTTACAGAAGAGAACTGTAGGGGGCGCTCTACTGCTGAAGTTGCTTGATTCTGCTTTAAAATCCACAGCACAACTCACAAGATCAAAAACTTACAAACAAATATAATTATCTGAGATAAAAAAATATTTAGTGGATTTATTATGTAAATATAAAGACTGATTTTAGCTTAATTGTTTGTTTATTTATACTTTGTTTTCTTTAATTAATTATGAAGCGTTTAGGTCAAATTGAGGCTGGTATAGGCCCACAGAGAGACTGGAGAACCTCCCCTAAAATATCGGCGCAAAATATCGGCCGTCGATTCGATATCAGACCGATACCTCAAAAATCTTGTGGATATCGGCCGATACCGATATCAATACCGATATATCGCCCATCCCTAGTAAATACGATCATCTGCTTTTGTAGAAAGTTTCTTCTTCAGGGTCAGTGTCTAGATCCAGTCGTCAGAGGCTGATCAGTGTTGCCAGATTTTCAGAGAAAAACAAGCGATTAATCCCAAAACAAGTGACCTCAAAATATAACAAATAATGTTTAATTAGAACGTTGTGTATCTTCACAAAACACGTTTCTAGCTAAATTAACATTAATAACAACTTTTAGACATGAAAATATGATAAAAGTCCATAATATATTTAAATCAGACCTGAAAAATAGCTCAAATCCACCTCTTTTATGACTTGAAAGTGCAGCCTAAAAAAATACAACCTCCAAAATTCATAAGACTTTGAAAAAACAAAACAAAACAGCCCAATGTCGCTATAAAGAAGACAACTTGGCAACTCTGAGGATGAGAAAAGTGGGTTGGAAAAAAAAAGTCTGTATTTGAACAGATGGATTAAACAGAGAAAAGAGAAATCTCGATAAGACGATTTCGTCAAAAAAGCAGATTGTCACAAGAATGAGCTCACGATTCGATTTTTATCACGATATTGCCCAGACCTAGTCATCATTATCCTTTTAATTACAGATTGTGGATTAAAATTATTGCTGCGGTAAAACGACACTGAGTCACGTTTGGTAAATTAATTCTGTCTAACTTTGACAAATTTAGACACTGAGTCAGACAAAAATGTGTTTAACCATCTCTTATTAATTGGAATCCAGAATAAATGAAATGACTAGAGCTGCACCGATCCGATACTGGGATCAAATATCGGAGCCGATCCAGGACATTTTGCTGGATCGAGTATCGGCTCCATGATATCGGTTCAGCCGATATCCTAGTTGTGTTTAATTGGACATAATGAGTCTGATTTATGTCTGATGTTGATCCAGAATGTCTCATAATGTTTGACATTTTATTCTTTCTCTCTCTCTTTCTTTCTTCTCTTTTTCTTTCTCTCTCTTCTCACTCTCCTCTCTCTTCTCTTTTTCTTTTCTTTCTCTCTTTCTTCTCTCTAATTCTCTCTTCTCTCTACTACTGTCTTCTCTTCTTTCTTTATTTCTTTCTTTCTCTCTCTTTCTCTCCTCGCGCTCTCTCTTTCCCCCTCTATCTCTCTTTCTTCTCTTCTCTCTCTCCTCTTGCTCTCCCTCTCTTTTTTCTCTTTCTTCTCTCTATTTCTCTGTCTTCTTTCTCTCTCCTCTCGTGCTCTCTCTTTCTTCTCTTCTCTCTCTCTTCCCTCTCTCTTTCCTCTCTCTCTCTCCTCACGCTCTCTCTCTCTCTCTTTCTTCTCTCTCTCTCTCTTCTTCATAAGTTGTTCAGTTTTGTCTTGCAGTATAAATAACACTATATGAAAAGTCTTATGGTACGTTCAGACATGGGGCGTCAAAAACGCGCCAGACGCCTAGCGTTGAACGCAGAAAACAAGCCAAGAAGCCGCGTCAGACGCGCGAATAAAACGCGTTGTCCGCCAGGCGTCTATTCGCTTCAACGTCATAAAAAGGAGGAGCTCTCGGTTCTCTGGTGCGAGCTGATGCGAGGAAATCAAACCAGGAAACTGGAAACTGCAGGTGCGATTTGTCGCCAAGTTTATGAATCTGAATAAACATCAGTGTTTGTCTGTCCAGCGATCCTGGTTAAAAGCACAAATCCTCTTGAAATCAGACCGACAAAACTCTGTCCATTCAGTTGTTTTTGTGAAATGAAGCCTATCCGCGCGGCCCGGAGCTAAAGTGTGGTCCGTGAAACTGCAGCCTCCTGACAGACTCATAGATTACGTATTTGCACATGAACACTTTGCGCAGCACAGGCGCCAGTCCCACGGCCTCCCAGACGGAACAGCAGCTCGTAAAGCGGCATTTTTCTGTCTTTGTGTTCTAATTGAGAGAGCGGGAGAGCGGAGGGATGCAGCTCTCTAAATTAGTAGACTATTATAGACTATTTAAAAAGCATTTTCAGTCCGTCAAAATGATGGAGAGCCTTGGAAATTTTCCGTCAAAGCAAAATACAATACGTAAATGAAAATTGTCGGTTAGCCTACTGTATATTGAAGCGTTTGACGCTGCCAAGACATGTTCATTTAATTGTCCTGAGGTCAAATAAATGGAACAAATAAATCCGAATCAGACAAACATTTATTGTGAACTGTTTGTGAGGATGAACACTTTTAACAAGCAATGAATTTGCCTGGTGCAACTTCAAACGCCTGATAATGTAACCTTAGATTTATTTTTACCAATCATTATTTATTTGTTTTATTTTGTATTATTTGTAATTTTTATATTTTTGCATATTTGGGTTTATTATTGCATATTAATTATTATTTCATTAACAGTAACATTATTTTATTATTATAATTTAGAGGTACACTTTAAGAAAAATAATAGCATGAATTTTGTCTGCTTATTAAAGACTTTTAAAACCGACTATTTACCGCTAAACACAGAAGAGAAAATAACGGCGGTATCAGCATTCATTCTTGGTGGCAGCAAAGCGCGTACGTTTCTTGGTGATAACAAAGTGCGTAAAATGCAGACTTTGTTCATGAGAAACACAGTCAATAGACCAACCCAGTCTCTATAAAATATGTTCTATAGGCCTATTTACATTTTTGCAAAGCCATTTTACGTGCCCACTGAACGTATTTATAAGTAAATTACGTAAAATGACCACTTCATCAAATTACGTACATTCCCGACATTTTCAAAGCTTTTGCACAGTAACGGCAAAACGTACCCATTTTTATTAAAACGTACTCATTTTACATATAATAAAATAAGTATGTTTCATTATATAGGCCTATGTGAAATTAGTACGTTTTATTAAAAATGTAAAATAAGTACGTTTTATTATAGGCCTATATGTAAAATAAGTATGTTTTATTATATATGTAAAATAATTACGTTTTATTGAATATGTAAAATAATTACGTTTTATTATATATGTGTAAAATAGGTACGTTTTATTATAGGCCTAAATAAGTATGTAAATATGTAAAATAAGTATAAAACATATTTTTCCAAGGCAGGCAGCACTCGCGTCTGTAGTCGGAATATTCTTTTGCAGGAGGCTACATTAAACAGACTATCATCATGACTGGAGTGACGCGGTCTACATTTGCAGGTGAGAACGCTGCACATGCGAGGACAATGAACAGACCTAGCCTATAAGCCTATGCGTGCTGTTCAGGGCTAGAGCCATTTTGGCCACTTTTGTAAAGAAAATCATTTAGACGTGGCAAGTATAAGTGTTACTAAGTGTAAGATTACATTTGCTAATATTTAGGCTATACTTTGCACACGAGTGAATCCTGCTATGCATATGTGACATGTGAGCGCGTAAAAGAGAGAGAGAGAGAGAGAGAGAGAGAGAGAGAGCGTCTGTCTTCTCTCGGCGCCTCGGCTGCTGTTTGCCGCACAGTTGCAGTTTTTAGTTGCACAGAAGAACACCGGCGGCCGTGACCCTATGGCCAATCCGCCCTTGCTTTGTAGGCCTACTCCCTATATTTTAAAATCAGGCCTAATTCTTACAACCACAAACTTTTTATTTTATTTTATTTTATTTTTTAAGCACTATTCTGCCAAAAGTTTGTACTTTCAAGTACAAGGCCTTATACCAAAATTAGGAGAAATATTAACCAAATTCAATAAAAAGTTTCATACATTGACAAAAATGCAAAATTAAACAAAAAATTTTATGCCCGACAGATCAAGGCCTTCAACCGCAAACCTGCCGCCTGTGCACAAATAATGGCCAAGGGTTGTGTATGTGAATATAGGCCTAATGCGAAGGGATTGAATAGACAAAATAATGTGTCTTTACACGTAAATGTAAGATTATATAATATTACGACAGCTGGTCTAGACATCATGCGCTCTTAATTTATGGATTGAGGCAAACGGAACCAAATGAAAATTATGAAATACATAGCTAAAAAATAACTTTTCCTCTGTTCATAAACCTATCAATCACAGAGGAACAAGCGATTTACTGTTGCAGGCCACGTGTAGAGGTCGAGTAGGCTACGTCTTGTGCGAGTATGAACAGTTCTGTTCACGTTACATTTTTCGTTTCTTACCTCTAGGTGCATAAATGATTATCATGAATGGCATTATTTTTGCTCATGTACGATAATTGGGCTGCAGCCTTGCTATCAAACTGTACCGGATAAAAAACATAGGCTATATTTTTCATACAAGTTACGTTCATGCACGTATTGAGACTCTAATTCTTTTTACCGATTTCCAAATACAAAACGTGTTTAACTTGATTCAGTTTCAATAGGCTATAATTGAAACATCACTGTATTCTTTTAAAACGGACCAAGTGGACTATGGGTCTAAATATTCTAGGGTGTGCCATTATTATGAACGCTTAAACCCTACAGCCTGGTGGCCTAAATAAACATTTACCTGGATGTCCAGCGTGGCTCCAAACTAGGTCTTTGTTTGTCCGTCTCTGTAGAAGAGAGATGATGTGTACTTTCCTGTTGCTTACAGCGCGAACGAGCGTCTCCTCCTCGCTGCTCGGCTCGCTGCACCTGTTCACATTGCTGCCGCCACGTCCAGTCGGGGGCGTGTACATTCACAGCGACTGCTCTGCTTCTACCACTCGCAGGCCATGCCCACTGCTCGCTCGTGGTCGCACTAGACGCTCGTTTGAAACGCTCCACAGTGAACACCGCGCCGCGCCGCCAGTGTGAGACGCTTCGCAACGCTGAAAACGCTACTCTTCGCGCGTCTACATAGACTTTACATGGGACGCGTACGCCCGTTCGCGTTATATGTGAACGTACCATTATGTTTTGAAAAGGAAAAAAGTATCGGTTGATATCGGTATCGGCTTAAGTCTAAAGTATCGGGATCGGTATCGGAACTGAAAAAGCTGGATCGGTGCATCCCTAGAAATGACTTTCTGACTTTTTCCTTATTTCAAGTTAGAAAGTGATGGTCCAAGTAAATATTTGATGCTGGTTTCAATGGAAAATAATTTTAAAAGGTCAAAATAAAGAACATACAGTAATCACTGGTTGCAGACATTTATGAACATTTTGTCTTATTAAGATGGTTATTTTGCTGTGTAAACCTGAACAATAAGTAAATAAGACATGTTTGAACACAGTTTTGTTGGACTGACTTAATATCGTTATCGAAATGCGTGGGAAAAATATCGAGATAATCATTTTTGTCAATATCGCACAGTCCTACTGAGCATACATGTTCGATGATTTACAATAAAATCGCTTCAAATCAATTTTCTTCAGCACAATTGTCGGTAGAGTTTTCATTCAGGTGAAAATTAGTCCTGTCTCCGTCTAATAATGACCGAGGAGCAGTTTGAGAAAGTCACATCTGAACAGTTACTTACCAGTCGTACAAAGAAAGAATTGCTGATTTTACAGGATCACATGGACCTAAAGAAGATACTCAAAGCTCAGTTCAAGTATCTGAAGTCTGAGAAACCAAACACGGCAACAACCAGAGAAAACGATGAAGCAGCTCAACGCCGAGGCGAAGTGTACAATCCATAAAATCCAAGAGAAGACGGACAAAAGCAGCGATACTTAAATACAAAAAACGACACGGCGACACGGTGGCTGAGTGGATAGCGCTCTTGCCTCACAGCAAGAAGGTCGCGGGTTCGATTCCCGCACGGGCCGGGCCTTTCTGTGTGGAGTTTGCATGTTTCTCCCCGTGTCTGGGTGGGTTTCCTCCGGGCACTCCGGTTTCCCCACCAACCAATAACATGCATGTTAGGGTAATATCCTCCAGCTACGGTAGTCCTGACCAAGCCTAGCAACAACACCTGGAGATGGGTCCCCGAGCGCTGCACTGCGGCGATCACTGCTCCTGAGGAGATGCTCCAGAGGCATTGAAGGATCCAGGGTCAAATGCAGAGGACACATTTCCCTACGGGGACAATAAAGTATACCTTACCTTACCTTACCTTAAACAAGCAAGTAAAGATATGCTAAATGTCACTATTAAGAAGATATGATTTACTTTACCCCAGAAGTCTAACAACAAATAACCAATAAATGTGTTTTTAAAATATGCTTCATGATTGTTGTATTATGACTACATAAAACTATAATCTAATTTAATCTTTAAGCCAAATGCTTTAAGTGACATATTTAACTGACATAAATAGGGATGGGTATCGAGAGCCGGTTCTACTTGAGAACCGGTTCTATTTTTAACAATCCACTGGACTCGTACGTCTCCTCTCTTATCGATTCTTCTTAGCGATGTCGCTTTGGGCCGCTGTGCCTTTAAATACTGCGTAAACTTCAACCTCACGCTGGGCTGTTACATTCGGTTTCATTACAAGCACAAGTTTTAGCTTTTGCAAAGCCTAAGCCTCTCACCAATTCACGTGGATACTAGGGCTGGGTATTGCCAAGAGCCTTCCGATACGATACGTATCCCGATACAGTGGTCACGATACGATACATATCCCGATACATGTAAATGCTGATAAAATTTCCTTAATATGTCACATATCAAGTGTCAAATGCAAAGGAATCTTACTTTCAAACTACTCTTTATGTTACATACAAGTGTCTTACAAATAAGCTATTGTTTGGCTAAATAGTTTCAGCCTTAACCCTGCTGTCCAGGTTTAGAAGTGTAAATTATATACATTTTAGTATGCCGATACGTATCCCGATACACCTTCCTGTAACGATACGCGTATTGCCAATGAGCTTGTCACGATATATCCCAATACCGATACATTGAGTACAGCCCTAGTGGATACAGCGCGTTTACGCACAGAGCACACAGGAAATAAGAGAAGAAACAATGACATTACACTGAATATTGAATGTGTATTGTTTCATTGAATATGTATTGTTTTATTTTGATTTCCTTTGCTAAAATTAATAATCTTGGGAAGTCCTCAGAGACGACTGTTGTTGTGATTTTGGGCTATACAAAAATAAATTGATTTGATTTGATTTGATACACAATGTACATGTGGCAGACATGCGGCGCACGCACCAGCACCGTGACAGTGGAGGTAAGCTTTTGAGGATAGGCTCATGCATCTACCATCAGCTGGGGGTCTATAACTCTTTCTTTTTTTCTGCTCTCCTAATGCGCTCATATGTGTGCGTTTTCTTCGAGTCTTGGCGAGTTCTCTCTCACGGGTCCCACAACTGCCCCAAACTTGCCCGCGCGCCTCGGAGCGCACACTGGTCTCAAAGCGAGCTGTGCTATGCCCCCTTCGTAGCATATACGGACAGTCTTCGTAGCATATACGGACAGTCTGTTGTGCTGTGCCTGCGTCCTGACCAGCGCACACACAGCCGGTCCGGGAGATACGTGGGTTCGCCTCGGACTGAAGCGTGCTGTTCCACCTTCTCTAAACGCAGACAGTCACCTGGAACTTTCTGTATCAAACAACTACAGTAGCACAGAGAAAGAGAAAGGCCTGTTGACCACAGGGAGAGTGTGATGTGTGTAGAACCAGGACTTCACGTGGCCAAAGTTACACCCTTACATAGTGTAATTAGTGTTAACTTATCAATATCAAAATCGTTTATGCCTCTAGCTCTGAAATATTATTTCTGCTCTTCTTTTAGTCTATATTTAATTAGTAATCATCATAATATAGTCCACACCATTGTCTAAATGTATTAAAATTTGTTAAAATATATTTTTAAAATCTAGATACAAAAAACACATAATTTTAGGAATTGATAAGAAAATTGATAAGGAATCGAATCGATAAGAGGAATCGATAATAGCATCGATATGGAGAAAATCTTATCAATACCCATCTCTAGACATAAATGTGTTAAAATGTGTCTTCAAATATCTGACGTTAAAGTATCAGACAAATGTAAACTCTTGTTTATACATAAATACATAAATATCATAACAAAAAAAGTAGTATGTTGGGGTTTTTTTGTAACTCACGTTCTGCTAAACTGCTCATGAACGGTGCCTAACTTCATTTCCTCACACCTGCACTGTTATGTCTGTAGACCAGACTAACAACAAACCCAGTATGACTCTGAAAAGTGTGTTAAAGTGCATAAAGTCTGCTACAGGAGCCAGGTTATGATTAAAGAAAACAGTGACCAACAATGGACTGGTCAGAAAATGATTAACCCAGGCCAAGACTACACATACAGTAGGTCTGGGCAGTATCGTGATAACAATGGAATGGTGAGCTCATCTCTGTGACAATCTGCCATATCCTGATTTTCTCTCTTTGATGTTGACTATTTTTTCCAAACTGTTACAAGTCGTACCCTTAAGGTGCTTTCAGACCAAACGCGACCACGCGAACACTTTCAATGTTATGTCTATGTGTAGGCGCGATTTCGCAAAACCAGAGCGGCGCGGAGCGTCTACTACGACCGGCGCGAGCGTTTAAGGGCAGACGGGCGTCTAATAGGCGCGACCAACATGTGAAGAAAGTGACAGTGGTTCAAAACGACCAGTACTACAGCTTAAAGGTCCGTGCAGACATGGACAAGAGAACTAATCTTCAGCCCTAAACACAACTGTCTCTTAACTATGTCAAATTAAGCCCTGTTATCGCTCCAGTTAAAAGAAATCCAGCTGGAGCGAGCGCGTTGCTCTGATTGGCGACACATCAGGACGCTCCTCCGCTGGCGAAATTTGCCTCATCGCCTCCTATGTTCACGGCCATAGGACGATCGAGTGTCTGTGCGCGAGCAAGTGACAGTACGTGGTTCAAAACGACCAGTACTACTTTAACATGATCAGGCTTCTCAGTTATTCACTTTTTCTAACCAAAAGCTGCACAAACATTATAAAACATAGAACATGTATTTCTGGGACTTACCCCGTGGCTCCACAAAAGAAAACAAAAGATCGTATTTACAAACTTTAGTCCGGGGGTTCCTCTCGTTTGTACATCCTGTGCTGTCTGTAATTCATAAAACTCCTCGATTCTGGCAAAAACAAGCAGCTAGTTTGGCCAAATAAACTTTATGTTCACAGCAAAAATAAACGCGATGTTTGAGACAAAGATAACCTGTTGATTCGAGTGAACTATATATACAGTCACGTCTTCCTATGACGTCAGCGTCACTTGGTGGTGCATGTGTAAGGTTAGGACGTGGGGGACCAGGGTTCAAATCCCACATGAGTTAAATTTTTTTTTTTTATGGACTTATGCATACATTAAATAAAGACGCAGTGTTTGTTTTGCGTTTTAAAACGATAATACAATATGCTTGTAAAGAAAGTAGGATTCTTAAAGTATTAAATTTGAATATCTGCTACAGATACAAAAGTTTTCAACAAAGTATGTTGTCTGGGATCGAACCTACGCACCTACGGGCTCTTCACCCCAGAGTCCCATGCTTTAACCACTCGGCCAATAGACATTAAATGTAAATTTGCGTTCTAATGGAGAGTCACCGATACCGTGGCTGCGTGAACGCGCCGCGGTTTGAAAGCTGCAAGTTGGTCACGCAAGAAACGCGACTAATTTTGAATACATAAGCGGCCACCGCGGGGCGTCTGGCGCGAATTGACGTGTTTGGTCTGAAAGCACCTTTAGAGTTGCCAAATCCAAGTATTTACAGCGACTTGGGACTTCTTTTTTGAAGTTCCTTTTAGGGTGCGCTTTTAAGTAATAAAAGGAATGAAACTTAGCAATTTTACAGGATTGATTTATGAAAAAATAACAATTTATATAAATGAAACCTAGATTTTTAACATGTTTTTGTGTCTAAAAGTCGTTATTAATGTAAGAAAAAGACAAGCACTTGTTTTGCAGCAACACACAATGTTCTAATGAATCGATTCGTTTATTAACTTTTTAATGAAGTCTGAGTTTGCTTGTTTCTTTCCGAAAATCTGGCAACGCTGGTCAGATTATTACAGTTGGATTTAGCTGTTGATAGTAAATTGTGTTTACCTCAAAGACTACAAGAATTGTGATAAAATCAAAACAGTTCCAAGAAAATGCAACCATTTTCTGCCATATCGCCCAGCCCTACACTTCTTCTATCAAGTATTTAAAGAAACTATTAATCACAAAATGTATTTTTAACCGTTGCAAGTTGTAATAGTGTTTCAATCACAGCAAACAAAATAACCTCGCACATGAAAAGTGAGAATCAGAAGACAAAAGAACAACAATAAACCCAGCAAAATAATCTATCAACGTCTAACCCTTTGTCAACGGTGCAGGTCTGATAGTAGCCGCCATTCCAGACTGACATTGCCCACTATTTGTAAGTGTACAGTTATTATTATTCATTTATATTGATATTTATGAATATATCTCACAAAGGTTTGCCAATAGAAAACCTAAAACGCCACTTTTGTTTATAGCCATTTTAAGCTAACAGTTAGCAGCGGGAACTAGCTTAATCTGGCATTTACGGCTTTGTAATTGTAATAATCTCCTTTTACCATCATTTGCTTTGTTAAAATCTGTAAGGAGAGTTTGTGTTTAACAGCTTAGTTTCGTCTGTGTTTAAATACTAGGGCTGCAACAAATGATTATTTTGATAATCGATTAATCTGTCGATTATTGGATCGATTAATCGATTAATCGGATAAAAATGACAAAATAATAAATATAAGGTGTTTTGCATTTTATTAAATGTATTTATGCAAAAAACAACTTGTGTGCACTTAATGAACTCTCTGGGCTTTTCTTGAATAAAAAGAAAATACAAAAATAAAGTAGAAAAAACAGATTTTGCCATCTAGCTACTTCTTTTAATGTGGTTATTATAGGTCTGGGCAATGTGGCCAAAAATAAAATCTCAATTTTTTGGACCTTTGGACTGCTGCTTTTTATTATGAGCTCATAATATTTTAAAGCATCTATAAAGAATGAGCCAATGAGATTAACTTGTTTTAAGTCATATTAAAACTAATAAGTGTTTGCTGCTGCATCTAATGCATAGGCCTGGCCTACTGTTATTAGCATTTGCATCTATTAGGCCCTGTTAAGATCATTATGATTGTTTTGTTTCATATCTAAAAGTTTTAAGTTCGCGAGTGTTCGGCTCTCACTCCTGTCACTCAAACTGTGTTGTCATGGTTACTAACACAGAGGGGAAAGAGGCGGGGCCTGCTGGCTGCTGCTTTTTTTGGTGAGAGGAGAGGAGAGAGACGCTGTGGACGGCTTTTAACTTTATCAGAGAAAACCTTACAAAAAGCAGACGTAGCAGCTCGTGGAACAGCAAAGACAAATCAAAAAGACGCTAGATTTACCGCGGGACTTTTCTAGAAAGTTACCGCGAGTCTAAAACGCTGAAAGCGGCTGAATCACCCGCGGAGAAATAACAAACTCGTAACTTTAGGAGATTAAGCTATACACCACCTCCGGAAGGTTACTCGTGGCTGTTATTATGTGATTAAAAGGTCCGCAAAACAGGCGCAAGGTTTCTGTTCGTCTGTTCTTTGAGAGAGTCGAAGGAGAGCTCTACTAAGCCGCTGATGTGCACTCAAAGCCGCTGGATCTCAGCGGACTGATAGGGTGAAGTCAGGTAAATTGAGCCACTTTTTGGTAAATTCGTTGAATCAAAAAAATAAACCACTCTATGATACTAATTAGAGTGATTACATGTATTGTATGTTGCCTGTTATATGTTAGGATGAATTTCAGAAAAATAAATGTAATTATTTAGGTGCTAGAGCTTTTGAAAGCTCAGCATTCCTAAAATATTTTATTGTGCCATTATCAGGTAAAATGAGCCACACGTTCAGGTAAAATGAGTCACTCGTCAGCTAAAATGAGTCACCAAAATTTCCATGTAAATGAGTGTAGTTTTAGGTTTTGTATAAGATACATTCACTTGAATATAATTTTAAGAGCATAAAACATGCAACAAATGACTGTAAGCAAATAATATTGAAATTAAAAAGATACTAAACTGATTAGTAACAGAGTGAAAAATACCATTAAAATACCATTGTAAAGTATGAGAATTACTCATCTTTTCTTTTTTTGAGCATAAACATAGATTTTATTTCTGAAAAAAGAAGTATTAATCTATGCAAATGTTGTTGTTTTCCCTCTTGTGGAACCAATAGTTTTCTGTTCACTTCTAGATAGTGATGACATGTGATGTGAACACATTTACTTTGACAAGTTATGTCTGAACACTTGTTTTACATTTTGTAGTAATTTTTTTCTAGCGACTAAACCCATTCATTTTTGTATTACAACAAAGTGACTTTAAACAAGACTAATTTTATTGGTTTGGAGAATGTCGTGAAGTCACATGAACTCAACTAAGTTGTGCAGATTCTCACAGCAGTCTTCAGTGGCCTGCACAAACATTATAACTCTACAGACTGCATCTAGGCTTCTTTGGGTCAGGAGGGTCCTACACAGAACCTGCATGTTCTGCATTACTGTCTTTGTTTACAACTCAGTACTTAGGACTAAAATTATTCATTTTTTTATCAGTGTCTCATCTCAGTCTTTCCTGTACTTATTTTTTTTTTATTATTTCCACTTCACTTGTTTTCTTCTCCTTTTCTTTCCTTTGCTGATTTTGTCTTATCTCTTTTCTCAAAAGTACAGTCTTGTTGTTCCTTCTCCTTTTCTCTCTCTGCTCCTATTATTTCATGTCTTCTTCTCATCTAGGCTTCTTTCTTCCTGTTAAAATGTAACACCCATCAGATTTTTGACATACGGTGACATTTCATAAACATTTATGATAATAAAACACATTTACACATTAAATCTACACATTTACATATTAAATGCACTTTCCAACACTAGTCCTTATCAGTTTGCATTGTAAAAAGCCTATAGGAAGGTGGCTCATTTTAGCTGAAAGGCCTGGCTCAATTTGACTGACAGCACTCATGTAAAATGAGCCACCCCTTTAAAAGAGTTTTATTAAAAATTAAAAGTTCCACAATGAAAAATACACATTGAATTGTGTTCATGGAACTAAAAGCTTTAATATTAATACAAATAAACAACTGTGTTGTTAGTTTTTCAAAAGTTATGAACCTTATAATTTTCAAAGAAGCTTTGTCTGCCAGTGCACTTTTCTCACCTTTACCTTCTGCAGCCTGGATTTAGGTCTTTGCACCGCCCACAACATCAGCCACACACCAATCAGATCAAGTGTTTTTGATACAGCAGAAGCAGGGCAACAATTTAACATACTTTGCATTCATTGGCTGTGGATCATTTAGGAGCCAGAGGGCTTAGACCTTATGTGGCTCATTTTACCTGATGGCTCAATTTACCTGATTTCACCCTAGTAAAAGTTTTTAGCCAACTAATCGATGACCAAATTCGTTGACAACTATTTTAATAATCGATTAAATCGATTAGTTGTTGCAGCCCTATTAAATACATTTTCAAAACTAATAAAACAACGTAAAAGAAGTAAAGCTAAAGGTACAGCATTGACACTTGACACTTACCCACCAACAGGTAACCGTCTGTAATGGGGCCAATGGGGCTCCTCCACAAACACGAGGACCGGAGGCGCGAGGACTCAGCTCCTGGGAAGGAAAAGTCCAGCGCTGTCCTCACACACGGTTCAGGGAAAGAGAAGTCCAGCGCTGTCCTCACACACGGTTCAGGGAAAGAGAAGTCCAGCGCTGTCCTCACACACGGTTCTGGGAAAGAGAAGTCCAACGCTGTCCTCACACACGGTTCAGGGAAAGAGAAGTCCAGCGCTGTCCTCACACACGGTTCTGGGAAAGAGAAGTCCAACGCTGTCCTCACACACGGTTCAGGGAAAGAGAAGTCCAACGCTGTCCTCACACACGGTTCAGGGAAAGAGAAGTCCAACGCTGTCCTCACACACAGTTCTGGGAAAGAGAAGTCCAACGCTGTCCTCACACACGGTTCTGGGAAAGAGAAGTCCAGCGCTGTCCTCACACACGGTTCTGGGAAAGAGAAGTCCAACGCTGTCCTCACACACGGTTCTGGGAAAGAGAAGTCCAGCGCTGTCCTCACACACGGTTCTGGGAAAGAGAAGTCCACAGGGGCGGACTGGCCATAGGTGCATTCTGGAAAAGCACAGAACGGCCGCTCGCTCCATGGGCCGGTGGCCTCTGGTACATTGGCAGCCTGATCAGGAGCAGCGGCCACATCCCCACAGCTGCGCAGCGCTGCAGCCTGGGAGAAGACGGACGCACGTGAAACGAGAGGGAAAGCAAGACAGACAGTCAGGGAGCACTAACCCGTCCTACAGACAGCGGTTGTAGACATTTGAAGAGCGCACGGCTATGAGAGGAGCGCCAGCCCCAGCCGCTGAGTGACAGACGTCTGCACATTGGTCTGATCCTTAACAGCACATAGCGGGAAATCAAACCCCTGGGTACTTTTGGTAACCCTAAAAGTTGTTCTGCATCTCATAAGCAGTTAGCCAGTCTTTATTTCGCATCAATAGGACATATATTCACAAAGTTACGAGCATAAACAGCAGATGAACTCATACGTCTCTTAATCACGTAATTTACCGCGACGTATTTACGGCGGCGAAGAACAGCGCATTTCTCTAGACTTTGAAGGTGCATTGTGCCTTTTTAAAACACACAAAGCACGAGGTTATCTGTTCTGACTAAAGTTTCAGACTTTAGTATTTCTGTCACAGTCTACAAGTGTCAGGATGCAGCTTATCAGGCGTCTGTGTTTCCTGAGCACTGGAAGGAGAGAGAGAGAGAGCAGGGCCGGAACACAGAAGGAAGAGCAGGGGGACACAGAGGGCTGGGGCCCCACTGAGAAATACACCAAATAGAAAATAAAAATGCACAAAAACCCAATTTGAATCTTGCTGAGGAATGTAAACATTATGGGACAAAATAACACATAAAATAACTTTTGTAAAATATCACATTTGTTGGTCTAAAATTCCCCCAGATTAAAGCAAACTACATCTAGATTTCAGATTTTCAGATCATCCTACCATCAGAGCTACTCTTTAGTCTATTTATATATTTTGAACTCTGTAAAGGACTATTATTTATTGTCTTACAAAACAACCACTAGGGGGCACCAAATGCAATCTTGCTGACCTGCTTACAGTTTAATAATAAGACTATTCACTTCAGGTTATCTGAATCTATAAAAACAAGTCTAAAACTCACCAAATTACAGGAAATTACACCTGTTTTTTTCAAAATTTTCTCGGGGGAGGGCCCCCAAACCCCCCAGACCAAGGAGGCAATTTATGCTCAAACTTGATGCCAATTGTTTACAATACTACCCACAGTTTACTATTTATGTGACAAGAGAATTAAATTAAATGAGCTATATTCTGTATTTTATGTGGAGGGGAAAAAAAAAAATGTGTAACATTTTGAATTTTGTGCCGCATTTTTGGATTGGGCTGGGGCTGACTAGTGTCCAGGGCTGTTTTTTATCCCCAGTCCGCCCCTGGAAGTCCAACGCTGTCCTCACACACGGTTCTGGGAAAGAGAAGTCCAGCGCTGTCCTCACACACGGTTCTGGGAAAGAGAAGTCCAACGCTGTCCTCACACACGGTTCTGGGAAAGAGAAGTCCAGCGCTGTCCTCACACACGGTTCTGGGAAAGAGAAGTCCAACGCTGTCCTCACACACGGTTCTGGGAAAGAGAAGTCCAGCGCTGTCCTCACACACGGTTCTGGGAAGGAGAAGTCCAACGCTGTCCTCACACACGGTTCTGGGAAAGAGAAGTCCAGCGCTGTCCTCACACACGGTTCTGGGAAAGAGAAGTCCAACGCTGTCCTCACACACGGTTCAGGGAAAGAGAAGTCCAGCGCTGTCCTCACACACGGTTCAGGGAAGAGAAGTCCAGCGCTGTCCTCACACACGGTTCTGGGAAAGAGAAGTCCAGCGCTGTCCTCACACACGGTTCTGGGAAAGAGAAGTCCAGCGCTGTCCTCACACACGGTTCTGGGAAAGAGAAGTCCAACGCTGTCCTCACACACGGTTCAGGGAAAGAGAAGTCCAACGCTGTCCTCACACACGGTTCTGGAGTAGACATTTTCTTCTTAAAACGGTAACGGTCCAGAAAGGCGATGCTAACGGAGAGCGGTTTTCTTCTCATAACGGTAACAGTCCAAAAAGACGACATTGAGGAGAGTGTAATGCAGCTCTCTTCTTATAACGATAAAAACAGTCCAAAAGACGACACTGACTTCGAGCTTGTGGTCCAGTTTTGTTCTTTTAACATAACATTAAAGACGACGCTGACGAAGATCGTGAGGCCGAGCTAACCACGGAGCTAACTGGTTGAGCTGTGTCAAGGCTAAGCTCGCGGACCAGGACGTAATTCCCGCCCCCAACCAACCAGAACCAATCACAAGAGCGGACTCGCCATTGCCCTTGACTGACCGGTGGAGCAGCGAATCACTGAAGATGCATTTACGTGTAGTAGTAAACGAAAGTTTGTTCTAGAAAGTTAAGATTCAGGCAAAAAACAGTGCGTGAACTGTAGTTAATACACCTGTTTTAAATATTAATATGTAAATAAACTGTACCTTGTAAAGATGTACATTTGTGTATTTTAACGGTCTTAAAATGAGATTGCTAATGATGGACAAAGTATAAACTATTATTTATTTATTTATTCATTAAAAAAAAAATTAAAAAATTATAAAATGAATGAATTAATTTGTTAGTTATTTAGTTTTGCATTTATTTATTTATCCTTTATATCTTTATTTTCCTTTGTTTCTTTATTTTATTTCTTATTTTATTTATTTATTTTTACTTTAAAAAAAGTCAACTTAAAAGAGCAGAAAAGGCAAACTACACTTGAACTGTGATTAAAATATACTGTTCTAATGGCAAATTAGTAAGACAGTTAAACAACCCAAATATCGATAAATGGCACTTAATTTAATTCATTTAATATTATAGTTAAGTTAAATCTTTTCCCCATGTAAGCGCTGTAATCTCCTCTTACTCTTATTTCCAGGCATTATGAAGATTATTAAAGTTTTATTGTTTATTCCATTTTTTAAAATATCTTCTAAAGACATTCACCATATTATTACAGCTCATGTTCAGTCCCAAATATAAAACATTGCTGGTCAAAGGTCAAAGTGCTCAGTTTAATCTCACAAATCATAAAAGAATAAAAATATACAAAGTAATAAATAGTGATTAATTATTGTCACAGTTATGATCTGATTTTAGTTTAATGTGCTGACAAGACAAGAGTACTTTCCTCATTTCATCTTAAAAACACTACAGCAGACCAATGAGATTCACGCAGATGTTTAATCTGAACGCAACCTATTATTGTATCATCTGGAGAAAGAGTCACACACATAGAATATTCAACGTGCTACATGTTTGAAGAGAAAAAGCTGTAAAAGTCCATAAAGAAACACCGCTATGATCAGTGAAAACAAAGACACTGACACATCAAAGTTTACTCACGGGACCTGGAGCTGGCGTGGACCTGACGTACGTGGACCTGACGTACGTGGACCTGGTGCTGGCGTGGAACCTGACGTGGACCTGGCGTGGACTTGTAGCTGGCGCGGACCTGGTGTGGACCTGGAGGAAAGCGCGTGGAAAAGAACCGGACACCACGTGGTCTTTGTTTTGTTTCGTTAAAGTGTCAGATTCACAAAAAACGTGCCGCTGGTCAAAGTTCAAACCGGTACAAGAGTTAAAGTGTGCGTGGTCACGTGAGGCAGACCTGCGGAAAAGCATCTGCGTGGACAGTCAGCAGGGATTCTTACGATCCACAGTGTCCTGGAAACACGGACTGCAGAGAGGAACATGTCTGAGGAGGACGAGTATCAGTGTTTGGAGTAACTCAGAGGCAGGAGCTGCAGGTCGTGACAGTGTTGGAGAAAGTATTGGAAAAGTTATTAGTTACTCATTATCATCCATCCATCTACTTTATTTATAAAGCACATTTTATAAACAGGACTGTTTCCAAAGTGCTGCACAAAAAATAATTTAAAATATGTACAAAAGCATATAGAATCAGCAAAACAAACATACAAGTACTAATACCAAAAGTAGATAAAACAATAAAAAACATAAAACCATATCACTAGATAAAAACTAAGCTAAAAAAATAAATAAAATAAAAGTAATAAAATAAATAATAAAATACATATTAAGCATTGCTGTTTAATATGTAATGAGTTACATTATAAAATCCATTGACAAATTAGGATTTTATGTTTTATTATTGGTATTTAAACTATGGGAAACAACAAATGAATTCTTTAACTATTAAGTAAAATCATCAATAGAAATGATTCTGTGCCCTGCTCCAGTGACTGATCTGTGTCTCTGAGATGTTTTATCTCACAAAAAAGTCATGTTTGTAGATTTTTTTTTACTTAAAAGTAACTAAGAATATTTTGTTAGTATCTGTAATCTAATTACAAGTATTTTCACTGTAACTAAGTTACACTAGCCTACTTACTCAAATGTATAATCTAATTACAGTAACTGAATTACACCCAACATGTGACTCAGACTCGGACTGTTTTACTGATGGACATGAACCTCTCTTCTGCATTTGTTAAACAAAAATAGGATAAATTATAAAAATCACTGAAACTGTAGAAATACAAGATTTATTTGGTGATTTAGTAAAGACTTGAAACTAAAAGACAATTCTCCATCTGTTGTTGGATCTGCTTCGGATGGAGCCGATACCGATACCGATATTTGCCATTAGAAGTTCTGCAGATGTATGAGTCTGTGAGAGTCTGAGAGTCGATGGAGACAAAGGACATTTTCTCCTGTAAGAGTCGAAATAAAGTTAAAACTGGGGGAAAAAAGCTACAAGTGAGAAAAAATTAAACCCAGAAACAACTCTGCAGAACACTGGGTTTGTAACTGACATGTAAAAGCACAAAACAAGGTCCACAGTGGCAGAAAAGCAGATAAACAGAAAGATTTGAGCCTCGCTCACATTTATCAGACTTTAGAATCACACAGTTGAAGTAAAAACCTTTTCTTCCTCCAAAAAATGTGTACTTCTGCAGTTAAAATGTAACAAATCTTCAATTGACTCTGTGCATTGAAGCTGTTTACTTTCAAATTGTTAGACTTTAGCGTTAGCATTGACAGACAAACAGATCGTTTTATAAACCCACTTTGGTCCTTTGGTGAAATATTCTCTTCTTTTGTAAAGTATTTAACATGTTTTCAGAAAAAATCACCAACAACTCACTGTTCACTGCCTGATCTTTAGTCATTTTTCATTTCAGGCTGAGGTAGTGAAAACCTCATAAGAATGAACTAAACAGGAAATGAACCTGCCGGCAAGATGTTAGCATTTTTGAACAAAAATACTCTTGTGCACAGAGCCAATTGGCATGAAAACATGTTAAATACTTTACAAATGAAGAGAATATTTCACCAAAGTGTGTTTATAAACGATGCGTTTGTCTGTCAATGCTAACGCTAAAGTCTAACAATTTGAAAGTAAACAGCTTCAATGCACAGAGTCAATTGCAGTTGTTAAACAAGTGAAGCTCTGCACTGTTGCCACGACAACAGAAAATGATGGGTCTTTTGTCACATAATAATTAATTTGTGTAAAGCAGGATGAAAATTACCCCTAAGTAAAAAAAGTACATTTCCTCTGTTGTGTCGCCTCAGTCAGAATGTTTAAGAGCTTTTTTCAAATCAAATGTCAGTGCAGAAACTCTTTACCGATATTTATAATTTAAAGCAGATCTAAGTAACATTTTGACTTTGTTAGGCCTACATGTCTTAGTTTGTCTCTGATGGTCACATTTGTATTTTCTGCACATTTGAAGCAAACCTCTGCTCTCTGCTGCCTCCTGCTGGAAAAACAGAAACACTGGCTTTTATTTTTGTATTTAACAGTGTAACATATTTTAATGTAATGTCTTTTCTTTGCCTTATTTAAATACATAAATACATTTCAAATAGAAATAAATAAGGAAATAAAAGTTCTGTTGCAGGCTTGATCCTGGTATTTGCAGAAGAAAACTGTAAGTGGCGCTCTACTGCTGAAGTTAATTAGCTGCTTTAAAATCCACAGCACAAAATCACAAACTACAAAAACACACATATCTATCTGGGGTAAAAATTATTTTGTGGTGTTATGTATATAAAGATACATTTTAGGTTAAATGTTTATCAATTTTATTCTTTAGTCCAGCGATCCCAAAGCTTTTTCTTTATAACAACCGGTAAAGTAAGAGTTTTCTTTTACCGGTTGGGTATAGTTATGATTAGTGTTTATATTCTTAAATGTTATTGCATGAAATTTGTTTTTTGGTGAAGTGGCTCCATATTTTCTTGATGAAGTATAAGTAAGTAGTGAGGCTGTCAAAGAAAAATAAAATAAAATACATTTAAAAGATCCACTGAGGCCCAGCAGCAGATGGCCCGTGGCCCGGTTTGGGCTCCGGACCGGAGCTTGGGGACCCCGGCCTTAGTCTGGTTAAAGAGGACCTATTCTGTCAAATTCACTTTTCTAAGATTTTAACCTTGTTATAACGGCCCTTCTTCATCATTAGTTTACTCAAAGTTATATTTGAATTGATTCAGGCATGTTTGAGTAATCTTGTTTTGTTCTTCAGCTGCAGCTCAAGTGTTCTCACCTACCACCTAGCCCCGCCCACTTGTCTGTATTTACTTGTTATATTTCAAAAGATTAAAACTCAAAGTGAGGCTTATATGGTTCAATACTGTCTCATATCCACTTTCCAACAATAAAAAATAGTTTTTAAAAATCTGTTGCTTTTTACTTTACATTTTAAAATGAGGAGGCGGGGCTTATCAGTTCTGCAGTTTTGAACAGGAAGTCAATAGAGCTGTTTCTATTTTTAAGTCGTTTTAGATCAACTTTGTGTTTTACAATAAACAAAAGGTAAATTACTGATCTGTATTTGTTCTAGTTTCTTACCAACGATTAAAAAAATACACAATAGGACCCCTTTAAAGTTGTAATTTTGATGCTTGAGAACAAACTGAGGCTGATACGTCACAGAGAAACTAGAGAACCTCCTCTAGAAACGTCTGCGTCAAATATCGGACGCATTTGATATCACAAAAATGTCTGAAAATCTGCAGATACCAATGCTGATACCAATACTGATACCGATATATCACCCATCCACAATATCTTGTGACACTTTAGCTCTAAATGATTGTGTGTAAATTGTGTAAAATACAATTTTACCACAAGGAAACCAAGACAAATGAGAAAAGGCCATCTCTCATGTGGCCTTTTCTGATCCGATTCTAGGATCAGATATCAGCGCTGATCCATGATATCGGATTAGCTGATATCAGCATCTTTTGAATCGGAGTGGTTGGCTGATCTCTTGCTGTCTCTCTGGAGGCACTGAGCTCTTTTTGAAACTTTTTGGATTTTAGCTCAGTTTTTGGCAAGACAACTGTGGACTTCAACCAACTAAGACGTGTGGCCTCTGATGTTCTACAAACATGAGATAAGTACTGTCAGATTTGTGAAAAGGAGACATCTGTTTTTCTCGTTACCATGGATACCATGCAAAAGCTAATGCTACCTACGCTAGCTTTGGACTTCTAAAATGTCAGACTTTCACACCTGCAGCAGAGGACGTTGCAGTGAAAATAGTTTGATTCTCGGGATTTCATCCACCCTGTGACGTTCAACAGACACAAGTTAGGATTTTGTGAATGGAGTTGTTTGTTTGTCTTGTAACCATGGAGATGGTACACCAAGCTATGAAAGCTAACTTTGCTAGCTTTGGACTTTTGAAATGCTACAGAACTTTTACATCTGCTGCAGCCGAAGCTTTTGCAGAGGAAGATTTTGTGAGGATGGTCTTATCACCGACTGAAACAACAGAAGTTCACCTGCTCCACCTGCACCAGACTGTGATGTGTCTACAGAATCTACTTGCTTCACCTGCAGCTGACTGTCATCTGTCTCTCACTCCGGTTTCCACCTCCAACTGCACCTGCTCCTCCAGCTAAGGCCCTGACGAAGCCAAGCACAACATCATGGAGATTGTCCCCGAGCGCCGTTCAGCGGCAGCTCACTGCTCCTGACAGACGCTCCAGAGGCTCTGCAGGATGGGTCAAATGCAGAGAATGAATTTCCCTCTCGAAGGATCAATAAAGTATTATCTTATCTTATCTTATCTTATCTTATCACCGTTGTGCCTTTAATTGTGCATAATGAGACTTTTTTAAAGGCTGATGTTGATCCAGAACGTCTCAATGTTTGACATTTTATTTATATGAAGTGGTTTAGTTGTAACTTTCACTTTAAACAACAATTACATAACACAATATGATCAAATTTCGTATGTTTTGAAAAGACAATAAGAGCTATTTCAGTCCTTACATTAGTATCGGCTGATATGGAGTAGCGATACTTAATAAATGATTAATAAATTATGCTCAGGACGCATCAGTTTTATCCAAATGTTTGTCTTTATTTCCGGTTTTGCTCCAGAGTTTGGAGCATCGAACACAAACCGACCGAGACAAAAACGACAAAACTACTGCAGAGTTTAACAAAAAAAAAAAGAAAAATCATTGAACCCTGAAAAAACATTTTTGCAGTGTAGATTTAGCATGCAATTTGTCATTTATTAACAAATATTTTTCTTTACTTTTTCAGTGACTGAATTGAAAATCTGCATTAAACATTCTGAATATTAAAAAGTGTTCATTGCAAAACTGAATAAAAATAAAAATAAAACGACACAAAAATGAAAAAAGGAAAATTTGCCAGAAGAATTGTTTTTTTTTATTGAAACAAATGATTTTACAAACATAATTCTGGTCGGACAGAATCACACACAAAACAAACACGTTGATTCAGGACAAAAAGATGAAATTAAAAAGTGAAATTATCCAGGAATGTAACCAAAACGTGGGTCACACTTTAAACTATTGGCTCTGAGCTGGAGGGAGGGGCCAAGAGGGGGCGGGCCAGGGCAGAGGGAGGGCGGGGCCAATGGTGAGAGAGGGAGGGGCCAACAGGGAGAGTAGAGTTCTTTTAAAGTGAACCCTGACTATAACGACAAATATGGCTAAAATGCAAGTACAGCTCATGTTTGTTCAAATAAACTACAAACAAATATAAAACTGCTTACTATGTTTATAAAATCTGCATTGTTTTGAGCTACTGGGTGCCGCCATATTGTGCATTCTGGGTTGATGACATCAAATGGTTGCTTTTGGTTGTTGCCATGGTTACTCCTGTGGTTCGATCAGTGAACAGTTGAAACAAAAACACCTCTGACAGTGTCCAGTTCTTGCCTCTTCCTCTTGATTATCTTTAGTTTTACAAAATTCCACATAATCGTTTTGTATTTGGCCAAACTCCAGCTCAAACTGAAAGGTTTTAACTGTTGAATTCATGTTGCTTAGTTACCTGTTACCTTGACAACCGCCAGAGGGCAGACAGACAACCATTTGACGTCACAGCCAGGACAAAATGGCTGCCATGTAATTTCTTTAAAACATGATTTTGATAAAACTACAAATACTTTCAAGGTTTTTGTTCTGAATTTATATAAGTGATGATATTATAAGTGTTTTAGGGTAAACATGTGATTGTAGCCAGGGTTCGCTTTAATGGCTGGAGAAACCCTGGTAACCCATAGCAACAGCAGTCCAGCTCCGGCGGCCATCTTGTGCAGGGAGAGTCTCAGACAAACTCACAGAATCTGGACTTTTAAATGACTTTTCCGCTTAAATACTTTGATAATTGAACCTTTTCGCATTTGTACTTTTATTTCTGCTTCTGTTCGACCAAACTAATGTGAAAACACGTGGAACAAACAGGCTTTTATAGCGACGGCAGTGAAGGAAAGACAAGAATCAGAACAGAATGAATGACACACAAATCCAGCCCAGTGAAGTGTTTCTTATCCACAACTGGATAAGAAAAATGACCAGACAGACAGAAAACAGCTCTCTGGATTATTTAGACCAGAAATATATCAGTATATGTTCAATTATTCACCGTTTTTAGGTTATTTTCAATTAGAATTCTGCTGCTGCTGCTCCTGTCACAAGATGGCTTCCGCAAACACCACGGCAACAGGCTCCGCCCTCTCTCTGGTTATTATAATAAGTCAAGGTTCAAAAGTTAAAATACACAGCAACAAAAGTGAAATATAGTATAGTTTTGTAATGCTTTTGGCATTGTATATAATCCCCAGTGAAGACCTGGTTTAGACCTGGTTTTAGCCCACGTCTAGTCCTAGTTTGGACCAAGTTTTAGCCCATGTTTAGTCCCAGTTTAGACTAAGTTTAAGCTCGCGTTTAGACCCAGTTTAGACCAAGTTTAAGCCCACATTTAGTCCCAGTCTAGACCTGGTTTTAGCCCACGTTTAGTCCCAGTTTAAGCCCATGTTCGGTCCGTGTTTAGACCAGGTTTAAGCTCACATTTAGTCCCAGTTTAGACCCAGTTTTAGCCCACGTTCGGTCCGTGTTTAGACCATGTTTAAGGTCATGTTTAAACCCAGTTTAGACCCAGTTTTAGCCCATGTTCGGTCCGTGTTTAGACCAAGTTTAAGGTCATGTTTAAACCCAGTTTAGACCCAGTTTAAGCCCACGTTCGGTCCGTGTTTAGACCAAGTTTAAGGTCATGTTTAAACCCAGTTTAGACCCAGTTTTAGCCCACGTTCGGTCCATGTTTAGACCAGGTTTAAGCTCACATTTAGTCCCAGTTTAGACCCAGTTTTAGCCCACGTTCGGTCCGTGTTTGGACCAAGTTTAAGGTCATGTTTAAACCCAGTTTAGACCCAGTTTTAGCCCACGTTCGGTCCGTGTTTAGACCAAGTTTAAGGTCATGTTTAAACCCAGTTGAGACCCAGTTTAGACCGGGTTTTGCTGCAGTCTCTGAATAAGAAAAGTCTTATCAGTTGTTCCGCTGACTAAAGTTGGGCTGTAAAACTTTTCCACTGAGACTTTGCAAACCGACTTGAACATAATTTTTACACAATAGTATGCAATATTATTTTTATTAAAAGTGAATTTTACATCTTCAACATTTACAAGTGCGTTTTGTTTTTAATAATCATTTTGATTGATTAATTGCCATGATTGAAAAGAAAGAGAAGCAGAATACGCCTGACTTTTGGAGCAGTTTGTCAGTGGAGTGGAAAAGGTGCAGAAATACAGAAGATTACAAAAGGAACAGACCGACAGTGATGTTTGCATATTATAAGTCTCAAAGTAGTTCACAAGACCAGACTTTTGCAGCTATGCCTTAAGCTTAATGTTTATTTACTCACTGGTTTACTCTTTAAAACACATATAAGTTTCGATATCGGCCGATTCGGATATCGTAAAAACATTGTCAGTATCGGCTCAAACCGATACCGATCCATGGCTCACGTTAAAGTTAAAACGAGCGACTCCCTCCAGCTCAGATCGAAGGAATGTCGAGCTGTCGATCATTTTACCTTTAAACACGCACCGGCCACTTTATCAGGAGCAAGGGTTTATTATTGCCTCGGTTTAGACCCCGATTTAGTCCTGCTTTAGTCCTGCTTTAGTCCTGCTTCAGTCCTGTTTTAGTCCTGTTTTAGTCCTGTTTTAGTCCTGTTTCAGTCCTGCTTTAGTCCTGCTTTAGTCCTGCTTTAGTCCTGCTTTAGTCCTGCTTTAGTCCTGCTTTAGTCCTGTTTTAGTCCTGTTTTAGTCCTGCTTTAGTCCTGTTTTAGTCCTGCTTTAGTCCTGCTTTAGTCCCGCTTCAGTCCCGTTTTAGTCCTGTTTTAGTCCTGTTTTAGTCCTGTTTTAGTCCTGTTTTAGTCCTGCTTTAGTCCTGCTTTAGTCATGATTTTGTTCTGTTTTAGACCTGCTTTAGTCCTGCTTTAGTCCTGCTTTAGTCCCGTTTCAGTCCCGGTTTAGTCCTGTTTTAGTCCTGTTTTAGTCCTGCTTTAGACCTGCTTTAGTCCTGCTTTAGTCATGATTTTGTTCTGTTTTAGTCCTGTTTTAGTCCTGCTTTAGTCCTGGTTTAGTCCTGCTTTATTGACGAGGTTAAGTGCTTTTTATATCAGAAAGTAAAACAGTTCAACAGCCTTAAATCTGCAGGGAATTGAACCCACAACCATCACTGCCCAAAAGCCCAAACGGAGAAAGCGTGAAGAGGCCGGCGCACGAGAAAAAGTGAACCGTTTTTTTTTTTTGCATAAATTACAAAAAGGACAAAACAACGAGGGGTTTAACTCATTCATGATTCAGACTCTGTAAAGTAAAGTCCCTGTGATCCTGATCCAAGGTTTCCCTGATCCCGGGTCAGTGTTTGCTCTGGCCTTGGGTGTTGGAGTTACTGATCCCGGGTCAGTAGATGTTGGCGTTACAGGTCTAGGATAAGTAGATGTTGAATAAACCGACCCTGGATCAGTAGATGATGGCGTTACGGGTCTTGGATCAGTGGATGTTGGATAAACCGACCCTGGATCAGTAGATGATGGTCTGGGGTCAGTAGATGTTGGATAAACTGATCCTGGGTCAGTAGATTCTGGAGTTACTGACCCTGGATCAGTCGGTGATGGTCTTGGATCAGTAGATGTTGGATAAACCAACCCTGGATCAGTAGATGATGGCGTTACGGGTCTAGGATAAGTAGATGTTGAATAAACCGACCCTGGATCAGTCGGTGATGGTCTGGGGTCAGTGGATGTTGAATAAACCGACCCTGGATCAGTAGATGATGGCGTTACGGGTCTGGGGTCAGTAGATGTTGGAGTTACAGGTCTGGTGTAACTAGTAGGTGATGGTCCACTGCTTGATGTTGGAGTCGTGCGAGGTCGTGACCAGCGTGTTTGCGTCGATCCAGGCCAAACTGGTCACGTGGTGCATACGGTGAGTGTCTGAGGACAAACACAAACTGATTAAACAGGCTGCAGACATGATTCTGTGTCTGACAGGAGGACGTGAGTGTTAAATGTTCAGTGTGACGCAGCAGAACAGAAGTTGCATACGAGCAGATGTTTCTAAACTTACCTCACGCGTTAAGCTCGACTTCTATTTCCAGCCACAGTCCAGACTCCAGCAGCTGTAATTCTTGAGTCTTCGTTTTCCTTGGTCCAAATAATAGTCGTTCTCCTCTGTACTTATGTCCCGTTTAAACCCATGTAAAAAACAATTATCGACGCTCGGCTAAATACTGGTTTTCCGTCGTCTTTATTTTTCCCAACGCGGTTATGCCACTTCCTGGTTAGCATACCTTTCCCAAATCCCTAAACTTAACCAAATTAACTTAACCCAACCCTAACCTTACCCAAATCCCATAAGTAAATATTTTAAAATATAAACTTTTGCTAGCACAGCCACCAATGCAAAGTGATGGTGTCTGGCATAACTGGGTTGGAGAAAAAAATCAGGTGGTTTTCCGTAAGCGTTATTTTCGTTTTTCAAAACAATTTTTCTGTGTGCGGCAACTGGTGACGCAGACTCTACAAGTAACCCTGGATGTACACTGAACACGAGTTTGGTGTGGATCCCGCAAAACGTATAAAGTGCTTCAAACCAATTCAGCGGTCTGGTGCGGCTTTCAATTCATTATACAAGCGTTCTCACAGGAATCTACGTGAATCCATGTGGCTTTGGACGAAACTGGACCAGAGTTGACAGCATCTGGTGTAACAGGCACTTTTACAAGAATTCCACACGTGTCTCGAACGAACCCACTGACCAACTGACCCCGACAGACTCATTCACACCAAACACTCGTGAACCGCTTGTCAGCAGAAGTGTGTGGAGCAGTCCAGACCAGAGTCCAGTGCAGCCGTAGAAAACGCTCTGCACACAGCCAGACGCCAGACAAGGAGAACACTCAACAACTGCATTTGCACAACTAAAGTGAGTTATAAAGTCAAAAACATCAACATTTTCCTGTGACCGTTTCTTGCGTTTCTTGGATCAGACAAACGGATCTAAAACTTCCAGAGAACACTGCAAAAACTACAAGTGCTGGTCAACGAATTAGAATAATTTGAAATGGTGCAATCATGAAATTCTTTGAATGCATTTGTTGTGCAGAAAGAAATTCAGGTGTTCACCGCACCTGTCCTACTCGTTAGAGTAATCACAGAACTCGTTACCTGTAAAAAACCTGCTCAGCTGAGCTTTCCAAAAGGTCCATTTAGGCCATTTAACTGTGACACTGTTGTTCCATTGAATTAGAATAATGGAGAAACCGTTTCATTGAATTAGAATAATTTTTATTATAATTAGAATCATCACTTTCTCAGTATTTTTTTGGCTGTCCCCTTGGCTTGTATGACTGCCTGAAGTCTCCGCGGCATCGATTTGACCAGCTTGTCGCAAGTTTACGCACTCACAGCTTCCCAAGCAGTGGCGATGTTCTGCTTCAGTTGGTCCAGCTTAGTCGGCTTTCTGTCGCGAATTTTCCGCTTGATGATGGCCCAAAGGTTTTCAATGACTCGGCTTCAAATATCGCGTTCCAGCAGTAAAACCCATAGACATACTATGGTAAAACCGATGCTGAACAAGAAACAAATGCAGAAACGGCTGAAGTGGGCCAAACAACACGGCGAGTGGACTGCTGAAGACTGGCAGAAAGTGGTCTTCAGTGACGAATCACGCTTCTGCATCTCCTTTGGTGACCAAGGTCTTCGTGTCTGGCGTCGTGGTGGCGAAACCTACAACCACGAGTGCGTGAAAAGATCCGTCAAGTTTCCCCAGAGCGTTATGGTCTGGGGATGCATGTCTGCTCGAGGTGTAGGGAAACTCTGCTTCCTCAAGAAGACTGTCAATGCTGCCGTATATCAAGATGTTCTGGAAACGTTCCTGATTCCGACTGTTGAGGAACAGTTCGGCGAAGAAGACTTCATATTTCAACAGGATCTTGCACCGGCTCATGCGGCAAAGTCGACCAAAGATTGGTTCACTAGAAAACAGCTTGAAGTTTTGGCATGGCCGGCCAACTCGCCTGACCTCAATGTCATTGAAAACCTTTGGGCCATCATCAAGCGGAAAATTCGCGACAGAAAGCCGACTAAGCTGGACCAACTGAAGCAGAACATCGCCACTGCCTGGGAAGCTGTGAGTGCGTAAACTTGCGACAAGCTGGTCAAATCGATGCCGCGGAGACTTCAGGCAGTCATACAAGCCAAGGGGGCAGCCAAAAAAATACTGAGAAAGTGATGATTCTAATTATAATAAAAATTATTCTAATTCAGTGAAACGGTTTCTCCATTATTCTAATTCAATACAACAACAGTGTCACAGTTAAATGGCCTAAATGGACCTTTTGGAAAGCTCAGCTGAGCAGGTTTTTTACAGGTAACGAGTTCTGTGATTACTCTAACGAGTAGGACAGGTGCGGTGAACACCTGAATTTCTTTCTGCACAACAAATGCATTCAAAGAATTTCATGATTGCACCATTTCAAATTATTCTAATTCGTTGACCAGCACTTGTATGTATCTAGACTTGATCAAAATGACTTGGAATCTGAATTTTAATCCCGTTTTGAGCCGTTTTCACTGGATAAGATTTAATTGCTTGTGTAATGTAGAATATTTCACTGGTTTCAAGAGATTTTAACTGGTTATGAAAGAATTTGGCTTAAAATAAGAACAGTTTTCTTAACCCAGTGGCAAATAATTGGCTCGAAATAAAAAGCAATGTCTTGAAATCAGTTTGAAACACTTTGAAACAAGGAAAATAATCCATGTCTCCAAGGCCTAGTTTACAAATCAACGTTCCCCACAAAACCGTCCCAGTCGTAACGTTTTGTGCTCACAGTTTATCTGGTGTTGTGGCGAGCTAATCTTGCTTTATGGAAACACAGATTGACCGAAAATGCTGTAGTTCTCACGCCGGGTCAGGAGGTGGCGGTATTGTGCTATGACTCCAGATAAACCTAACCATGACCCCACGCAGAAGATAACATGAGGTGACAGGTTCAGGTCAATAAAATGGCGAAGGAAGCAACAAGGACCAGCGCGCAAGGAAAAAGGGAGATCGCTCGAAACAAACACGGAGGGCCGACGACCAGTGCGCGAGGATCAGTGCGCGAGGACCAGGGCGCGAGGATCAGTGCGCGAGGATCAGTGCGGGAGGATCAGTGCGCGAGGATCAGTGCGCGAGGATCAGTGCGCAAGGAAGACGCATCGCCGAGAGCTGGAAACAAACACGGAGAGCCGACGACCAGTGCGCGAGGACCAGTGCGCGAGGATCAGTGCGCGAGGATCAGTGCGCGAGGAAGACGCATCGCCGAGAGCTGGAAACAAACATGTAGGGCCGACGACCAGTGCGCAAGGATCAGTGCGCGAGGACCAGGGCGCGAGGATCAGTGCGTGAGGATCAGTGCACAAGGAAGACGCATCGCCGAGAGCTGGAAACAAACATGGAGGGCCGACGACCAGTGCGCGAGGATCAGTGCGCGAGGATCAGTGCGCAAGGATCAGTGCGCAAGGAAGAAGCAGACTGCCGAGAGCTGGTCACAAACACGGAGGGCCGACGACCAGTGCGCGAGGATCAGTGCGCGAGGATCAGTGCGCAAGGATCAGTGCGCAAGGATCAGTGCGCAAGGAAGAAGCAGACTGCCGAGAGCTGGTCACAAACACGGAGGGCCGACGACCAGTGCGCGAGGATCAGTGCGCGAGGATCAGTGCGCAAGGATCAGTGCGCAAGGAAGGCGCAGACTGCCGAGAGCTGGACACAAACACGGGGAAGACGGCTCACTTTTACCGGCGCAGACACAGCTGTCCTGCGCGCGCATGGAAGTATATGGTTCACGCTCAAATAATTTAATTCACTGACCTTTATTTAACCAGGGAAGTCCCACTGAGATTCAGAATCTCTTTTGCGAGGGAGCCCCGGGGGAAGGGTCAGGGGAGGCATTAATGGACATGTTTTTTTCAATAATACTTGTTGTGGAGCGCTTAAAACTTTTTCTTCTGAACACACGAATGTCATTGGACTGATCAGCACCCGGAGAGGCTTTGGAAGATTTGTTTTGTGTCTGCTGCAATTAGGGATGTCACGATATCAAATTTTAGAATCACGATTATAGCAAAAGGAAAAAATCACGATTTTGCGATTATTCACGATTATCGGCATAAAGAAAAAATATATACACATATATATTTAAAATCTAAATGATTGGCATTTGATTTGCTGACAGTGACAATACACTGATTGTATTACATAAATATGATGTAGCCTAGAATAAAAATAAATGCAATTATTTAAAATAATTACACTTTGAAAAAAATATATAATAATTTTATGTTTTAAACAAAATTTTAATCAAGCTTTTTTTTTTTTTACTTTGTCCCTTTAATGATTGCTTTAATATTCTCATTATACTTACAAGAAGAGATTCATTACTAATAATATATTATGTGTGATATCTGTCACGTGACTCATGAAGGCGACGTCATCCACACGTTTTGTTTTCCAGCGTCGTCATGACTCCTGCAGCGTCTCTGCTTTAGTTTTACTTTCAGATCAGAGTTTATGTCAAATGAAGCATAAATACTGTTTATTTTTGCCGTGAGCTGTGTGATTCTCTCTGGAGCGCTTCGTTTAAAGGATTTACGTTGTTTCTTTACCTTTACTTGGACGAACAGCGAGGGATGATCGTATCGAAGATGCTGGATCATGTTGGATGTGTTAGCTCTTTTAGCGGCAGCTTTTCAACGACACGTTTTGCATCTTGGACACTCTTCAGCTGCACAATGCACTGGTTATCTTTAAAACAACCCCTGACTTTAATATTTGGATGGATACAACTCCTGAAGCGCTAACTACAGCAGCCTTAGCGGTGAGTTGACGACACACGCTGTTTGTTCTCCGCCTCACGCTGCCCATGCACGTCACAGAAGACGTAAGACATGTTTGTGGTTTACCGTGAGTTGTAAAAATTCCACGAATAACCTACCGTGGGAGAAAATATTCACGATTATTGAAAAACCGGTTAATCTTGACATCCCTAGCTGCAATACGCCGGTAAGAAACACCGGACACTGAGACTTTGTGACACTTTGTGAGAATGAAAGGTGCTTTGGTTTAAAGAGACATTTTTGGTGACTGTGCAGTCTTCTTCTACGCCGGTCTTTAAGTAGCGGCTACTGCGCGCGCTTATCAGTGACCGTCTTCATTGACAACTGTTTTTCCTGTTTACACCGCGATGGATCCACTGAACGTCCTCAGTGAAACTACCTCTTGAATCGTCTCCAGTGGAACGCCGATTCAATGAACACGTAGCTCGTTGTCGTGTAAAAGAGAAGCTAACCTGATATGGAAACGTCACGGATTCATGAAAACTCGTCGTATAAACTGACCCTGAAACAATCCGAGGTTAAATGAGTCAAAATGATTGAAATTAGGTTTAAATCCTAGAATCAAGCAGCTTTAACTCGTCTTTAACTTCATGTTTTGCAGAGAATGATTAGAAAAAGCTGCTGTCTGTTTGGTCTGGTCTGGTCTGGTTTGGTCTGGTTTGGTCTGGTCTGGTGTGGTCTGGTTTACCTGTGAGCTTGATCCTGCGGTCCTCGTCGTTGATGTCCCACACGTACACGTTCATGTCCATTCCTCCGGTGGCCACGTGCTCACAGTCTGGACTCCAGCACAGAGTCACCGGCTTGGCGTGGTGGCCGTAGAAATGACCTTTGACCTGGACCCAACGACAGACAAACAGTCAGAGTTATTCTAATGATGAATGTTTGTGCTCAGAGAAAAGAATGACACACGAATCCAGCCCAGTCCAGGGTTTTTAGGACCAACTTACACGTGGACAAAATTGTTGGTACCCCTCAGTTAAAGAAGGAAAAACCCACAATTGTCACTGAAATCACTTGAAACTTACAAAAGTAACAATAAATAAAAATGTATTGAAAATTAAATAATCAAAATCAGCCATTACTTTTGAATTGTTGATTAACATAATTATTTAAAAAAAACAAACTAATGAAATAGGGCTGGACAAAAATGATGGCACCCATAACTTAATATTTTGTTGCACAACCTTTTGAGGCAATCACTGCAATTAAACGATTTCTGTATTTGTCAATGAGCGTTCTGCAACTGTCATGGCATGTTTCAGCTCCTTCCACAGATGTTCAATGGGATTCAGATCTGGGCTCATGGAAGGCCACTTTAGAATAGTCCAAAGCTTTTCTCTCAGCCATTCTTGGGTGTTTTGGATCGTTGTCCTGTTGAAGACTCATGACCTGCGACTGAGACCAAGCTTTCTGACACTAGGCAGCACATTTCTCTCCAGAATGCCTTGATAGTAGGGATGGGACGAGACAAAATTTTCACGAGACGAGACGAGCCACGAGATTGAGTCCACGAGATCGAGACGAGACAAGATTTTAAATAATTTGCATTAATTGTTTCAATTTAGAATTTAAACAAATTACAACATTTGATTTGTATTATTTATTATTGTTAGTTTATATTCTTTTAGTTTAGCTTTACCTTTCATTATGTGTATCACCTTGGATTTTTATTATTTGAACGATCTGTGTTTTGACTGAAATTGATCCGCTCCGTGTGTAGCTCAGGCTCCGCCCCCTTTACCCTGCTTCACAGCGCTGCTGCTGCTGCTGCAGGAACCAGACACACACAGATGAGGAGACTTTCCTACTTTTTACATGACAGAGGCAAAATATCTCTTTGTGGATCTATTTTAAACAATGTTTAAGTGTGAAAAACACTGCGATGTCCGCGCGTATATTTGACGATTATATATTTTTCGCGCTAACTTTTACAATGTTTAGGACTAATTATCTCTGTCAATATTGGTCCTATCTTTACGAAATAAAAACTGAGACGGAGTTTAGACTGTTTTCTGTCAGAATAAGTCCGCTACAAGTCTGTGTGTGGAGGAGAAGATTTACTACAGCTGCTCAAAGATACGAAACTTAATTTCATGACCATGGAAAATCTCACGAGACAGTTCAGTACGTGTGCGCACAGTATCGTGACAGTTTGATCTCGCCAGATCTCGCGGCACGAGATCTCGTCCCATCCCTACCTTGCACACATTCAAGACACCCTGTGCCAGATGCAGCAAAGCAGCCCTAAAACATTACAGAGCCTCCTCCATGTGTCACCGGAGGGACAGTGTTCTTTTCTTCGTGTGCTGGGTTTGTGAGTCTATGAACATAGAGTTGAGGTGTCTTACTAAAAAGCTCCAGTTTGGTCTCATCTGTCCAAAGGACATTCTCCCAGAAGCTTTGTGGCTTGTCAACATGCATTTTTGCAAATTCCAGTCTCGCTTTTTAATGATTTTTTTTCAGCAGATCGATTTAGCGTGTTTAACATGTAAACTTTTATTCGGAATTATTATTTCCATGTAAACTTGAAGGAAAATATTTTAATTCCGAATTAATTAATTCGGAATAATTAATTCAGAATTAAAAACATTATGTAAACGTGGCCCATTTAGGACGGTTTTGTTGTTGTTTTTTTTGCTTTTTAAGACCTCAAAGTAGGGATGTCACAATATCAGATTTTACTATTGCGATTATTGTGATACAAAATATCAGGATTCAGCGATTATTCAAACAAACAACAATCATTCTCATTGTCTAACATTCTATTAATTAAACTTTCTGAATGAAGCAATCTTAATGTGACAAAACATTCTGCTCCATTTGATTTAAAAAATTTATGTTTATAAATAATTGCTTCTAAACTTTCTGTATTTTGAAAGGTCGACTTTTGCTTCTAAAATGGGCACATTTAGTGATAGATTGATATGTATTTAATTGTATTTTTTCGGCCAGTGTTTGACCACCAGATATTTGCAGATTTTATCCATAACAGGGCTCTCAAAATCACAAATTTACTTACTATAGCAAAAAAAAGTGTTTATCTAAAATAAAAACACTAATAATATATTGTCTTTTTCTCTAAGTTCAATATTTTATTCATTAATAGGTTCAGCAGTTATCTAAAATTAATAATTTTTAGTTTTTAAAATTGTCACGGGTTAGGGTTAGGATTATATTGTGCTTGGAATAATCACGATTATCGATTAACCTCATAATCTTGACATCCCTACCCCAAAGAAACCCTGATCATTATGTTAAACTACTCTGTTTCATCTATGAATTATGGGGCTTGGTTTTATATTACTTTATATTGAAATTTAGCTGCAACTGCCTATCGTTATGATAAGTCAATAAGTCAGTAGGTCAGAGGTCAGAGTGGACTCACAGCGTAGTTGTCGGCCACAGTGAACACGCTCAGCACTTTCATTTCGTCCAAAGAGGCGAGGAACGCTCCGTCTGGAGAGAAGCCCAGGTCTGTGACTTTGCCTTTGGCCTCCAGGACCTGGTTCTGTGGCACCAGAGACGAGCCTTGGACCGAGAACAGATGGATCTTTCCCTCCTGGAACAGAACAAACACTCAGGCTTACACTTTAAACACAAATAAAATACACTGCAACAGAACAAACGCTCAGGCTTACACTTTATGTACAAAAAAAACACACTGAGAAACTTGTAAAGAAACTAAAGCTTAAATTGGGCCTTTTCTTTTTGTCACTGCAACTTTTTTTTATCTGTGTTGGATTCTGGTGATATATTTGAATGTGTCTTCAGATGGTGGACACTGTTTATCCTGCAGCCCTGAGGTTCAGAACCAACTGTAAATCTCTGACACATCACTGTGACTTGTACTCACGAGTGGGGTGGAGGCAGGGACACTTCTACACTTTTATTTACAAAGTTTTGCTTGGATTACTGCTTTCCTACATTTGTACTTTAATCACGAGAAGAAGTGACAAATCCTAATCCTCACGATCAAACGATCATCTGTTTCTCTGTGTTCCTTTTGTTCACACAGAGCTTTGTCCACTCAGCTCTTTTGTTTAGAATCTGTAGCAAGTTCTTGTCCTTAAATGCTTTTAAGACCAAATTTAAAGGATTAGAGACTGCCTTAATAATCTGTAACTGTTTTTTTTTAACCTGTGTCATTTTATTGTCTATGTATGTATTTATTTGTTTGTAATGTTTTGAATTTTGCTGCCACTAGGCCAGGACTCCCTTGAAAAAACAGTTTTTCAATGTCAATGGGACTTTCCTGGTTAAATAAAGGAAAAAAAATAACAACGACGAATGAACAGACAGTGGTTTTATATTGAGGTGTTTGGTTTAAAGGGAACCCTGGATATAAAGACAAATGTGGCTAAAACACTAGTACTGCTCATGCTTATTAAAATAAATTACAAACAAATATATAACTGCTGACTATTTTTTATAAAATTGTCATTGTTTATGTTGTTTTCAAGCCACTGGGAGCCGCCATTTTGGTTGATGACATAAAATAGTGTTTCCATGGTTACTCCCACAGTTCCATCTGTGAACAGTTGAAACAAAAACACCTCTGACAGTGTCCAGTTCTTCCTCTTCCTCTTGATTATCTTCAGTTTGACTAGATTCCACATAATCGTTCTGTATTTGGCTTTGCTCTGGCTCAAACTGAAAAGTTTTAACTAAGGAATTCATGTTGCTTAGTTACCTGCTACTGCCTGTTACCATGACAACACTATTTTATGTCATAACCGCAGCAAAATATCAGCCTCCATGTCATTTCTTTAAAACACTATTTTAATAAAACTACAAATACTTCCGCAGTATTTGTCCTGTATTTATATAAGTGATGATATTATAAGTGTTTTAGGATAAACATGTGATTATATCCAGGGTTCACTTTAAAAGTGAAGTTCATGAAAACCAGCAAACTGTTCATGCGTCACGTCGCTTGGCAGTGAGGACATGCAAACCATCAGGTGTAATGACAGTCAGACAGGGCAGGGCATCAGGTGTAATCACTTACAGCGTCTCCCACAGCAGCAGTGTTTCCTTTCGGCTGCAAAGCTCCGACTTGAGGCTCAAAGTCCAGTTTGTCCAGAGTGAAAACCTTCTTCTTGTTCTTCAGTAAAACCAGCTGCAGCACAAACACAAACAGAGTCAGAACAACAACAGGCACAACAACAGGCACAACAACAGGCACAACAACAGGCACAACAACAGGCACAACAACAGGCCTGAGTTTAACTCTACAAACTCATGCTTATGTTTACACTGTGTTATATTAGAGATTGGGGTTATGCACTAATGTCTGTCAGGTTGTAGACTTGTAGCGAGCTATGTCAGGTCACTACAAGTCCTGAAGAAAACCTCTTAAAAAAAGTTCACTTTTGTCATCTGTTGTAGACGCAGCGACGGCTGTAACAGCAGGGAAAGAACCAGGGTTTTATAAGAAAAATAGAACTACGCAAACAGAAGTTCTGCACACACACAGAGACTCGCTGTTCATGAGCTCAGGCAGAGGCGCTGTCGCTGTTGAAAGTCTGGCACTTCTTCCCGTAACGCAGACTCACAAGAAACACTCAGCTTTTGTGAAGTTGTAACCCATCCGAGCGGCCTCAGTCCGTCAAACAATCACATGAACGCTTCTCAGCTTTACCTGGCCCAGTGCAAGAGTGAGCGTCGCTGCGCAGATCAGATTAAACTGTTTCCTTGTTACACAGTGTACTTTTCAGTAACAGTATGACAGTCTAACAATTTAATATAAACAAATATATACTTATAGACTGTCTAAAAAAAGTTTGAGTCGCCTGGAAAGTCTGCGTGCCAGTGTTTTGGAGAAACTGACCTGCCCGAGGCAGACGGCCAGAGTCACGTCTCCAGACACAGACACACTCTGGGGCTGAGAATCCGTCTTCACCACGTCTCCACTGAAACACACAAACACAAGATCAGACTTTACAGGTTATTTATGCAGAATTAAACATTTTAAAATGACTTCAAAACTCTAACACTGTCATCCATGCTGTGACTGTGTTTGTACCTGTATTCTTTGGTTAAACCCTGTGTTTGTACCTGTATTCTTTGGTTAAACCCTGTGTTTGTACCTGTATTCTTTACTGTGTTTGTACCTGTATTCTTTGGTTAAACCCTGTGTTTGTACCTGTATTCTTTGGTTAAACCCTGTGTTTGTACCTGTATTCTTTGCCGTGTTTGTACCTGTATTCTTGTGTTTGTACCTGTATTCTTTGCCGTGTTTGTACCTGTATTCTTTGCCGTGTTTGTACCTGTATTCTTTGCCGTGTTTGTACCTGTATTCTTTGCCGTGTTTGTACCTGTATTCTTTGGTTAAACCCTGTGTTTGTACCTGTATTCTTTGGTTAAACCCTGTGTTTGTACCTGTATTCTTTGCCGTGTTTGTACCTGTATTCTTTGGTTAAACCCCGTGTTTGTACCTGTATTCTTTGGTTAAACCCTGTGTTTGTACCTGTATTCTTTGGTTAAACCCTGTGTTTGTACCTGTATTCTTTGCTGTGTTTGTACCTGTATTCTTTGCCGTGTTTGTACCTGTATTCTTTGCCGTGTTTGTACCTGTATTCTTTGCCGTGTTTGTACCTGTATTCTTTGCTGTGTTTGTACCTGTATTCTTTGCAGTGTTTGTACCTGTATTCTTTGGTTAAACCCTGTGTTTGTACCTGTATTCTTTGCTGTGTTTGTACCTGTATTCTTTGCAGTGTTTGTACCTGTATTCTTGTGTTTGTACCTGTATTCTTTGCAGTGTTTGTACCTGTATTCTTTACTGTGTTTGTACCTGTTTTCTTTGCTGTGTTTGTACCTGTATTCTTTGCTGTGTTTGTACCTGTTTTCTTTGCTGTGTTTGTACCTGTATTCTTTGCTGTGTTTGTACCTGTATTCTTTGCTGTGTTTGTACCTGTTTTCTTTGCTGTGTTTGTACCTGTATTCTTTGCTGTGTTTGTACCTGTATTCTTTGGTTAAACCCTGTGTTTGTACCTGTATTCTTTGCTGTGTTTGTACCTGTATTCTTTGCAGTGTTTGTACCTGTATTCTTTGCAGTGTTTGTACCTGTATTCTTTGCCGTGTTTGTACCTGTATTCTTTGCAGTGTTTGTACCTGTATTCTTTGCTGTGTTTGTACCTGTATTCTTTGCTGGACGTCTGTGTTTTTGTACCTGTATTCTTTGCTGGACGTCGGGTTGAACCTCACGGTGTCGTCCATGCTGCAGGTCACCAGGTCGTGGTTCTCGTTGACGAACATTCGTGACACAGAGTTGGTGTGACCTTTGCCGCTGAAGCAGAAGGTTTCTCCAGAGTCACTGTCCCATCTCGGTGAGGACACAGTTAAAGACCAAACACATGCAATGAGCAGAGCAAAGACAGAACGATCAGAACAAAGACGGTTAAAGGATATTGATGTGTCCGTCGTGGCTGCCTGAGTAAATGTAGGATCGTCCGTCTCCTTTGTGAACCGTCAGACACTGGATGGACTTCATGTGGCCCTGAGGGAAAGACAAACAAGTTCAGTGACTTGGATCAGATATCAGCACCAGCCACATCTCAGTCCAGCCGATATTCTGGCTGAACCGGAGTCAGTCTGCCCTACAAAGGAAAAACGCAGTAACTGTGTATTTTGTTAAATTTGAGTTAAGACCAAAAAACACCAGTTTTATTTACTGTCAACGTTTTATGGCTCATTTCTGTTCCATTTTGAGAAATCTTAATGTTAAAATTGCAGTAACTGCAAATTTATCAGAAAAAAACAAGGAAAAGTGCAGTAACTGTGTTTGAAATTGTCGTTAGAACATTCCTGCTGCAGTAACTGAACTTTACCTTTGTTTTACTGGAGAATTTGGCTCAACTCACAGATACTGCAAAATGTTTTTTGTCTCATTTAAAAATGAAAAATCATTTATGTATTCTTTTTCTATCACTTAATCCCGTTAGGGGTCGTGGGTGACTGGAGCCTATCCCAGTGACTTTGGGCCTTAGGCGGGGAACACCCTGGACAGTGGCCAACTCATCGCAGGGTCAGACAGACAAACATTCACTCTCTCATTCACTCACTAAGGGACATTTACAGTGATGCCCAATTAACCTAAACATACATGTTTTGGAGGAAACCGGAGAAAACCCACGGTGACACGGGGAGAACATGCAAACTCCACCCAGAGAGATCGTGAGATGTTGATATGGTCCGACCCGGGAGTCGAACCCACGACCTCCTTATTGGGAAGCCAGAGCTCTAACCACTCTGCTACTGTGCACCCCCTATCATGAAAAATCACGTTGACTTGAAACTTTCACAATTTATTATTTAACACATAAAATATAACACTTATCAACTTGGCTGGTAAAATCTCTCCCGAAATATGTTTTGTCAGAGAACCTCATTTACTGTTTTTAAATTAAAATGTATTTGTATGTTTTTTAATTGCACCTGCAGCTCTCTGATTGTCTCTCTCTCACCTGCAGCTCTCTGATTGTCTCTCTCTCTCACCTGCAGCTCTCTGATTGTCTCTCTCTCACCTGCAGCTCTCTGATTGTCTCTCTCTCTCACCTGCAGCTCTCTGATTGTCTCTCTCTCTCTCTCACCTGCAGCTCTCTGATTGTCTCTCTCTCTCACCTGCAGCTCTCTGATTGTCTCTCTCTCACCTGCAGCTCTCTGATTGTCTCTCTCTCACCTGCAGCTCTCTGATTGTCTCTCTCTCTCTCACCTGCAGCTCTCTGATTGTCTCTCTCTCTCACCTGCAGCTCTCCGATTGTCTCTCTCTCACCTGCAGCTCTCTGATTGTCTCTCTCTCTCTCACCTGCAGCTCTCTGACTGTCTCTCTCTCTCACCTGCAGCTCTCTGATTGTCTCTCTCTCTCACCTGCAGCTCTCTGATTGTCTCTCTCTCTCACCTGCAGCTCTCTGATTGTCTCTCTCTCTCACCTGCAGCTCTCTGATTGTCTCTCTCTCACCTGCAGCTCTCTGATTGTCTCTCTCTCACCTGCAGCTCTCTGATTGTCTCTCTCTCTCACCTGCAGCTCTCCGATTGTCTCTCTCTCACCTGCAGCTCTCTGATTGTCTCTCTCTCTCTCACCTGCAGCTCTCTGATTGTCTCTCTCTCTCTCACCTGCAGCTCTCCGATTGTCTCTCTCTCTCTCACCTGCAGCTCTCTGATTGTCTCTCTCTCTCTCACCTGCAGCTCTCTGACTGTCTCTCTCTCTCACCTGCAGCTCTGATTGTCTCTCTCTCACCTGCAGCTCTCTGATTGTCTCTCTCTCTCACCTGCAGCTCTCTGATTGTCTCTCTCTCTCACCTGCAGCTCTCTGATTGTCTCTCTCTCTCACCTGCAGCTCTCTGATTGTCTCTCTCTCACCTGCAGCTCTCTGATTGTCTCTCTCTCTCACCTGCAGCTCTCTGATTGTCTCTCTCTCACCTGCAGCTCTCTGATTGTCTCTCTCTCTCACCTGGAGCTCTCCGATTGTCTCTCTCTCACCTGCAGCTCTCTGATTGTCTCTCTCTCTCACCTGCAGCTCTCTGATTGTCTCTCTCTCACCTGCAGCTCTCTGATTGTCTCCTCTCTCACCTGCAGCTCTCTGATTGTCTCTCTCTCACCTGCAGCTCTCTGATTGTCTCTCTCTCTCACCTGCAGCTCTGATTGTCTCTCTCTCTCACCTGCAGCTCTCTGATTGTCTCTCTCTCTCACCTGCAGCTCTCTGATTGTCTCTCTCTCACCTGCAGCTCTCTGATTGTCTCTCTCTCTCACCTGCAGCTCTCTGATTGTCTCTCTCTCACCTGCAGCTCTCTGATTGTCTCTCTCTCTCACCTGGAGCTCTCTGATTGTCTCTCTCTCTCACCTGCAGCTCTCTGATTGTCTCTCTCTCACCTGCAGCTCTCTGATTGTCTCTCTCTCTCACCTGCAGCTCTGATTGTCTCTCTCTCTCTCCTGCAGCTCTCTGATTGTCTCTCTCTCTCTCACCTGCAGCTCTCTGATTGTCTCTCTCTCACCTGCAGCTCTCTGATTGTCTCTCTCTCTCACCTGCAGCTCTCTGATTGTCTCTCTCTCTCTCACCTGCAGCTCTCTGATTGTCTCTCTCTCACCTGCAGCTCTCTGATTGTCTCTCTCTCTCTCCTGCAGCTCTCTGATTGTCTCTCTCTCTCTCACCTGCAGCTCTCTGATTGTCTCTCTCTCACCTGCAGCTCTCTGATTGTCTCTCTCTCTCACCTGCAGCTCTCTGATTGTCTCTCTCTCTCTCACCTGCAGCTCTCTGATTGTCTCTCTCTCACCTGCAGCTCTCTGATTGTCTCTCTCTCTCTCACCTGCAGCTCTCTGATTGTCTCTCTCTCTCACCTGCAGCTCTCTGATTGTCTCTCTCTCACCTGCAGCTCTCTGATTGTCTCTCTCTTTCACCTGCAGCTCTCTGATTGTCTCTCTCTCACCTGCAGCTCTCTGATTGTCTCTCTCACCTGCAGCTCTCTGATTGTCTCTCTCTCTCACCTGCAGCTCTCTGATTGTCTCTCTCTCACCTGCAGCTCTCTGATTGTCTCTCTCTCTCACCTGCAGCTCTCTGATTGTCTCTCTCTCTCACCTGCAGCTCTGATTGTCTCTCTCTCTCACCTGCAGCTCTCTGATTGTCTCTCTCTCTCACCTGCAGCTCTCTGATTCTCTCCCTGCATTGTCTCTCTCTCTCACCTGCAGCTCTCTGATTGTCTCTCTCTCTCACCTGCAGCTCTCTGATTGTCTCTCTCTCACCTGCAGCTCTCTGATTGTCTCTCTCTCACCTGCAGCACTCTGAATGACCTGCTCTTCTCTGATTCGCTCTCTGTCTCACCTGGAGCACTCTGATTGGGCGCTGGGGGCTGTTCTTGTCCAGGTAGTTGATGTTTCCGCTCAGAGACACGCTCAGGAGGTGGTCCTTCTGCCACAGACAGCCCAGCTGCTGGTCGTTGACCTCTGATCCCATAGAGAAGGTGGTGACCTCTGACCCGCTGGCCACGTCCCACAGTTTGACGGTTTTGTCTCCGGACGCAGAGATGAGCTGTGAGCTGTCAGGACTCCAGCTGATCTGCAGGAAACAGAAGAGTTAGATCAGAGTCAGACTTATTCTGACAAAGAGACGCTTTTACATCGTGTTTGTCCTGGAAAGGCCGGCTGGAACTAAAATAATCTGAATAATCTTTGACGTACTACAAATAATAGTCTCTTTGACTTTTGTGTATTTATTTATTGAATTACTGAATATACATCCACATTCAAATTACTTACAAATCATTGCATTAGGTTAAGACACCCAGACTAATCTTATTTTAGTGCCAGGAGTAATATAAACCTTATCAGACCTCCAAGAGCCACATAAATGATGTGGAGGGCCACATCCAGCCCCTGGGCCTTGTGTTAGACTAGAGAGAGAAGAGAGGAGAGTGAAAGAGCGAGAGAGGTAGAGATGAGCTAAGAGCTGTTGAGTACGGATGTGTACCGAGAGCTGGTTCCATAGCAGCCCCGGTGCTGCATCTGAATCGATGAGCTCCAGGCCTATCGGTCTTCTTATCGGCACAAGACCAACCAAGATCTGCTCAGTGTGTGTGTGTGTCCACCGACGTGAACATCCTCCTGAAGAATGGATGAACTCAGACACTACTGCTGATGGATCCATGAGGCTGAATAACCTCTGTCCAGGGCCAACGGGGGTCAGTGAACTATTGACAGTCTGATCAAACTCTGTCACTTTTGGTTTGGGGTTGCTCTATTGTTTGGTTTGTTATTGGACTGAAAATGTGTAAACGCCGCAAGAGTTGGTCTGAGGATTAGAAATGGATGTAGGGTTCATATGAAACAGGCTGATCTAAAAAATAATATTATTCTGGTCCCCAAAAACTCCCAAAACTGAGTGTTGCGGTTTTTTGTCCTTGAGTGTATTATATTTTACAGCTGTCTAAAAAAGGTGGAGTAAAAGGTTCTAACAGAACATAACGACAGCACATTTGTAAATGACAAGACTCTGGGTTTAGCACAATTGCGAGTTGTTTTTTTGAAAATATGACTCGATCTAAGGTTTGTAACAAGAAGTCACTGAAATATCTCCACAACTGTAGCAATGGTGGACAATTTAAAAATGAAAAACAACAAAAACGGGACACAAGGTTTAACAGAAGGACGGCTCGTGTTTGCTGTCGACCCAGGGAAGAGAAACTCATCCAGGCTCTGGTTTTCTTTTGTTAAACGTGATTCAAATGAGACACATTTGACTGACATTTGCCTGAAGAAGGACGTTCACACAGACTGAACACACTGAAGCTCACAGTTTGTCTAAGAAGTGTCTCTCAGATGTTATTTCAGTCTAAAGCGATGTTTTCAGAGGCAAGTGTGGGTCAAATCCTCCGTCTCTACACCTTCTAAGACCCTGCAGAGTCGTGTGTTTTTAAAGTATTTACCGCGTAGATTCCTCCTTTGTGGGCCTTTTCTCCCCCCAGAGGACGCACCAGCTCCCCCTTCTGACCGTCGTACAGGAAAATCTACAACACAGAGAAGTCCAGGGTTAAAACAGAGATGAACGAGAACATTTACAGGACGATTAAAGTCTCTGCTCCAGACGGGAACAGACAACAGATCGTCTGGTCAGTCTGGAATGAGCAACATCTATCGTTCTAAAAACAAATATGACTTAAAGCAGGAATGGATAAAAATGATCCATGCGCCCAAGCTCATGTGTTTTTCTGGGTCTGGGATAGTTCTGGTTAAAACCAGCTGACTGCTCACTAAATACACACTGATGGTTTTTCCATGACTTCTCCAAAACAATTCCCAACTTTTCCATGACCTTGCTTAACATATTTTTCAGTCTACAATCATTTTCATTTCTACCGCTTAATCCCGTTAGGGGTCGCGGGTGACTGGAGCCTATCCCAGTGACTTTGGGCCTTAGGCGGGGAACACCCTGGACAGTGGCCAACTTGCCGCAGGGTTAAGTCTACAATCATCTTTCATTAACTGATTAAGACCACAACACAAAGAGTTTTAGACATAAAAGATGAAAATGTTAAATAATTTGGATTATAAAATACTTTCAAACTCAGTGAATTTTATTCCATTTTAAACAAAAGAGCTAAATCTTTCAGTTTCATAAAGTAACATGTTTTTCCCCATCTTAACAAACTTTATTCAGTGTTTTTGAAAACAAAATAACATTTCTTTAAGTCATGATTTTATTAACATAAACTCACATTGAAAAAATAATATATCTATGTATCAATATTTTGTCTCAAAGTTAAGCTTTTTCTGACAAAGGCGATTCAACATGACTGAGTCTTGATTTCTCGATTTTTTAAATGCTCTGCTCTACCAGCAAGACTGTGTCAGAATTCCCAATTAATATTTGAATCCATAATCATTTAGATTTTTCCAAAACTTTTCCAGGGCCTGGAAATTAAACTTGAATTTTCCATGGCTTTTCCAGGTTTTCCATGAGTGTACGAACCCTGCAAACATGAGCGTAAAGGTTCGCACATCGCCGCTGATCGAGGCTGATTTAACGAAGTGTTAGTGTCATTCTCTGTTTGAAGACTTTAACGAGCCGTATCTCTGTGATTACTGGGTCTTTTGGGACGATTTAAAAACTCAGACGGAGCTCAGACTCGTCTCTGTCTCTCTGTCTCTGCAGCAGACGTCTCTTCTTCACGCCAACTACACAAACGGCAGCGGAAGAGATCCTCTGTGGACTGTTTATGAGAGCGAGGGAGAGAACAGGGCAAAGCAGCAGCAGCAGAAGAGCGAGCCACTTTTACCCGCGTTAATGCTGTTAAAATAATGAATCATGATTAAGCGCGTGATGCGTTTGTCTCCAGTCATTATCTGCAGCAGTAGCCTTTCTTTAGAAAGCATCCTGCCCATGTTGCTGCTGCAGCTGTGGTCGCAGTATTTGGTACTTCCACTTGTATTAGGAGTATTTTTAAGTGCATTTATCGCCACTGCTCCCTAAACAGGCGCCCCACATCCACTTTTTGGCTTGTGTGAATTATACTTTAGAGCAGGAGTGGGCAACCTTTTCATCCCGAGATCTACTTTCGGCAAGTCGGCAAGGCTCGGAGATCTACCTGTAGATTTGCATTATCGCGATCGCTGATATGCATGATATTTTATTAATAATGGTCTGCCCTATTATTTTAACTAAAAAAAGTATGTATTTACAAATTAATTAAAATTGTTTCATTAATAAAATGAATATATAGTAGCAAAATGGTAAGGGGAACATGATGTTTCACTAAGACTATTTTACAGTTACTGTCTGTTTTAACATCACTAGTCTACATGAGTCATTTTGCACAAAAGTATAGTTTTTTTTAGTTATTTTGTTTTTTAATTAAAGCTTTTTAAGTTCTACAGCTACTTTCTATTGTAGTCTAATAGCCTGTATTTTGAAGATAGACAGTAGCTCCATGGTAACGTGCAGAGGGGGAGGGGCTTGTCCAACATCGCCTCAGTTCTGTTTATCTCAGAAGTTTGGATTAACATTACAAGGACACTTTGTGAAGGATGAACAGAGTGAGCAGGTAGGGCTACAACTATCGTTAGGGCTATAGTGTGTGGGAGCGGCAACGATGAAGCGCTCTTCGCGGTAGCTGCGTTGCTGTCTCCGGTGCCTTGTGCCGCTGTTTTGAAGACAGGTTGGCCGCAAAAACACAACCTCTGTTTAGATTATCACTGTGGCTCGTGGTAGAGCTTGCGTGTATTGCGCTGTCTCCGTGTGCATGCTGCAGGTTGTTCTTTGTGTAAATAAAAGTTGTGACGGGCAGGTCTACAGGATCTACCAGTTTTGATGTCGCGAGCTACAGGTAGATCGCGATCGACTGGTTGCCCACCCCTGCTTTAGAGCAACTTAAATCTGGGAAACACAGTGACTGTAATACGTACTTGTCCATCAGCTCCAGCCGTGGCAAAGTGAGATCCGTCTGGAGAGAAACGCACACAGTTCACAAACTGAGTGTGCTCCTGGAAACAGAGGAAAAGTCTGGTTAGAAATTCTGTAACGCGTCTTAAGTGAACCCTGACTATAATCACATGTTTATCCTAAAACACATATAATACCACCCCTTATATAAATACAGGACAAAAACCTTGGAAGTATTTGTTGTTTTATTAAAATAATGTTTTAAAGAAATTACAGGGAGCCGCCATTTTGCTTTGGTTATGACATCAAATGGTTGTCTGTGTCTTCTGGTGGTTGTCAAGGTAACAGTCTAGGGAGCAACTATGGCAGGAGTAACCATGGCAACAACCAAAAGCAACCATTTGACATCATCAACCCAGAATGCATTGCGTCTGGACAATATGGCTGCTGCCAATGGCTCCAAACAATTTTATAAAAAATAGTAAGAGGTTAGATATTTGTTTGCAATTTATTTTAGTAAACATGGCCAGAACTAGCATTTAAGCCATATTTATCTTCATAGCCAGGGATCCTTTTAAAAAAACATCTGAAACGTGAGAAACAGCAGTGTGTGAGAGGGGATGGAGGTGGAAGACAAACAGAGCAGTGTGTGGATGCAGGTGCAGGTGGAGATGGAGGTGGAGGTGGAGATGCAGGTGGAGGTGCAGGTGGAGGACTTACCTTCATGGTGAACTTAAACTTAAACGGAGGTCCTTCGAAGAACTCGGCCGTGGTGTCGTCGCTGCCGGTCACGATCCTGTACGGCCGCTTCTGTCTGATGTCCACAGAGTTTATGAGTTTAGAGTGACCTGTGAGTTCTCCCACCGACGACCCAGAGTCCCAGAGGAAGACCGAGGCGAACCTGAGGACCAGAGCAGGGTTTAAACCAGGTCTAAACCAGGACTGAACCCACAGAGGAGGAGCCAGAGTCCCAGAGGAAGACCGAGGCGAACCTGAGGACCAGAGCAGGGTTTAAACCAGGACTAAACCCACTGAGGAGCCAGAGTCCCAGAGGAAGACCGAGGCGAACCTGAGGACAAGAAACAGGACTGAACAAGGTCTAAACCAGGACTGAACCCACAGAGGAGGAGCCAGAGTCCCAGAGGAAGACTGAGGCGAACCTGAAGACCAGAGCAGGGTTTAAACCAGGACTGAACCAGGACTGAACCCACTGAGGATCCAGAGTCCCAGAGGAAGACTGAGGCGAACCTAAGGACCAGAGCAGGGTTTAAACCAGGACTAAACCAGGACTGAACCCACTGAGGAGGAGCCAGAGTCACAGAGGAAGACCGAGGCAAACCTGAGGACAAGAAACAGGTCTGAACAAGGTCTAAACCAGGACTGAACCCACAGAGGAGGAGCCAGAGTCCCAGAGGAAGACCGAGGCGAACCTGAGGACCAGAGCAGGGTTTAAACCAGGACTAAACCAGGACTAAACCCATCGAGGAGGATCAAGAGTGTGGTCTTTCACAACATTTGATGCGGCCTGTGAAGTCTTCTAATAAATATTTTCATTTGATAGTACAATTGGGAATAATGTGAGTGTCTGTCTCCTCCTCTCCTTCCTTTCTCTTGTAGGGTCGGCTCTTGGCATAGGCAAACTAGCCTAGTTACCAAGGGTGCCACAGGACACGTATTCATTGAATTACAACTACAAACAGCTGATGAACCTAAAAGCGGGCAGACACTCTGATTTTGGGACGATTTTTCACTCGTGCGACAGTTTTGGAGATGGGCCTGAGTTTCAGCTCAGTCGTGTAGTGTTCATGAGGTAACGAGAAACGATTAACACCTCGCAACCAGCTTCTGATCAACAATTGAAGGATCACAAGAAAATCTAACTTTAAGTTTAAAATCCTGGTGGCTCCTCGTGGAACATCGCTGTAGAAGCAGAGCCACGATTTCTCAAACTGATCATGAGCAAACAAACACAGGGCAACTCCACTTCTGGATTCTTCTTCTCCACCTTTTATGTCATGCTTCCGGATACAGGAGTATCGTGGGTCGACGTACAGTGTGAGCCTTCTGAATGCATAAGACCATTCAGCCGTGTAGTGTGAGGTCATGAATCATGAGCTGTAACTTTTCACCCTAAAGATTCACTCATACAGTCTGAGCAGGTCGTTACATCTGAAAACATTGCACAGTGTCTGCATGCCTTTAGTGAAAGAAGCAAAGTCTCTCTGCTGCTCCTGTGATTTCATTCGTCTCCGCTCTCTCTCCTCTCTATCATCTCCTCTTTGCTCTCTCTCTCTGTCACTCACTCACTTTCACTCACTCTCTTCCTTCTCCCACCACGGCGATGCGTTTGCTGTTTCTCTCTCTCTCCTCCTCTTTCTCGTCTCTCTTTCCCCCTGTTTCTCCCTCTGTCACTCACTTCTCTCTCTCTCTCCCCCACCAGGGCGATGCGTTTGCTGTCCTCGGTCCTCTCTCCTCTCTCTCTCTCGTCTCCTCTCTGCTCTCTCTCTCTCTCCCTCTCCTCTCCCTGTCTCTCCCCTCAGTCACTCACCCCCCCCATCACTCACTTCTCTCTTCCCTCTCCCACCACGGCGATGCGTTTGCTGTCCTCTGTCCTCTCTCTCCCCCTCTCTCTTCTCCCTCTCTCTTGTTTCCTCCCTCTCTCCCCCCATCACTCACTTCTCTCTTCCTTCTCCCACCACGGCGATGCGTTTGCTGTCCTTTGTCCTCTCTCTCCCCCTCTCTCTTCTCCCTCTCTCTCTCTTTCTCCCCCTCTCCCCCATCACTCACTTCTCTCTTCCCTCTCCCACCACGGCGATGCGTTTGCTGTCCTCGGTCCAGGCGATGTCCATGACTTTGCCGGAGAAAGGTTGATATTCGTATTTGGTCAGATGTTCTTTCTGAGTCGTGTCCCAGATCCGGATTTTCCCAGTCACGTCTGGAAAAAACAAACAAAAAAGCAGCTTTAAAACCTCAGGTCGGGACATTTAAAAGAAGGAATACAAGTTATTTTACAGCTGCTTCTGGTTCTGGAGCCGTCTTTCTTTTCAAACAGACAAAACATGTTGGATTAAAAACACAGTTGAGGAAGTTTAGAGCAGATATTTGATCTTTAAAGTGAAGAAAAGACGATTCTACTGGACTAGGACTGGACTAGGGCTGGACTAGGGCTGGACTAGGGCTGGACTGGACTAGGACTGGACTAGGACTGGACTAGGGCTGGACTAGGACTGGACTAGGGCTGGACTAGGACTGGACTATAGGACTGGACTAGAACTGGACTAGGGCTGGACTGGGACTGGACTGGGACTGGACAAGGGCTGGACAAGGTGGACAGGGCTGGACTAGGGCTGGACTAGGGCTGGACTAGGGCTGGACTAGGGCTGGACTAGGACTAGGACTGGACCAGGACTGGACCAGGGGCCTCATTTATAAAGGTTTGCGTAGGATTTTTGCTGAGCAAGTGCGTACACCTAGTGGCCACAGGTGGCGTGCGCCACGCAAACTCCATATTTATAAAAGCCTCCGTGCGCTCTCCTCCACGCAATCTGTGCTTTATAAATCCCACCTGCTTCTAGAATCTGCGCACGTGAAGCAGCGTCAGACCACGCCCTTTCCACACCTCCAATTCACCATGAAAGGTGACTCATGAATAATATTTTAATAGACATGAGGCGATAATCAGTGGGTTTGACACACGGGGAAAGGCAAAAGGGGAGGAGTCAGAGGGAGACGGACCAAGCAGCAGCAGCAGCTCGTCTGTCACATGTGGATTTACTACTAATAAAATGTGAATGAAAAAGACTCTTGTCACGTAATGAGGCTCACCTTTTAAATGAATCAGATGTGTGAGATTTGGCCTCGTTCACTCACATAGGCCTATATACGTGCACGCGGAAGTCTGAATGAATGAAACGAGGCTTACGAGCGCGCGAGGGTGACACAGATGCCCTCCCTGAACGAGCCAAGAAGCGATGGGGAAATAAGCAGAATCCAGAGAACAGGCAGCGTTACGAGAGAACGGGACGTGAAACTCCTTTTGCTTCTTTGCCTGCACGTGTGCGCCCGTGGCACAAACACTTTAGACATCTCCTTTACTTAGACAGAGAGAACAAGCGCTCTAAAGCTTCCCGTTACCTTTGGTCCACCCCAGTTCGGGCAGGCTCAGGCTGTGTGTGCGCGTTTGTGTCAGAATGATTTCTGCCTACATTCTGGTGCGTGCTGCGTAAAAAGTTGGACCTGCGTCTTGTTCAATGCTTTATTTATTTAACATAAGCCTCGCTAATGTGCTGAGGGAGGAGTTTTCTCTTAAGTCCGAGCGTTGTTTCATAAATACGTTCATAGATTCAGCGGCATTCTCTCTGGTATTAAAGCCATCATGAACACACACGCACACGAGAGCCACGAGCTTGTGCACGAGTCCGCACGGGCTTACATACATGTGTTGTAAATAAAAATGAGAGGAATAAACAGCCCTTGTCTGTGTTGGTCAACATCTGCTTTAAGGCTGAAATATAAATGTAGGCCTAATATTTGTATAAAATTAAGATTTTCTCCATCAAACACTTCCTCAAACTGTCTTCACTTCTGCTTCTCTCCACGAGTGTCGTCTTTTCCCCGTGTCTCCAGCCTTTGCGTACAGCGCACGCATGGGTTCCAGTTTGCGCAGAGCTGAGCAAAACCCTGCGCCTAGTGGAGCTTTTATAAATACCACCTTTGGCGCAGAGGGAGGTTTACGCACTGCGTAAGGCGTAAGCAAGCTTTATAAATGAGGCCCCAGGACTGGACCAGGACTGGACTAGGACTCTGAGGAGAACGGCACATGCAGCGAGTCTAGAAACATCCTCTTCTGTGAGAGAGTGAAAAGAGTCAGAGGACGTCAAACTACTGCCGCCTCGAACCTAGTCTAAACCTGGTCTAAGGTCGGTCTAAACTCAGTCTAAACTCTGCCTAAACCTGGTCTAAGGTCGGTCTAAACTCAGTCTAAACTCTGCCTAAACCTGGTCTAAACTCTGCCTAAACCTGGTCTAAACTCGATCTAAACCTGGTCTAAACCTGGCCTAAGGTCGTTCTAAATCTGGTCTAAACTCAGTGTAACCCTGGCCTAAGGTCGGTCTAAACCCGGCCTAAACCTGGTCTAAGGTCGGTCTAAACTCGGCCTAAACCTGGCCTAAACCTGGTCTAAGGTCGGTCTAAATCTGGTCTAAACTCAGTGTAAACCTGGCCTAAGGTCGGTCTAAACCCGGCCTAAACCTGGTCTAAGGTCGGTCTAAACTCGGCCTAAACCTGGCCTAAACCTGGTCTAAGGTCGGTCTAAATCTGGTCTAAACTCAGTGTAAACCTGGCCTAAGGTCGGTCTAAACCCGGCCTAAACCTGGTCTAAGGTCGGTCTAAACCCGGCCTAAACCTGGTCTAAGGTCGGTCTAAACTCGGCCTAAACCTGGCCTAAACCTGGTCTAAGGTCGGTCTAAACTCAGCCTAAACCTGGTCTAAACTCGGCCTAAACCTGGTCTAAACTCAGCCTAAACCTGGTCTAAACTCAGCCTAAACCTGGTCTAAACTCGGCCTAAACCTGGTCTAAACTCGGCCTAAACCTGGTCTAAACTCGGCCTAAACCTGGTCTAAACTTGGCCTAAACCTGGTCTAAACTCGGCCTAAACCTGGTCTAAACTCGGCCTAAACCTGGTCTAAACTCGGCCTAAACCTGGTCTAAACTCGGCCTAAACCTGGTCTAAACCTGGTCTAAACTCGAGCTAAACCTGGTCTAAACTCGAGCTAAACCTGGTCTAAACTCGAGCTAAACCTGGTCTAAACTCTGCCTAAACTCGGTCTAAACCTGGTCTAAGTTTGGTTTAAATACATGTGTATTTGTAAGTAAAACTACTGGATTTCTTCAATATTATTTCTGCTCCATAAAAGCGTCTGAACCTATAGAATTTCCATCAGAAACACAGCGTCTGTTGGTTTAAAGATGAAAAAGACACTCGTCCTTGTTTTAATCATGTAAACCTGCTGTTTTTATCCTAAAGACATTATTTCATTGTAGTGGCTCTGATTCTTTTATTTAATGAAAGTAGACACTTGTAGGTCTCATTTGATGTACAACATGTCATGATTCCAGTCCCAACCACACCTACAAAAGAGTTAGTCATAATCTAAAAGAGTGTGAAGTATATTTACCTCCTGATGCGATGTAGAATCCACTGGGAGCGTACTTGGCCACATGGACCTGGTGAGCGTGCTCCGTGTACACGTCTGCGATCAGAGGGTTCTGCACAGATCAATACATGTGATCAGTTGCGTGAATCCGCGTGGCTCTGCACAAATCCGGACCACAGTTGACAGAATCTGGTGTAACAGGCACTTTACAAGAAACCTGCATGTGTCCCGACCCGAACCGAACTCTCAGTCTGTGAACATCCAGGGTCACACTGGTCGGTTTAAGAGCAGCTACTTCCAGAGATGGTTCAATAGTCAAAGGATAAACTAATCAGATGTTGGCTTAAGAAAAAGACTTTTGTTTTTGTAAAGATAAAATCAAACAGAACATTACAGAATATTAAAGCAGGTCTAATGTTTGCTCATTACAAGAGACTAGTTTAGATTTAGTCTCTAGTAAAAGGCAGATTCTGCGTTTGTCCTCGAAGGCTTCATACTCATGTTTATTATGCAGATTTTACATCTCGTGTAATATTAGTTCTTACTGCAGTAGATGTGTAAGTAAAAGTGTTAAACTCACGTGGATGTTTGGTATAATGACACACTAGTTTGAGTTAAACTCACGTGGATGTTTGGTATAATGACACTAGTTTGAGTTAAACTCACGTGGATGTTTGGTATAATGACACATTAGTTTGAGTTAAACTCACGTGGATGTTTGGTATAATGACACATTAGTCAGAGTTAAACTCACGTGGATGTTTGGTATAATGACACATTAGTTTGAGTTAAACTCACGTGGATGTTTGGTATAATGACACATTAGTTTGAGTTAAACTCACGTGGATGTTTGGTATAATGACACATTAGTTTGAGTTAAACTCACGTGGATGTTTGGTATAATGACACATTAGTTTGAGTTAAACTCACGTGGATGTTTGGTATAATGACACATTAGTCAGAGTTAAACTCACGTGGATGTTTGGTATAATGACACATTAGTTTGAGTTAAACTCACGTGGATGTTTGGTATAATGACACATTAGTTTGAGTTAAACTCACGTGGATGTTTGGTATAATGACACATTAGTTTGAGTTAAACTCACGTGGATGTTTGGTATAATGACACATTAGTTTGAGTTAAACTCACGTGGATGTTTGGTATAATGACACATTAGTTTGAGTTAAACTCACGTGGATGTTTGGTATAATGACACATTAGTCAGAGTTAAACTCACGTGGATGTTTGGTATAATGACACATTAGTTTGAGTTAAACTCACGTGGATGTTTGGTATAATGACACATTAGTTTGAGTTAAACTCACGTGGATGTTTGGTATAATGACACATTAGTCTGAGTTAAACTCACGTGGATGTTTGGTATAATGACACATTAGTTTGAGTTAAACTCACGTGGATGTTTGGTATAATGACACATTAGTTTGAGTTAAACTCACGTGGATGTTTGGTATAATGACACATTAGTTTGAGTTAAACTCACGTGGATGTTTGGTATAATGACACATTAGTTTGAGTTAAACTCACGTGGATGTTTGGTATAATGACACATTAGTTAGAGTTAGACTCACGTGGATGTTTGGTATAATGACACATTAGTTTGAGTTAAACTTACGTCGATGTTTGGTATAATGACACATTAGTTTGAGTTAAACTCACGTGGATGTTTGGTATAATGACACATTAGTCTGAGTTAAACTCACGTGGATGTTTGGTATAATGACACATTAGTTTGAGTTAAACTCACGTGGATGTTTGGTATAATGACACATTAGTTTGAGTTAAACTCACGTGGATGTTTGGTATAATGACACATTAGTTTGAGTTAAACTCACGTGGATGTTTGGTATAATGACACATTAGTTTGAGTTAAACTTACGTCGATGTTTCGTATAATGACACATTAGTTTGAGTTAAACTCACGTGGATGTTTGGTATAATGACACATTAGTTTGAGTTAAACTTACGTCAATGTTTCGTATAATGACACATTTTCCGTTGGTGTAGAGGAAGTTGTTTCCTTTGGGATCTCCGCTGATCACTTTGGACTGGCCTCGCTCCATCGCCGGGAGGCTGGCGAAAACGTGCTCTGGAAAAGAAACAGACAATATTTACAGAAACTTATCAGTCTAAAGAGGCAGGGCTTATCCGTTCTGTCATTCTGAACAGGGAGTCAGTGGACCCGATACTTTAGATCTAAATGTAAAAAACAAAAACACACAATACGTCTCCTTTAAGTCGTACAGTTTTTTTTTTAATTTGTCTTTCTAATTAACTCAAGTTTAAGTTAAAAAACAGATGTCACAAACAGAAAGTTGTTTCCCAAAATAGTTCTTCCTTGAGTCATTTCTTGAACTACTATTTTGTACTTGGATATATTTGTATTTAGACTTTATTCTTGAGAACACATTTTGTCAGTTTTACTTCCTCTGTTGACAGGCTCGTTAGACAAACTCGTTTAGCTGAAAGTGTAAAAACTGTCCTTAGTTTAGGTGAAGTCTACATTTGTACTTCCTGTTGAACACGAGCAGCAGATGTGAAATGGGCCGAGGTAACTCCACGACTGTTACCTAGCAACCAGCGTTTAAACAAGGGCTGGGTTCATTTATAAAAGCCACGATCAGCAGATAAAAAAACATGATGATAAAGAATGTTTCAAAAAGGTTCCTTGCTTGGTACAACAGATGAAAATATTTATGTTGACAACATTTACAGTTTAAAAGGAGGATTTGTTTTTTACAAATAATAACAGAACTCAGGATTGTGGGTTAGCTGGCCATTATTGATATTAAAATGTTATTATTGGTATTTAAACAAAGGCAAACAACTAATGAGTTGCTTAAATCGGCTCCAAATATGTAAAATCAACATTAGAAATGGTTCACAGCTGATCTGTGTCTCTGAGCTGTTTTATCTCACACAGTAAGGCACAGTTGTAGTATATATTCTTTACATTAAAGTAACTAAGCATATTTTGTTTGTACAAAATTTAATTACAAGTATTTTCACAGTAATTACAGTGTTTCCCACAGGATTATAGTGAGACTATGGTGGCACAAACAACCTGTATTTGATACATTTTATTTTGTATATATTTTTGGGAGTCTAATGTAACTGATCGTGTCTACATATGAAAAAGCACTGATTACAAAACAAAAATGTATACTTTTATATGCATATGATAATCCCAAAGCCATAGACTATCATTTGAACTATCAATTAATTTTTCATCTTATGTTTAAACTATGCTGGTAAAAATTAGACCATGGGGCCGCCGCCATAGTCTCTTCTAGTAATGGGAAACACTGAATTAAGTTACATTGCTAGTTACTCAAAATTGTATTTTAATTACAGTAATTAAGTTACACCCAACAACACTGCTCATAAATCCTGCCACACGTGGTTAATATCAACATTTAATTCATTTTTGGTTGCACTTATATGGCACAGCCAATCAGAGCAAAGCATTAGGCTCCTGATTAGAACTAAACGTCTTTATTATTCAGTTCAGACAGTACTGGGATCTCATATTTTCACTAAGTGCTGATCCTTTTAGACACTTTTTAGTTAAAAACACAAAAGTGTATTAATTTAACTAAAAAAAAGGTAGTTACCCCAACTTTAAACTAATGGAGATTTTAAAAAGCTAAACACTGAAGTTATCATTCGTTAAACTCATTCCGACACTAGAGAGAAACGTATTTAGCAGAAGTGATTTGATATTGTGGATTTTCTTTTATTTCCATGGCAACACGCATCTCTTGACTTACCATCTCGAGTTATATTAGAAAAAAACACCCGTGTCCTATGCATTTTAATGTGATTCTTCCAATAACAGAGTAATCTGATTGTCTCTGATCAGCTGAGTTTACTGAGGTTTTAGCAAACACTCTAGGAAATGCTCTGGAGGCAAAATACACAGCACATATTTCAAAGTTTGTCATCAAATAAGAAGATGCTAATGCTTTTAAAATACTTCATAACATAAAATACGCAGCAAGGTTAAACTTCCATGTCAGTTTTGTTGTTTTTCTTTTACACAAATGAACATTTTTCAAGCCTAAAGTTTGTATTAGAGCTTTAAAAAGTATAATCAGTTGTAATGTCTGTATTATATTTGTAGATAAAATGATTAAATATTGAGTTTTTGGTCAATAATATCTAAAAATTAGGACGGAACATCTCAATTGTTTATCATTATTTCCTTCTAGATGTCCAAAGTTAGTAAATTCAGTGTTAAGTGAGTTTAAAACAGGTATTCAAATAATTCACAGAGGTTTTACTGACACTAACTATAAAGATTTTGTCATGTTTTGTTGTTATTCCAATTGAAATCACACTTGCACACGTCTTCTTTTGATCCATTCTGTAATTTACAGTGTTTTGCTCACAATCTCTACATCTGTGACTCTTTATTTGACTTTTTGGAGGTGAAATTATGCAGTAGCGAGTCAGAACGTGCACTTCTTGGTCCTTATAAGGAAGAAAAGCGAGTTTTGTGAGGCTAAGTTCCTCCGTGTCACTGCCTGGACATGTCACAACTGCACAAAAATGCTCTGAACGCAACAGAGGAGGGTCCCACAGCTCACACAGGAAATATACAAGTTTTAAATGAAAGATAATACAAATATGATTATAAATAAAGATGATTAAACCGGCCAATCCTGTCAGGCAAGCGCATTGTACGTGGATCCCCAATAACAATGCATTTCAATGGGCGAGGCGAGCTAACAGCAGCGGCGCTCCACGGAAGAACAAACTACCACGAATCCGCGGCTTTTCCCGGGCTTCTCTGGCCGAAAACGAGACGCGGGAGGCGGGGAGACTTACTGAGCTCGTAGGGCATGGTTCCTCAGGTGTGTAGCCCGCCGTGGAGCCTGGTTCGTGGGGTGAAAATGTGAGTAAAGAGCCGCTGCCGCTGTAGCCTGCTCCAGAACCCGGAAGAGCCCGTGACAGCGCTGGGTCTGGCTTTGCCCATAAAAGGTAAAGTCAGGAGCACGCGCCGCCGTCAGCCACTGAGGAGGGAGCGCGAGGAGGCGTCGGTCTGTCCCCGGGTTTTGACTGTCAGGCGCAGGCGGAAAATACACGGGCGAAATACGGATTTTTGTGGAAATAACACGGAATATAATGATTTTTATGATTGAAAGTTTTGTTTAAAAATATAAATTATCGTTTGTAGTTTGTCTGTTGTTTGTCTTGTGTGTTTTTTCTTATGAACGCCGAGTCTGGGCTTAAATAAATTATGATAATGATTGAATATTTAATGGGAAAACTGTCTATAGCTTCAAAACACGGCAAAAAATAATGAATTAATAAATATATAAATAAACTAACAAACTAATAAATCAATAAAATTAATGAGGATTTGTCAAAGTGGAAGCACTCAGATCCACATGAATGTTATCAAATATGAGCTTAAGCACATTTATATCATTGTATTTTACATTATTTGTTTATTTTAAGAAAGATTATAATAGACACTCAAGGGCAAAATACATATTTTACCGGGAAAATATTCACTAAATGACTGCATTTAATTATTTATTTTTTATGTACATATATTATATGTACTTCACCACAAATTATGCTTTTGTGAAGCTCGAATACAATATTAAACTAAGAAAACTAATAAATCAATAAAATTAATGAGGATTTTCAAAGTGGAAGCACTCAGATCCACATGAATGTTATCAAATATTGGCTTAAGCGCATTTAACATTGTATTTTACATTATTTATTTATTTCAAGAAAGATTATAATAGACACTTGAAGGTACAATGCAGATTTTACTGAAAAATTACTGATAATGACTGAAAATGACATATATTATATGTACTTTACCACAAATTATGCTTTTGTGAAGCTCGATACAATATTAAAGCAAGAAAATTGTAATGTGCTCTCAAAGATTTTTCTTTTTTAACTGTCATCATTTAGATCTTATGTCAGTTTACTCTTTTATGACCACATTTATGCATTTTGAAGACAAATGTGCACATTTATAAACTTTTACTGTAGTTGTATTTAAATAGGCGTTTATTGTTTTTGGTGAGAATAGTGACGTTACTTTTCTTAATTGTGATGGAATAGAAAAAAGGAAAAGTCCAAACATGCAATAGGAAATCTGAAAAACCATAATATAAGTAGTTTGAATGTTGGTCTGACACTTACTACGTCTGATATGAATTTGTTTTTTAAATGTTTGACTTTCTAACACAGATTTTTTTTTTTTTTTTTTCCTGACATTTCAAAATCTGGGTAAAAGTGGAGCCAAAGTCATTCATCTAAACAAACTCTCTAAAAGGAAATGCTTTGATAATCTGCCTGGAGCCAGTGTTTGTCAGTCCATAAAGTAATATCCTTTCATAATAAATGAAATATCACAAATATACTGTAAGAAGAAAAGGAATTAAGCCTAAAAACATACAAACCTGTGTCTTTATTGTTTAAAATAAGACTTTAAATGTACAGAAAAGGCATTTTATGTTATAGAATACAAACAAAAATATAAACGCAACACAGGTGTACCTTATACTGCCCACAATAAAAGGACACCCTGAAATGTGCAGTTTGTTTTTGCTTTATTGGCGGTCTGGGGACTCAGAACCAGTCAGTATCTGGTGTGACCATTTGCCTCATGCAGTGCAACACATCTTCTTCACATAGAGTTTATCAGATTGTCTATTGTGGCCTGTGGAATGTTGGTCCACTCCTCTTCAATGGCTGTAGAAGTTGCTGGATATTAGTGGGAACTGGTGCACGCTGTCGTATACGCCGGTCAAGCACATCCCAAACATGTTCAATGGGTGACATGTCCGGTGAGTATGCTGGCCATGCAAGAACTGGGACATTTTCATATTCTCTGAAACGCCTTTGGAGACGGCTTATGGTGGAGAAATGAACATTCAATGCACGAGCAACAGATCTGGTTGACATTCCTGCTGTCAGCGTGCCAATTGCACGCTCCCTCAATGCTTGTGGCATCTGTGGCATTTTGCTGTGAGACAAAACTGCACATTTCAGGATGTCCTTTTATTGTGGGCAGTATAAGGTCCTTTTATTGTGGGCAGTATAAGGTACACCTGTGCACTAATCATGATGTCAGATCAGCATCTTGATGTGGCACACCTGTGAGGTGGGATGGATTATCTCAGCAAAGCAGAAGTGCTCACTATCACACATTTAGACAGATTTGTGAACAGTGTTTGAGAGAAATGGTAATATTGTGTATCTGGAATGAATTTTAGATCTTTAAGTCCATCTCATGAAAAATGGGAGCAAAAACAAAAGTGTTGCGTTTATATTTTTGTTGAGTACATTTTCAATCTGGTTTTTGTGTTACAACAAAACACTGACTTTAAACAAGATTCATTTGTGCTGCAAAAAAACAAAATATTATTGTTCTGGAGAATGTCTGAATGTGACGGTGAACAAAATGATTACAACTCTATTTATTTGTTTACTGCTTAAATTAAAATCTTGAGTCGCGATCCCACAAATGTAGCTGAAAAACACAGATTTGTCCCAGTTTTAATCAAGACTTGTCACAGTTCTTACAACAGTAATACGTGTCAACAGTAAATAGGAGAATATAATGTCGTTTACTTAGCCAAAATTGAGAAAAAACATGGTTGAAAATGATCTAAAATATAAAAAACATCTGTCAGATTTCAGAACAGAGCTGTGACAGAGATTTGAATGAACCATTAAGTGTGTAATGACTCACTCTTTTCACGTCTTTTTTGTTCCAAGCCCAATGTGTCACAATTTTAAATTCTGAAAGTCTGATCGCTCTAAACCTAATGCCATAATCTGAATATAATATGTGACTCATTAATGTTGATAAAAGTAGATCTTACTCTGTCTCTCCACACACAGCATGAGTCATGTTTCCTCTCTGTCTATGGTCCTGTCCTGTTTATGGTCCTGTCTCTTTCATGGTCCTGTTATGTCCTGTTCAGCCTCTTGTGTCTGTGTTTAAAAGGGAAACACGACCTTCTCCCCCTGGAATAGTTCAGTGGGAATCCCCCAGAGTCACACGTTACAGCAGGGTTCCACTGACGTCACAGGAGGACTCCCCAAAACTGAGCTGGACCATGTCAGACTTAAGTATAAAGTAAAGAGTGGATGGATGGTGGTTCTTTAAAACCACTTATAAAATTCCAAAGTCCTACCGAAGGCTTCTCCCACTTTTTCTTGATTATTTTGGTCTTAAAACCAGAGATGGCAAAAGTAGTTCACTGCTCAAAGTTCAGTTACTTGTGTAAAAAAAAACGACTGTAAAAAAAAAGTCAAGGTCCTGCTGAAACTTCTTTACTTGAGTAAAAGTATAAAAGTGAAAGTGTGTAAACTTACTTAAGTAAAAAAAGTAAAAAGTACAATCACACTGACAAAACTTATTATAGGTCTCGGTTTAAACTAGAATACTAGATATGTGGGTGCACAGTAGCAGAGTGGTTAGAGCTCTGGCTTCCCAATAAGGAGGTCGTGGGTTCAACTCCCGGGTCGGACCATATCAACATCTCACGATCTCTCTGGGTGGAGTTTGCATGTTCTCCCCGTGTCACCGTGGGTTTTCTCCGGTTTCCTCCAAAAACATGTATGTTTAGGTTAATTGGGCATCACTGTAAATTTCCCTGTGAGTGAATGAGAGAGTGAATGTTTGTCTGTTTAACTCTGCGACGAGTTGGCCACTGTTCAGGGTGTTCCCCGCCTAAGGCCCAAAGTCACTGGGATAGGCTCCAGTCACCCGCGACCCCTAACGGGATTAAGCGGTAGAAAATGAATGAAGGAAAAAAAAAACTAACCTGATTCTATAATGTAGAAGTAGAAAGTTCAAATATTTCTTGAAAAATGTAAGAAGTAAAAGTAAATCACCAGATTTTGTAAAACTCTAGTAAAGTACAAATACTTGAAAAACTACTTAAGTACAGGACGTGAGTAAAAATACTTGCCAACTCTGCTTAAAACAAACTCTCAGCTCCTGGAGGTGTAAAAGATAAAAAGAAAATGTGAACTCTTATTTTCTCTTTTCAATCAGCCTTTCAATGAATCAGGCTCTCCAAACACGGCTGCACCAACAATTATTTTTGTTACTTGATTAGCAAAAGTTGTAATATAGATAAAAGAATAAACTATTTTTTAAATTCTGAGTGGACGTAATATCTCTGAGAACATGAATTTACAGGTTAAAACTTTTTGGATTACAATAAAAAACGGAATAATATTCACATGGCATCACAACATTAGAATATTTATTGTTCCGGATCATTAAAATATGAATTATGAGCTTTTTTCCCCGTTTTTTCCGGTCTATAAGATATTTTATACAGTTGAATTTATAATGCTTTGGAAACAAACAAACAAACAAACAAACAAACAAACTAACTAACTAACTAACTAACTAACTAACTAACTAACTAACTAACTAACTAACTAACTAACTAACTAACTAACTAACTGAATAAATCATTAAATAAATCAGTGTCATGCGCAGTTCTCCTTTTGTCCATCGGGCGGCAGTGTTCTGTGTGACCTCCTGTCCTGGGCCCCAGTGCGCATGCGCAGTCCGGCTCCCCTGGTGGTCACGTGTTGAAGCATGGCGTCCGCGTTGAGAGGAGCTGCTGGATCTCTGCTCAAGGTGAGACTCAAACGAAGCTTATTTTATCTTCAAATAAACACAAAGCTCAGTATCGACGCGGGGAAAGTTACATCTTAATGTGAAGAAGTTTAATAATTGTACAAAACGGCGCGGTTTGTGTGTTTGCGGTGCTAAAGCTAACCTTAGCCTGTTTTTACCTGCATTTGTGTCTTTCACCTTTATTTAAACACATAAAACTTCACTTTTCTAAGGTTATTATGTGTCGTATTTATAAATATTCCCATAGTTGTTTTGGATTTTGTTTTATTCATATTTTAATGATGATAAACTGTAACGTTAACTGTTAACTGTTAGGCTACAATAAACATACATTTGTGAGCTAACTTGCTAACTTTGTTTTAAAAGGAAAACTATATACATTGTTGTTGAGAAACTACATTATTTATTTAAATGTTGATATTAACAACATTTACATAATGTTAGGCTCGGTAACGTGACGTCATACAGCATTAGAATGTTCAGTTGGTCTAATGTTAAACCAATGGAGATTTTTAAGTGCTAAAGACCAAAAAATAGCGTGAGTTAAATCATATTCTGACATTACAGAGTGATAGATAAATGTACCATTACTGACCCAGCAGCTTGTTGGGCTGTTCCACGGCTGTTTAGTTTACTTTTTTAATCGTTTTGTCTAATGTATAGAGGTTCTGCAGGTGACATCACAGCATTCTAAATGTTGATGCTGAGTGGTAAGAATGCATTAGAGTCAATGGAGAGAAAGGACATTTTCTCTTGTAAGAGTTCAATAAACAGATAAAACAGGAAAAATAAACTACAGTTTGATAACAAATTCAACCCACAACAAGTCTACTGAGCACTGGGTTTGTAACTGACATGTAAAAGAGAAAATCAAGTCAACAGTTGTAGCAAAGCAGATAAACAACAAGACTTTAGCTTCACACATTTATCAGACATTAAAATTACACACAATTAAACTTATTACCTTTTTCTTCTTAAAAAATAAGTTTTTGAGTCCATTTGTTGCAGTTAAAATGTCCTAAATCATCAACTGTTTTTAGCAGACAAACTTGTAGCAAACAAGCCGTTGCCACGACAACAAAGAAATACATTGAAGAAATGCCACTCATTCTAAATGTTGCTAAGCATTTTTGGAATAAAATTAAGTCACCTGCATAACCTCTATTCCTATTAGGCTCGGGAAGCGTCTGTGGTTACCATGGAAATAATGGCAAATCCGCCATGTTTGTTGTTAGTTTAGAAGAACTTCCATAGGAATACATTAGACCAGTGGTCCCCAACCTTTTTTCTTGTAAGGACCGGTACAGTCACAATTTTCTTTTCCAGGGACTAGTAGAGGTTGGGTAGCGGCAATAACAACAACGTAAAATGCATACAACTTATTATTGTGCATATTTTTAGCTCTTTTTTTGCTTGAATTTGGTGTTTATTTGGTTGAGTGGCACAATATTTTCATAGTAAAGCACAAGAAAGTAGTGATAAAGTATAAAATAAAAAATAAAAGACATTTTAAACGATCCTCTGGGGCCCGGTAGTAGATGGCCCGCGGACCGGTTTTGGGCCCCGGACCGGTGGTTGGGGACCCTGCATTAGACAAAACGATTAACAAAATAAACAAAACAGCCGTGGAGCAGCCCAATAAACGGCTGGGTCAGTACTGGTAAGTTTATCTATCACTATGTAGTGTCAAAATGTGATTTAGTAAACGCTATTTTCGGTATTTAGCTATTTAAATTCTCCATTGGTTTCACATTAGACCAACTGAACATTCTACAGCTGTATGATGTCACGATCCCGAGCCTAATTCTCGGGGTCGGACTAGCGTCATCGTGTTGTGGCAACGCCAAACGAAGGGGAAAACAACAATGTAAAACAACAACGTAAAGTAACTTTAAATTTAAACTTTCACTCACCACCGCACAGTGGTTGTTTACAGTTTCCAAACATTAGTATTTGAGCATCTGGCAAGCATTTTTACGTACAGCAAGTTGATGTTTTCCCCTTCGGGTCGTGGGCAAAAAAAACAAAAAGTCATCAGTCCGACCTCGAGAACGTACAGCTATTTGATGCTTTCTCCTTCGCGTCGTCGGCTACCAAACAAAACATCACGTCACGTCATCAGTCCGACCCCGAGAATGGAAGTTCTGCTAAACTGACAACAAACATGGCGGATTTGCCATTGTTTCCATGGTAACCACAGATGCTTCTTGAGCCTAATAGTTTTTCAGTGGTTTATGTCGTTGACCTTTGACTGTTAGAGACTAAAACCTCCACAACTAAAACAACAGTTACATGTCAAAGACTTTATGAATATTACCATTTACCTCAATGTTGGCTACAAAAGATAAAACAAACATGGAATCATTATTGTGTTTAAAATGTGTTTCACAAAAGGATTAAAATGTAATAACTCTATTGTACCAATATCAACTGATACTCGTATAAGGACTGAAAAACTTTATTTTACTTATCAAAACATAAAACATTTGGTCTCATTAACTAACTGTTATTTATAAGATAAGATAAGATAATACTTTATTGATCCCTCGAGAGAGGAAATTCATTCTCTGCATGTGACCAATCCTGCAGAACCGCTGGGGCATCTGTCAGGAGCAGTGTGCTGCCGCTGAACGGCGCTCGGGGACAATCTCCATGATGTTGTGCTTGGCTTAGTCAGGGCCTTAGCTGGAGGAGCAGGTGTAGATGGAGGTAGAAACCGGAGTGAGAGACAGATGACAGTCAGGTGCAGGTGAAGCAAGTAGATTCTGTAGACACATCACAGTCAGGTCCAGGTGGAGCAGGTGAACTTCTGTTGTTTCAGTCGGTGATCAGACCATCCCCTCAAAATCTTCCTCTGCAAAAGCTTCGGCTGCAGCAGATGTAAAAGTTCTGTAGCATTTCAGAAGTCCAAATATAGCAAAGTTAGCTTTCGTAGCTTCTTGTACCATCTCCATGGTTACAAGACAAACAAACAACTCCATTCACTAAATCCTAACTTGTGTCTGTTGAACATCACAGTGTGGATGAAATCCCAAGAATCAAACTCTTTTCACTGCATCGTCCTCTGCTGCTTCAGGTGTGAAAGTCTGACATTTCAGAAGTCCAAAGCTAGCGTTGGTAGCATTAGCTTTTGCATGGTATCCATGGTAACGAGAAAAACAGATGTCTCCTTTTCACAAATCTGACAGTACTTTACTCCTGTTTGTTGAACATCAGAGGCCACACGTCTTAGTTGGTTGAAGTCCACAGTTGTCTTGCCAAAAACTGAGCTAAAAATCAAAAAAGTTTCAAAAAGAGCTCAGTGCCTCCAGAGATTTATAGTAAAAGTCACAATTTAACAACTTAATCTGGATAACATGTCAAACTTTATCAGATGTACTGGATCAACATCAGCCAAGACACGAGTCTCATTATGTCCAGTTAAAGGCTGAACTGATCTTATGGAGCCGATACTCGATCCAGCTAAATGTCCTGGGTCAGCGCTGATCCCAGTTTGGGATCGGTGCATCTCTAGTAATAACGTAATAATACTGTAATCAGTAAATCAGTTGAACTGGACAGTATAGCGATGAATTGTATAGGAAGATATTTTTCTTGGTAAGATATAAATTCGAGCGTGTCATAAATAAGGAGGTCTTGTGTAAATAGAGTTGATAATAAAGACGTGAAAGCTGATTTTTACACCGCAAACATGATTTGAGTTTAAATCTGACAACTTCCTCTCCTAACCAGAAATCTCACGTTATACCCTCATTTTCCTTTGCATTGCTTAGTGTACAAATTCTATTTCATTTTTATTGTAAACTAGCTTCACGATATGATCTAAAATTTGATGTATTGCCCACCTCATGACAACCTTTTGAGTATCTAGCTTGACAATTTGCCAATAGAACAAATACATTTAGCTCTTATTCCAAGTACAGAAGCGTTTTTGCTGATTTCAAGTGAGAATAAAGGTGTATTTTTCATATTTTATGCTTGTTTCATTGGCAGTTTTATTTTAAGCTCGTCAAAATCTGTTAAAACCTGCTTTTTTTCAGGCACATTCTCACTTTAAGATGATTGTATTTTTCTGTGTAAATCCTTATTATCCAAAGGGAATCAGATCGACTAATAATGCGTCGACCGATTATTCGACTAAACGACTAAAAGACTGCTGCACTAGTTGTTTCAGAGCCTCAGTAGTGCCCCCAGATGGCAGCTTTTTTTTTTTTTTTTTTTTTTATTTAACCTTTATTTAACCAGGAAAGTCCCATTGAGATTCGGAGATCTCTTTTTCAAGGGAGTCCTGGCCAAGAGGCTTCCACAACACACACAACCCAAAACACAGACATTTTAAAATAAACAGAAAAGACATAGTTAAAAACAGTTACAGGTTAATGATTGCATTTCCAGGTCTTTCAGAAGAGAGTCAAAATGAGCCATAGAGACAAGAGTTTGGAGTTTAAAAACTCTCTGTAAAGAATTCCAATCTGTTGGGGCACAATATTGAAAAGACATTTTCCCTTTTTCTGTTCTAACATTGGGAACAATCAATGAGTAGACATCCTGAGAACGCAACTGATGAGGTCCATCAGGCCTACGCTGAAGATACACACTCAGGTATGAAGGAAGTAGACCAACAAGTCCTTTGTATATAAACCTGTCCCAGTGTGTGAGCCGTCGCGTGGCTAAAGCAGGACATCCAACACCAGAGTACAGATCACAGTGATGGGTCCGTGCACCACAGTTTGTTATAAAGCACAAAGAGGTGTAAAACACTGAGTCCAGTAAACGCAAAGCTTGGGCTGGAGCATGCCTATACAAAAGGTCTCCATAGTCCAACACAGGAAGGAATGTTGCAGCAACAAGTCTCTTTCTGGAATTGAAAGAAAATGACAGCTTGTTTCTGAAATAAAAACCTAATTTCAAACGCAGCTTTTTGACAAGAGATTCAATGTGTGGTTTAAAAGACAATCCATCATTAATTATGACACCCAAGTATTTAAAAGTATTCACAACTTCAATAACTGAGCCGTCAGGTGTAAAAACTGAAGGGACATTCTGTGTAGCTCTACCTCTACTAAACAGCATCAACTTTGTTTTGTTAGCGTTAAGAGAGAGCTTTAATTCAGAAAAACTATGGCAAACAACTAGGGCTGTAGTTCTTTAGTCGTTTAGTCGATTAATCGGTCGATGGGGCTTTAGTCGACCAAAATTTGTATGAGTCGACCCAGCCCGAGCCCGCGCACGTCGTGTCTGAACCCGACCGGAACCTGTGCCTAAGCCCGAGCCCGAAAAGAGCCTGCCCCCCCACTCACTGAACTGTGGCATTTTAATGACAGAAAAAGCTTCTTATGATGTCCAACGTGTTTAATGTAAGTGTGTCTCGCCGCTAAACGCGCTTCCTCCACTTCTCTCTCTCTCTCTTTCTCTCTCTCTCTCTCCCTCCCTCCGTCCCTCTTGTTCCTTCTTTTCTCCCGAGCGCGTAACGGCGCACTTTCTCTCTGCTTCTTCCTCACCTTTTACTTGATCCGCGGATGAAACGAAAGACGTGCCTTCCCCGTCTTTCGTTCTCCTTTCTCTTTTACCTGCTCCGCGCTTATTCACAAGTCTTCTCTCTCTCTCTCTCTCTCTCTCTCTCTCTCTCTCTCTCTTTCTCTCTCTCTCTCTCCTCAGTCTCGCGCCGTATAGTTGGCCACTTAAACACTGACTTTTTTTAATCTCTGCGGTGGTTTTGTGCTGTGTTCTGACGCGGCTGTCAATCATCCTCGAAGCGCACGTGTTCAGTACGGCTCTGCGTCTTGGCCCGAACCCGGCCGGCCCACATTTCTCACGTAGTTGTCGGGCCTGCACGGGCTCGGGCCCAGAATCTAAACTCTGCCTTTTTTTGATATAAACACACCGTGTCATATTCATTTTCTGTGTAAATTGTTTTTGCTTGAACTCCATTGCACTTTTGCCTTTTTGCGTCAGATAAATTGTCAGATCAAACTATATTTTTTTAGCTTCAGAGCTTTAGCCACGCCCCCTTTTTAGTCGACTAATCGGTCGATGGGACATGTCTTTAGTCGACCAAGAATTTCTTTGGTTGACTACAGCCCTCAAACAACGTTAAATGCATTTTGCAAATTGACAATGGCTTCAGTGAGTGAAGATGCAAAAGAATAAATGATCATGTCATCAGCATAAAAATGACAATTTGTATCATTTACATTCTGTCCCACATCATTTATATAAAGAGTAAACAAAAGTGGGCCTAAAATAGACCCTTGTGGGACACCTCGAGTAACTGGATACTCATCTGAACACTGGTCATCACATTTGACTCTTTGAGATCGGTCACAAAGATAATTCGAAATCCAACTAACTGCTTGTTCTGAAAGTCCAATAGTCACAAGTCTTTGCTTTAATATTTGGTGATCTACTGAATCAAACGCTTTTGATAAATCAGTAAAGATAGAAGCACAATTTTGTTTTCTATCAAGCGAAGAACAAATATCATTTACAACCTTCAATGTTGCTGTTATAGTGCTATGCTTTTTCCGGTACCCTGATTGAAATCTAGATAGAATTTCATGATTTTTCAAGTACAATTTTAGTTGGCTGTTAATTAGACTTTCTAAAATCTTGGACAGAACTGACAGAACTGACTGAACTTGTCTCCTCTCGTTCTCTCTCTGTATAAACCTGTGTGTTCTGTCTTTTCAGGCTCTCAGTAGCGCCCCCACATGGGAGCTCGTGTCCTCTCGTTCTCTCTTTGTATAAACCTGTGTGTTGTGTCGTTCCAGGCTCTCAGTAGCGCCCCCAGATGGCAGCTCGTCTCCTCTCTCTCTCTCTGTATAAACCTGTGTGTTGTGTCGTTCCAGGCTCTCAGTAGCGCCCCCAGATGGCAGCTCGTCTCCTCTCGTTCTCTCTCGGCCGTAGAGTCTCCTCCGGCTCGAGCTGATGCCGTGTTCAAAGTGACGATGGTTCCTGGAGACGGAGTGGGACCGGAGCTCATGACGGCTGTTAAAGAGGTTTTTAAGGTAAACTTGAGAAATGTATTTATGTTTTTAGTGTCTGAAATGTCTCTGTTACAGCTGAAGTATCCAACTGTTTTATTAACAAGAACAAAGTGCAAAAAAAGCTATTATTTAACAAATTTTGTGAATGAATCTGCTGTGAGTGAACGTGAGACTTTCTTCAACACAATAGTAGTTTATTTATTCAGAACCAGTTTGTTTTCTTTGATCTCCTGCTGTGACAAAATGATATTTGCAGATACAGACGTTTGGAGTGACTTGTAGTGTGCCGGCTGCTTTTTAAGTTTCTTCTCACAATCATCTGATGTTTGTTTGTTTATTGTTTGTTTGTTTGTTTGTTTGTTCTTAGGCGGGCGACATCCCGGTGGAGTTCGAGGAGTTCCATCTGAGCGAGGTCCAGAACATGGCGTCAGAGGAGAAACTGGACCAGGTTCTGACGTCCATGAGGAACAACCGAGTGGCCATCAAAGGTACTGCACCGCTGCACTCCATGAACAGACATGCTAAAAGACACGCTAAAGAACACGCTTAAACACGCTAAAGAACACGCTAAAACACACGCTGAGGAACAACCGAGTGGCCATCAAAGGTACTGCACCGCTGCACTCCATGAACAGACATGCTAAAAGACACGCTAAAGAACACGCTTAAACACGCTAAAGAACACGCTTAAACACGCTGAGGAACAACCGAGTGGCCATCAAAGGTACTGCACCGCTCCACACCATGAACAGACACGCTAAAAGACACGCTAAAGAACACGCTTAAACACACGCTGAGGAACAACCGAGTGGCCATCAAAGGTACTGCACCACTCCACACGACTACATGGAAAGAACATGCTAAAACACACGCTAAGACACACTGAAACACACGCTGAGGAACAACCGAGTGGCCATCAAAGGTACTGCACCACTCCACACGACTACATGGAAAGAACATGCTAAAACACACGCTAAGACACACTGAAACACACGCTGAGGAACAACCGAGTGGCCATCAAAGGTACTGCACCGCTCCACACCATGAACATAACCGCTGACATGCTAAACACACGCTAAGACACACTGAAACACACGCTGAGGAACAACCGAGTGGCCATCAAAGGTACTGCATCGCTCCACACCATGAACATAACCGCTGACATGCTAAACACACGCTAAAGAACACGCTTAAACACGTTAAATAACACGCTAAAAATACAGTAAACCTACAGGCTTTCTACAGCTCTGTTTTAACTCAGACACATCTCGATAATCGTTTGGGGAATATTCTGTCAATGCAACGTAAACTTGTTAAAACCTGTCTTCAAATTTGTTACTACACTGGAAAACGACCTTCAATATTCAAATAAGTTTAAATTTAATTGAATGACTTTGTGTTTATCGTGATTTGAGCAGGTTTTGACTTTCTTAAATAAAGTTTGTCCAGTAGAACTTTAGCTCTTATATGTAAGTTAGTGTGTGTTTTTCTTCTTTTTTTTTTTTAGATTTTATGCTTGCATTGACATTGGCTGTATTAATAATCTTGATCCAAAATCTACTAACGTAATGTAAAATACTACTTCATACTTTTTCCAGGCTCATATTCCCTTGTTCTCTAATTTAAAATGATTGAGATTAATTACAAAAGTGCAGCAATCTCTCAATATAACCGAAGTTGTTAGATTTAAAACATTAATCTTGTTTGCAGTGTGAAAATCAGCTACCACCAAACTTTATTTAGTTTGTTCAAAATAGAAAATGTGATGCTTTTTAGGACAAACTGTGACTGAAGTGCGCATAGACCAGGGCTTAAAGTTCTCAGTCACTGTGACGGATTTCAGTCCATTTAAAAAAATATAGGAATATTTCCGTTAGTGATGTTTTCTTAAACATTTATCTGATAAGGGGCTACTGTATATAACATGGCCCGTCAGGCGTTCTAGCGATTTATTCTCATTAAAAAGTGGATTCTTTGTCCAAATCCGACAAGGTAATAATAGTAACATATCATATACCATGGCCAAGAACTGCTCCTGTAAAAAAGCAGAAGAAATTCCTCTATAATCCACCAAAATGCAGGAAATGACTTCTGTTTTCAGCAAAAGTTTCCGGGGGAGGACCCAGACCCCCCTTTTATGCAAGAGTTTAGCCCATATGCATTTCTCATCTCAACTCAAAATTTCTCATCACAAGTTGCTCCTTATTACATCGATCTCAATTATCATAGCTAAGCTGTAAATGTAAAACTAAGACCAGGCCTATTTCCTTAAAACATAGATATCACTGTATTATTACGATTAAAATACAACTAAAATCTTGACTGCAAAAAATGTTCAGTCAAATAATTTTTTTTTTGCTTTAACCCCTGGACTAGACAAAAGAACCTCCACTAAAAATACCAATAGTTTTCAATATTGAACGATACCAATGCTGATAATGTTATATCGCCAGGGCTCCCGCGGGGTCTTAAGAAGTCTTGCATTTGAAATGGGAAATTTAAGGTCTTAAATTGTCTTAAATTTGTCAAAATGAGGTGTTTAGGTCTTAAGTTTGAAGTGTCTTTTTTAAGAGCTTGTATTTGGAGCAGATTGATCAAAGTTAAATGAGGAATGTGCGTGTTTGTGTCGGAGATATTATTTTTGCTGCGATGTTCGTCGTGTGAATAAGCTTCAGAGCGACAGAACAGAACAGAGATGTTTCAGACACATGAGCTCACTGTTAGCTCACTGTTAGTTTAGCATGAAGCGTCTCACAACTTTGAGACTAAACGAGAACTATTCAACTTGGCCAAAGGAAAGGCATGTTTCACTGAGAGAGAGACTTTTAAGGTAAACTCACTGCACTTAGACACAAATTCAACACTTCACTTCAGGCAAATGACTTCACTGTGCGCTGAGCGTAATGAGCCGTGCGCCTCACCGCGGGGGTTTCGTTACATTTTCTAGATTTATTTAAGGTGCAGTAGAGTGTGGACATGTGTTGAAAGCATCAGAACTCTGCTTATTTCCACGTTGACGTTACTTCAAGTTGAGCCACTGCAAAGTCACAAAATTCTGTGAACTTTATAAACATAAATGAACTGAAACAAACTGGAGCAGAGCCAGAGATCATCTGTGTGTTTTTGTAAAGAGAGACATGAAGCTGCTCACGGCAGATGAGCGCAGTGAAGCAGAGGCAGGTGCAGCACGTGTCAGTGATCAGGTCTACAAATATTATTCTTGGTCAGAAATAGGCCTAATTTCATTTCTGTAATTTAGTAAGACAATAAATGATACTTTTATGACAAAAACAAAAATTAATATTTAAGTATGTATTTATTTATTTATTTTAATTTAGATACATATTTCTTTTCACAAAAGGAATGTTTTTAAACTTGCGCGTGGTCTTAAATTTTAATGTCCAAGGTCTTAAAAAGTCTTAAATTTCATTGTAGCAGCTATGTAGGAACCCTGATCTTGCAGGCATTGGATTAATATTGATATTGATCCAGAATTGTTGTGACTTTTTTTAAATCGTCCTAGTGACTTTAAAAACACAAAGTAACATAAATGATTTGTGTGTGACAGGAAAGATCCACACGCCCATGGAGTTTAAAGGAGAGCTGGCCTCGTACGAGATGAGACTCAGGTTTGTAGAGTTAATCTAAATATAAATGTGTTTTATTTTATTCTGAAACGTTGTGTTTGTTCTGCCGCTTCAGGAGGAAGTTGGACCTGTTTGCAAACGTCGTCCACGTCAACAGTTTACCTGGATATTCTACACGACACAACAACCTGGATTTAGTGATCATCAGAGAGCAGACGGAGGGAGAATACAGCTCTCTGGAACACGAGGTAATCAGTGATTGATTGATTGATTGGCTTTGGTCCTGGTCGATTAAAAGGAAAGAATCCCAGACATTAACTTGCATTTGCACTTTTACAAATGCCAGATGTAAACCAGGTCTAAAGCAGAATTAAACAAAGACTAAGCCAGGTACACATTGGGTCAAACCTAAAATTAAAGTTATTAAATTACAGTAAATGAGAAAATGCAGGATTTGTAACTTAAAGATACAAAATGAAAGCGTGTGTATGACTTTCTAAGAATTTAGCATTTGGATTTAAATTAGTAGATTAACTCTAGTTGTAAATAAATGAACCAAGAAAAGTTTGAAAACCTATTAGGGGTGTAACGATTCAGGACTCACGATTCGATTCATCACGATTCTTTTACAATTAAAAAATAATAATAAGTTTTATGTCATTAGTCCTAATATTTTGTGAATGTGACAATAATTTTGTCTTTTAATTATTATTTTACCACACAAGTAAATTGATTTATATAATTTTTTTGCTGTTTTTGAGCGATATTTAACATTCTGGAGGCTGAATGACGTCATCGGCTGAAAATAATATTGCTCATATTTTTAAAACCTGAACAGCACAAACGAAACTTTTAACGGCACAAACGAAGCACTAACGATTGACATAGTTTTTGTGTAGATTTGCGTTTAATGGGGGGCCAACTTCACGGAGGTCTTTTCTTTCCCACTGTACACGCGTGCACGTGGATCACAGCTGCACGTGGCCGTGGCGCTGCCGCCTCGTGCCCAGTCTCCGCTCACAACTCGTCTCTCTCATAAACTAAGGAAGTTTAATGAGCGGAAGAAGAGTTTCTGTCATCGCGTAGCTCGCGCTATCAACGCGTGTTGAGTTGGTCGCGCATATATGAGAGAAGGGACAGTCATTTGATCTCGTAGGCCATTTAGCACCGATATGTAGCGCGGATGTGTAGCGCCAACGAGACGCATCTGTGGGGTTCTTTTAATAATATTATTAAAGCGGCCTTGCATCGAGACAGTGTATGATGCGGAATCGTAACTTTTGCGCATCGTGGTTCGATGCATCGTTACACCCCTAAAATCTATTGAAAATAACAGGAAGTAGAGATGAGTTTTAACTTGATTACTCACATTAGGGAGATGAGAATAAACACATTTTAATAACTCAATAAACATAACTTTAACAAAATAATTATGTTGCAGTGTATTTATAGTGAAGACCTGTTTCAAGCACCTCCCTAAAGCGATATCGTCATCTATGAACAGGAAGTACATTTGTAATCCTAAAAACGGTCTAAACTGGGATGAGATTTGTGCAGTGTTCAGTGAAATCTTAAATCTAATGATGTTATCTTTGTTTTAGTGAAATGAGGAGTTTAACTTGTCAGAGGAGCTTTAAATACAGACACTGTAGTTTTGTCAAAGAGTTTTATTCTAATTGTCCCTGGTTCGTTGAAGACGACATGATGCCAGTGCGATCTTCTCTTTACCTAAAATGTGTCTCTTTGTCTGTTTTAGTCTGTGTCCGGAGTGATCGAGTGCCTCAAGATCATCACCAGAGAAAAGTCCAGAAGAATCGCCAAGTTTGCCTTTGATTACGCCACAAAGAAAGGCCGCAGCAAAGTCACCGCTGTGCACAAGGCCAACATCATGTGAGTACTTTTACTAATACTACAGGACTTATGTCTACAACTGCACAAGGCCAACATCATGTGAGTACTTTTACTAATACTACAGGACTTATATCTATTTATTTTATTTTATTTTATTTATTTATTTATTTAGAAAGGGACAGTGCACATTAATGAACATATGAACATATGTAAATATGCCAGATTTTAGCCATTGGCTAATTTCCATCTGTAGTCCCTTGACAGGTTGTTGGTGCCATTTAAGGACACACGCACAAACAAAACAACAGAACATACAAAACACATTAAAAACGGGTTACACAGAAAACAGGAGAGATTCAAAAAACAGACATAAACTTAGGAGGGTCACACAAGTCACAATTTACAACACACTGAAATAATAAAGTGCTATTGCATTTTTAAATAACGTTTAACAGTAAAAGAGTTATATGAAATCCTATTACACAAGTTCTATTGCACATTAAATCCTATTGCACATGCCCATATGCACAATTGCACAAGCCCTAAAGTGCTGCGTGTATTGCACAAGCCCTAAAGTGCTGCGTGTACTGCAACTGCACAAGGCCAACATCATGTGAGTACTTTTACTAATACTACAGGACTTATATCTACAACTGCACCAGGCCAACATCATGTGAGTACTTTTACTAATACTACAGGACTTATATCTACAACTGCACAAGGCCAACATCATGTGAGTACTTTTACTAATACTACAGGACTTATATCTACAACTGCACAAGGCCAACATCATGTGAGTACTTTTACTAATACTACAGGACTTATATCTACAACTGCACAAGGCCAACATCATGTGAGTACTTTTACTAATACTACAGGACTTATATCTACAACTGCACAAGGCCAACATCATGTGAGTACTTTTACTAATACTACAGGACTTATATCTACAACTGCACAAGGCTAACATCATGTGAGTACTTTTACTAATACTACAGGACTTATATCTACAACTGCACAAGGCTAACATCATGTGAGTACTTTTACTAATACTACAGGACTTATGTCTACAACTGCACAAGGCCAACATCATGTGAGTACTTTTACTAATACTACAGGACATATGTCTACAACTGCACAAGGCCAACATCATGTGAGTACTTTTACTAATACTACAGGACTTATATCTACAACTGCACAAGGCCAACATCATGTGAGTACTTTTACTAATACTACAGGACTTATATCTACAACTGCACAAGGCCGACATCATGTGAGTACTTTTACTAATACTACAGGACTTATATCTACAACTGCACAAGGCCGACATCATGTGAGTGCTTTTACTAATACTACAGGACTTATGTCTACAACTGCACAAGGCCAACATCATGTGAGTACTTTTACTAATACTACAGGACTTATGTCTACAACTGCACAAGGCCAACATCATGTGAGTGCTTTTACTAATACTACAGGACTTATGTCTACAACTGCACAAGGCCAACATCATGTGAGTACTTTTACTAATACTACAGGACTTATATCTACAACTGCACAAGGCCAACATCATGTGAGTACTTTTACTAATACTACAGGACTTATATCTACAACTGCACAAGGCCAACATCATGTGAGTACTTTTACTAATACTACAGGACTTATATCTACAACTGCACAAGGCCAACATCATGTGAGTACTTTTACTAATACTACAGGACTTATATCTACAACTGCACAAGGCCAACATCATGTGAGTACTTTTACTAATACTACAGGACTTATATCTACAACTGCACAAGGCCAACATCATGTGAGTACTTTTACTAATACTACAGAACTTATGTCTACAACTGCACAAGGCTAACATCATGTGAGTACTTTTACTAATACTACAGGACTTATATCTACAAATGCACAAGGCCAACATCATGTGAGTACTTTTACTAATACTACAGGACTTATATCTACAACTGCACAAGGCTAACATCATGTGAGTACTTTTACTAATACTACAGGACTTATATCTACAACTGCACAAGGCTAACATCATGTGAGTACTTTTACTAATACTACAGGACTTATATCTACAACTGCACAAGGCTAACATCATGTGAGTACTTTTACTAATACTACAGGACTTATATCTACAACTGCACAAGGCCAACATCATGTGAGTACTTTTACTAATACTACAGGACTTATGTCTACAACTGCACAAAGCCAACATCATGTGAGTACTTTTACTAATACTACAGGACTTATGTCTACAACTGCACAAGGCCAACATCATGTGAGTACTTTTACTAATACTACAGGACTTATGTCTACAACTGCACAAGGCCAACATCATGTGAGTACTTTTACTAATACTACAGGACTTATGTCTACAACTGCACAAGGCCAACATCATGTGAGTACTTTTACTAATACTACAGGACTTATGTCTACAACTGCACAAGGCCAACATCATGTGAGTACTTTTACTAATACTACAGGACTTATATCTACAACTGCACAAGGCCAACATCATGTGAGTACTTTTACTAATACTACAGGACTTATGTCTACAACTGCACAAGGCCAACATCATGTGAGTACTTTTACTAATACTACAGGACTTATATCTACAACTGCACAAGGCCAACATCATGTGAGTACTTTTACTAATACTACAGGACTTATATCTACAACTGCACAAGGCTAACATCATGTGAGTACTTTTACTAATACTACAGGACTTATGTCTACAACTGCACAAGGCCAACATCATGTGAGTACTTTTACTAATACTACAGGACTTATGTCTACAACTGCACAAGGCCAACATCATGTGAGTACTTTTACTAATACTACAGGACATATGTCTACAACTGCACAAGGCCAACATCATGTGAGTACTTTTACTAATACTACAGGACTTATATCTACAACTGCACAAGGCCAACATCATGTGAGTACTTTTACTAATACTACAGGACTTATATCTACAACTGCACAAGGCCGACATCATGTGAGTACTTTTACTAATACTACAGGACTTATATCTACAACTGCACAAGGCCGACATCATGTGAGTGCTTTTACTAATACTACAGGACTTATGTCTACAACTGCACAAGGCCAACATCATGTGAGTACTTTTACTAATACTACAGGACTTATGTCTACAACTGCACAAGGCCAACATCATGTGAGTGCTTTTACTAATACTACAGGACTTATGTCTACAACTGCACAAGGCCAACATCATGTGAGTACTTTTACTAATACTACAGGACTTATATCTACAACTGCACAAGGCCAACATCATGTGAGTACTTTTACTAATACTACAGGACTTATATCTACAACTGCACAAGGCCAACATCATGTGAGTACTTTTACTAATACTACAGGACTTATATCTACAACTGCACAAGGCCAACATCATGTGAGTACTTTTACTAATACTACAGGACTTATATCTACAACTGCACAAGGCCAACATCATGTGAGTACTTTTACTAATACTACAGGACTTATATCTACAACTGCACAAGGCCAACATCATGTGAGTACTTTTACTAATACTACAGAACTTATGTCTACAACTGCACAAGGCTAACATCATGTGAGTACTTTTACTAATACTACAGGACTTATATCTACAAATGCACAAGGCCAACATCATGTGAGTACTTTTACTAATACTACAGGACTTATATCTACAACTGCACAAGGCTAACATCATGTGAGTACTTTTACTAATACTACAGGACTTATATCTACAACTGCACAAGGCTAACATCATGTGAGTACTTTTACTAATACTACAGGACTTATATCTACAACTGCACAAGGCTAACATCATGTGAGTACTTTTACTAATACTACAGGACTTATATCTACAACTGCACAAGGCCAACATCATGTGAGTACTTTTACTAAAACTACAGGACTTATATCTACAACTGCACAAGGCCAACATCATGTGAGTACTTTTACTAATACTACAGGACTTATGTCTACAACTGCACAAGGCCAACATCATGTGAGTACTTTTACTAATACTACAGGACTTATGTCTACAACTGCACAAGGCCAACATCATGTGAGTACTTTTACTAATACTACAGGACTTATATCTACAACTGCACAAGGCTAACATCATGTGAGTACTTTACTAATACTACAGGACTTATATCTACAACTGCACAAGGCTAACATCATGTGAGTACTTTTACTAATACTACAGGACTTATGTCTACAACTGCACAAGGCCAACATCATGTGAGTACTTTTACTAATACTACAGGACTTATATCTACAACTGCACAAGGCTAACATCATGTGAGTACTTTTACTAATACTACAGGACTTATGTCTACAACTGCACAAGGCCAACATCATGTGAGTACTTTTACTAATACTACAGGACTTATGTCTACAACTGCACAAGGCCAACATCATGTGAGTACTTTTACTAATACTACAGGACTTATGTCTACAACTGCACAAGGCCAACATCATGTGAGTACTTTTACTAATACTACAGGACTTATATCTACAACTGCACAAGGCCAACATCATGTGAGTACTTTTACTAATACTACAGGACTTATATCTACAACTGCACAAGGCCAACATCATGTGAGTACTTTTACTAATACTACAGGACTTATATCTACAACTGCACAAGGCCAACATCATGTGAGTACTTTTACTAATACTACAGGACTTATGTCTACAACTGCACAAGGCCAACATCATGTGAGTACTTTTACTAATACTACAGGACTTATATCTACAACTGCACAAGGCTAACATCATGTGAGTACTTTTACTAATACTACAGGACTTATGTCTACAACTGCACAAGGCCAACATCATGTGAGTACTTTTACTAATACTACAGGACTTATATCTACAACTGCACAAGGCCAACATCATGTGAGTACTTTTACTAATACTACAGGACTTATGTCTACCACTGCACAAGGCTAATATCATGTGAGTACTTTTACTAATACTACAGGACTTATATCTACAACTGCACAAGGCCAACATCATGTGAGTACTTTTACTAAAACTACAGGACTGATACTGCAGTACTCATGTGTTCAGCTGCACATGACCTAACCTAAGATCTCAGTGAGCACCAGTCCCACAGTCAGTCTTATATTGTCCTCTGTCCAGAACAAGTGTGTTCGGTGTGAAATGTGTGAGATTCTTGTCTAGATTCTGTTATTTAAAATGCCTGTCTGTTGTGTGTTTGTGTTTTTGTAGGAAACTGGGCGACGGTTTGTTCCTGCAGAGCTGCGCTGAAGTCGCTCAACTTTATCCCAAAATCAAATATGAAAACATCATCATCGACAACTGCTGCATGCAGGTCAGTCTGGTACTGTTTAGGTTTACTGTGTGTTTGAGCCAAAGCACAGCGTTCTCCAGACAAATGTCATCTCACACAGATGTTTACAGCTCAATCTCATTTAAAGTTTGTTTTTTGTAACAGTGTCAGTATAACAGTTTCTCTCATCTTTAGTTTACTGACAGATTCATGTTTGGATAATTTTGTTCTGCTGCTGATGCTTCAGTGTTCTCACTCACCACCTAACCCCGCCCACTTGTCTGGATTTACTTGAGATTACTCAAAAAACTTTCTGGTTCAGGGTAAAATGTGTAGAGTTCAGAATTCTCAAGGAGACACGTTATTATAGTTAAAATGAGTATCGTATTTTCTGGACTATAAGTCGCGCTTTTTTTCAGGACTAAGCTCTTCCTGCTTCCTAAACGAGGGACAAATGTTGTTTCATGTTTCATTTGCTGCTGTTCCGACAGTGAGGTGTGACACTGTTGCCTCCGAGGTGCAGACATTTGTGTAAGTGCGGAGCTAACATTTATAAAACTGTAAACCTGGAGGCTGCAGTAACATGAACCACACTGACGCTCAGGAGAGCGCGCAGGGCTCCATTCAATGAAAATAACGGGACAGAGAGAGTTGAACACTGATGTTTGTCTGGTGGTGGCTGGTAAACAATGAAAACTTGCTGCAGCTGCATTTCCTTGTTTCACGTGGAGCACTCGCAGATCTACACGCAGATCTTGGCCTCTGTGCATCTATATGTCAGAAAAAAGCTCCGACCGGCGTTGGATAGAAAAACATGTCCTGCGTCTGTATATGGTGCCGGGTTATGTAGATTCATTTCCACAAAAAAGTGCGACTTATACATCGATGCGACTTATGTACGTTTTTTTCTTCTAAAATATGCATTTTGGAGCTTCTGCGACGTATTCTCCGGAGCGACATATAGTCTGGAAAATATGGTAATTTAAAATGTACTACTTACAGTTCAATTTTAAAATAAAGAGGCGGGGCTTGTACGTTCTGCAGTTTTTTTTCAGGAGTCAATGGACCTGTTTATATTTCTGAGCTGTTTTAAATCAGTTTTGTGTTGAACAACAAACAAAATGTAAATGACTGATCTACATATGTCAGAGTTTATTACTAAACACATGGATAATACAATAAGTCTTAATTGAACAGCCTGTCTATATGACTTGATCACATATGAACCCAGCCTATCGTCTGCTTTCGTTGAAGTCGCTTCTCGCTGTAACTCTAAAAGTGCGTTCACACATGACGCAACTACGCGAACGATTTCAGCGCTAAACCTTTGTAGAATAAAGTGCGACCAACACGTGAGAAGAGAGAGAACAGTGTCTCAGAACGACCAGAGCTGCAGCTTTAACATGATCAGACTCTGAGTTAATGAGCTGTTCTAATCAAATACTGCAGAAGCATAAAAGACCATGGAGTCCTCATGTCTATCTGTGTTGTCAGTCTCCATTATTAATGTTATTATTTAATTTGGGCAAAAGCAGGAGGTTGTTTTGTCCACAAAATACAAAAACAAAAAACAAAAATGAAAAAGGTTTGATCCCCACAGGGCGGAATGTTTTTTTTTTTCGTTTCTGCACTTCTGCATGTACTGACAAATTAAATATAGAAACAGTGCTTGTTTAATATTTTCTAATGATAATATAATTTTAATGAATCCAAGGGCTATAAAAGTAAAGACACTTTGGTCTGTTAAAGCCAAAGTCAGACATGTTTTTCACTCGACTGTTGAACAGTAGATTTTTTCAGAGCAGTAGTGACATGTTGTGCTACGCTTCAGTGCACAAAGTTGGTCGCGTCTTCGAACATGCGACCACACGCGACCAACTTCATGCGTCATGCTGGTGCGTGACGCTTCATGTGTGACCTCCGTAACTGTGTCATGTTCATAACTGTACCCTGTCTCTGTGTCTCTTCAGCTGGTGCAGAACCCGTACCAGTTCGACGTCCTGGTCATGCCGAACCTTTACGGTAACATCATCGATAACCTGGCGGCGGGGGCTGGTGGGCGGAGCCGGGGTGGTGCCTGGAGAGAGCTACAGCGCCGAGTACGCCGTGTTTGAGACTGTACGTAAACGCTGGCGCTGTCTGTTTGTCCACACGGTTTCTACTCAGGGTCATGTCCCAATGTCCAGAAGTAGAGCTGGGAATACGTCTAATATTAGATAATATGAAGGTTGTTTTGAAGATGTGTAAAATGTAATATGTAGTTGTAAGTCGAGTATTGGTAAATCATATACAGCGACATAAATACCAGGGCTGGACTCGATGTATCAGGAAATATCATGAGCTTGTATCGATACAGGGAGTTGTATCGGGATTCTTAAACCAGAGTTTGTACAGTCATGGAAAACCTGGAAAAGTCAGAGAAATAAAAAAATAAAGTTCCAGGCCCTGGAAAAATGTTTAAATTCTATTGACTTTGGAAATGTTTTGGAAATAAGTTAAAGTTTGTTGTTAAAATAAGAACCGAGATCATTTGCTGCAACAAAACTGAACCCAGACATAAAGCAGAGAGAGAATTTTTTATAATTAAAATATTAAGAGTTCTGCACTAACGTCTTCTGGTCTCAGACTGACATGGTCGTTACATCCGGTGGCTAGCTGCCATAATGAGCAGTTGTTTATTCCAAATGTGATGGACATCAGACGAGTCCTGCAGCAATCCTCTTTACAAAAACACGTTCTCTTTTGTCAAGTGTTGTAGATGCAGCGACGACTGTAACAACAGGAAAAGTACAGCTTCTAAACCAGGTTTTTATAAGAATAGTTGTAAAATTGTGCGCGAACAGAAGCTCTGCGCACACACAGAGACTCGCTGTGCACATGGCGGCACGGTGGCAGAGTGGATAGTGCTCTGGCCTCACAGCAAGCAAGGAAACCACCCAGACACGAGGAGGAACATGCAAACTCAACACAGAAAGGTCCCGGGCTGTGCGGCAATCAAACCCGTGACCTTTCTGTGTTGAGTTTGCATGTTCCTCCTCGTGTCTGGGTGGTTTCCCCATCAACCAATAACAAGCAGGTTAGGACAAACTTGGTGTTGGTTGGAGGTTGAGGCGCCAGGTGTTTAGGTGAATCGCCTCTGCTGATTTGTTTACTGTCACTGAGTGGGGAGGGGTTCATCTCACTGTGAAGCGCTTTGTGACTCTGACTCTGAAAAGCGCTGTACAAATAAACATTACTTACTTACATGAGCCCGGGCAGAGGCGATGTGGGTCGGGGGCTGTCGCTTTTGTCTCTCTGAAAGTCTGGCAACACCGAGCAGTGCATGTGCTCACTTCTTCCCGTTCCACAGCTCCTCTGCTCGAGCTCATGAGCACAGCGAGTCTCTGTGTGTACGTGGAGCTCTGTTCTCGTAGTTTCACTCACACTTTTTACTTTCCCTTATAAAAACATCGTCGCTGTGTCTACAACAGAAGACTAAAAAGGATTTTCTATTATTCATTCGACACTTCTCTGTAACGTTCAGAACAGTGTGAAAATACAGTTCTGTGTTTTGTTCATGTTTAGAATCGTTGTTTTGCTGAAGTGTTTTCTTCTGTGTGACGCTCATGTGTTCTCTGTCCTGCAGGGGGCGCGTCATCCCTTCGCTCAGGCCGTGGGCAGGAACATCGCCAACCCCACCGCCATGTTACTGAGCGCCGCCAACATGCTGCGACACCTCAAGTGAGTCACACACAGTCACACTTCAAACAGACCTGCTGCGGAGGAGGAGGAGGTCACGTTAACATTCTGAGGCTCCTCCCACCGTTTATTACTTTAATGTCTGTTTTTAATAAACTTATTTGGAAGTTTCATAATAATTATATAGATAATGTGTTCCTTTTCTGTACAAGTATGTTGTAGACCTAATTGCTTTATATCAGTTGATATAAATGAATTTCAAGACAAGTTAAAGTTGCTTGTTTCTGGATTTAAACCTTATTTCAAGCATTTTGACTCATTTAACCTTGTTTTATTATAGAGACACAAATGTTTTTCCTAGTTTCAAAGTGTTTCAAACTGATTTCAAGACATTGCTTCTTATTTCGAGCCAAATTATTTGCCACTGGGTTCAGAAAACTGTTCTTACCCCACTGGCACATTTTTGTTATTTTAAGCCAAATTCTCTCATGACCAGGTAAAAATATCTTGAAACCAGTGAAATATTCTACAAGACATAAGAAATTAATTCTTACCCCGTAAAAACAGCTCAAATCTGGATTAAAATTCTGATTCAAGTCATTTTAAGCAAGTCTAGTTTTTGCAGTGTACTCTTCCTTAAGCGTCCCATATTTTTGTATTTTGTTATGAGGTAATTTATGCAAATGTCTCACTGAGTGATTATTTCTGATTCAGAAGAAAGTCAAAACAATAATCACAAAAGTTCTGGAGCCACACAAAAAGCTTGAAATTTATGGATCTGGTCCAATTAACCCTTCTCACTTTTGAATTGTCCACCATTGCTACAGTTTTGGAGATACCCTATTTCAATGATTTCTTGTCCTTAGATCGAGTCATGCTTTCAAAAAATTAACTCACAGTTTTGCTAAACCCAGAGTCTTGTCATTTACACATACTGTTCTTATGTTCTGTTTGAGCCTTTTACTACTTTTTTTTACGGCTGTAAAATTACAGTAGATTAGTTATTTTTCAAGCTTTTTTTTCCTTAAACTTGTGACTCCACTTGTGTTGTTCATAAAAACTCCTCTTGGTTTGATTCTTTGTCCAGACTTTTGTCAGAGGTGAAAATGTGAATCTAAGTGGATTTGTTAGTTTCTTTTCTTCCAGCCTTGGACATGTTCAAACTCTTGGATGATTTTGTAGTTTTTGTGCAGAAGCAGTTTGTAGTTTTGTCCCACTGACTTCCATTAGAAACTCTGACAATCCTCCAGAAAACTTTAGTGTTTGTTCCTTTTCAGAAGCTCAATGTGTCATGTTTAGGCTTGAGGATTAATTGTGTGTATTTCCATTGAAACTGGCCTGTGAAGAGACAGTGTAGTGACTAACAGGGACTTGGTTCTTGGTACTTTCATGTGTGAAAACAGTAGGGCTGTAGTTCTTGTTTAGTCGATTAATGACCAAAATGTTATCAGTCGACTCATTCTTTTATTTAGATTATAATGAATTTGTCTTCAACAGCAACAGAATCATTGGTCTGAACTGACTTTTTATATAAACAAACTGTTTCCTCTTCATTTTCTGTTTAAACTAGAGTTTTTGTATGAACTACAGAATATTATTAGTCTAACATTTCCAACATCATTTTGATTCAAAGTAATAAAGTTGATTCTCGATGCCACCGTTAGAATTAGAATGTTCTTTCAAGACAGTCAGATTTTTATTCACTGGACTCACATTTCAACACAAAATCCAAGTTTATGATCAAAATTTTAGTTTTGCAGAAAATATCAGATTTTTTTCAAACGTTTGTCCTGTTAAAGTGGCCCTATCGTCTTTTCTCCAACTCTTTAGTAATAAACTAGAACATGTGTAGATCAGCAGTTTACATTTAGTTCAATAGAAAAACCCAAAATGATCGAAAACGACTTAAAAATAGAAACAGCTCCAGTGACTTCCTGTTTCAAACGGCAGAAGTACTAAACCCCGCCTCCTCACTTTAAAATACAACAGATTTTATATGACTCATTTTTATTGTTGTAAAGTGTCTCTGGGACAGTTTTGAACCACACATGCTTTGCTTTGAGTGTTAATGTTTGAATTATAACAAGTAAATCCAGACAAGTGGGCGGAGTAAAGAACAGGAAGTGTTTGAACACTCAAGAGCTGTAGAAGAATACAAGATTACTCAAACAAACATGAATCGATTCAAATACAACTTACAATAAACTAATGATGAGGGAATGTAGTTATAGCAAGGTTCAAATCATTGAATCATTGATTTTACATGATAGGCCCTCTTTAAAGAGAAACTAAACTCAGAATCAACTTTTTTTCACTGTCAGACTGTGTATATGTTGTCAAAATTGAATTATTACTGTTTCCAGGCCTTTTTTGGACATTTTTGTGCAAACTCGTTCATTTTGGAGTTATGTGTGCAAAAACCGCGGCTGTACTGTCGATGGACAAACGCTGTCACTGCATTTTCAGTTCAGCTGACGTCACAGTGAGTTGACGCGGCAAACGAGACGCCCAGATGGTTTATCTAAACTCCTCCCTCTGACATCACTGCTGTGGAGAGTTGGAAACAGATCACTCACTGTGTAATGACATCAGCCTCATGTGGCTCAGTTTGTTGAGTGAGTGGTGCGTTGTCCCATCACTAGTTCAACAATGCGCTGGTTCGAAACTCATCCCTGTGTTTTTCATTTTCGATTTTCATTTTTAGAAAATACTCACATAACAGGCTCATGAGCTTATGTAGACTAAAGCAAAGGTTTCATACGTATGATTTGCAAAGCAAATATAAAAAAATCTTTACGTGCAAGTAAAGACTTGGGGCTGTTGCTGTACAGCTCCCTCTGCTGCAAATCTCACGTCAGGACCAAGCTCGCTGTTCATATTTGGTGCTGTCAATCAATGTCTGTTCACACCCACTGGGCGTCTCTTCAAAGGCCTCCGGGCATCTCCCACTTTTGCGAGTCTGTTTGGGGTTCAGTTGTGGGCGGAGTTAGTCTCTGAACGCCTGTTTAGCCGAACTTTAATGTTATTGATAGTTGTTCAAAGGAGGATCTAATTTCAACACCAGTTTTAGCTTTGATTTGTAATATTTTATACAACTCTACTTTTAGTTTCAGAGCCTTTGCCACGCCCCCTTTCAGTCGATTAATCGGCATATGCAACATGTTCAGTCGATTGATCGGTCGACGGGACATGTTTCTTTGGTCGACTTCAGCCCTAGAAAACACCTCATATATCTAATGTTTGTGTTTTAAAAATCACTTTAAACTGTGTTGTTTTTTCCTGTTTCTTTTGAGCTCAACTTCAAAGTCCAACCAGGCCTAAACTAATCAGTGATCAATAACTCTGACTCAACGCTGACGTCTTTTTGTTTTTGCGTCTGCGTCTGTTTTCTCTGTGAATATTTGTCTTGAACATAAAAACCTTTAACCTCTGCTGTCTCTCTCTTGTGTGTGTTCAGTTTGGAGTTTCATTCTCAGATGATCTCAGACGCCGTGAAGAAAGTCATCAAACAGGGAAAGGTCAGTGTCCTCCTCCTCCTGCGCCTCACGAAAGTCTAAAAATCAAGCTTCCCCGGTTCGGAACATTCACTCACAGCACGATTTATAACAAAAACTAACACTTTACAGAGTTAAACGTGACTAAAACTGGACTGAACCAATCACAACGCTCCTTTCTAGCCCCTCCCCCTTCTTCATTCTCGTGTTTTTGTTAGTTTGAGCCTTCGTCATCACTTCATCGTCGTTATTACTGTTAATTTTGATTTAAAATGCATTGAAATCCGACTTAAAACAGTGTAAATGCATTTTAACCTGTGAATCCTGCCTGTTTTTACCTTTGCTCCTCCCCCTTTAACTTGTCTCCTCCTCTTCCTTTTAAACCTGTCGTTCTCCCATTATCCCTCTTTCCTTTTCATCTTCCCTCTCTCTCTCATTCTCCTCTTCCTCCTCGTCTTCTTGTATTTCATCCTCATCTTCATTTTTCCTGCCACTCTATCTTTCTCCCTCTCCATCTTGATTCTCTTCGTCCTCTTCTCTCTCTCTCCCTTTCTCTCTCTCTCTTTCTCCCTCCCTCCCCTCTATCCCCCTCTTTTCCTCTCCCTCTCTGCTCCATATTTTCCTCTTCTCTCTTTCTCCCTCTTGCTCTTTCTCTCTCCCACTCTTCCTCTCTTCTCATCCCTCTTTCCTCTTTTGTCTCTCTTGTCTCTCTCTCCACCTCCCTCCCTCCTCTCCTGCCCCTCTCCTTCCTCTCTCTCCCTCTCCCTTCGTTTTTCTCCCTCCCTCCCTCCCTCCTCTCTCTCTTCCCTCTCTCTCCCTCTCTCCCCCTCTTCTCTCCCTCTCTCCTCCTTCTCTCCTCCCCTCTCTCTTTTGTCTCTCTCTCCACCTCCCTCCCTCCTCTCCTGCCCTTCTCCTTCCTCTCTCTCTCTCCCTTCGTTTTTCTCCCTCCCTCCCCCTCTCTCTCCTCCCTCTCTCTCCCTCTCTCTTCCCTCTCTCCCCTCTTCTCTCCCTCTCTCCTCCTTCTCTCCTCCCCCTCTCTCTTTTGTCTCTCTTCCCACCTCCCTCCCTCTCTCCTGCCCTTCTCCTTCCTCTCTCTCTCTCCCTTCGTTTTTCTCCCTCCCTCCCCCTCTCTCTCCTCCCTCTCTCTCCCTCTCTCTTCCCTCTCTCCCCCTCTTCTCTCCTCTCTCCTCCTTCTCTCCTCCCCCTCTCTCTTTTGTCTCTCCTCCGGTCTCCCCCTCTCTTCTTCTCTCCCCCTCTCTCTTCCTCCTTTAACCTGTCTCCTCCCCCTTTAAACTCTCTTCCTTTTAAACCTGTCGTTCTCCCATTATCCCTCTTTCCTTTTATCTTCATCTCTTTCATTCTCCTCTTCCTCTGCGTCTTCCTCTATTTGCGCCTCTCCGTTTTATCCTCATTTTTTCTCGCTCCTTCTATCTTTCTCCCTCTTCATCTTGATTGTCCTCTTCTCTCTGCTTCTTCCTCCCCTCCCTTTCTCTCTCTCACCCCTGCCACCCTCCCCTCTCTCTGGTTTTCTCTCTCCCCCTTTCATTCCCCCTCCTCTCTCCCCCTCCTGATCTCTCCTTTCAACCATCCTTCTCTTTCTCCTTCCTCTCTATCTCTCTCCTGTCTTTCTTCTTTCTCTCCCTCTCTCCTCTTTCTCTCTCTCTTCCTCCCCTTCTCTAACTCCCTCTCCCCTCCCACCTGCTCTCCTCCCTTTTTCCCTCTCTCTCTGCCCCTCCCCTCTCTTTCCCTCTATTCCTCCCTCTCCTTTCTCGCTCTCCACCCCCCTTTCTCCTCCCTCTCTCTCTATGCCCTTCCTCTTGCCCCCTCCTTCTCTCATCTCTCCACCTCCCTCTGCCCCCCTCTCCTCCTTCTCTTCTCCTTCCCCTCTCTTCCTCGCCATCTCTTCTCGTCTCTCTCACCCCTCTCTTCCTCCTCCCCTCTCTTTGCCCCCTTTCCTCTAATCTCTCTCTCCCTCTTCCTCTTTTCTTCTCTCTCTTCCTCCCCATCTCCTCTCCCCTCCCTCTCTCCCCTCTCTTCTTCTTCTCTCTCTCTCCCACTCTCTCCTCTCTCCTTCCTCTTTTTCTTCTTTCTCTCCCTCCCCTCTCCTTTCCCTTCTCTCTCCCCCTCTCTCTTCTTCTTCTCTCCTCCCCCTCTCCCCCTCTCTTCCCTCTCTCTTCCTCCTCTCTTCTCTTTCTCTCTCTCCCCTCTCCCTCTCACTCATCTCTCTTCCTCTCTCCTCTTCCATCTCTCTCTCCCCTCTCTCTCCCTCCCTCTCTCTCTTCGTCTCTCTCTCCTCTCTCTCCTCTCCTCTTTCTCTCTCTTCCTCCCCTCTCTTCTCTCCCCTCTCTTCTCTCCCCCTCCCTCTCTTCCTCTTCCTCTCCCTCCCCCTCTTCCCTCTTTTCCCTCTCTCTTTCCTCTTTCTCTCCCCTCTCTCTCCCTCTCCCTCCCTCTCTCCCTCTCCCTCCTCTTTCCTCTCTCTCCCCTCTCTCTCTTTCGTCTCTCCTCTCCCTCTTTCTCTCTCTTCCTCTCCTCTCTTCTCTCCCCCTCTCTCTCTCCCTCTCCCCTCTCTCTCTTTCCTCTCGTCTCATTCACTGATCCCAGGTCAGGACTCGTGATCTCGGCGGTTACTCGACCACAGGAGACTTTGTGAGAGCTGTGGTGGAGAACCTTCGCCATCGCCGGCCTACTGAAGACTCCCTCACTCCTCCTCACCCCCCCTCACCCCTGTGACCCCCCGTGACCCCTCACACCCTCCCTCGTTTGGATCCACCTTTTATTTAACCTGATTTTAAAGAGACGCAGTTACACGTTTACCGTTACAAACGTCAGATCTGTCTTCATCACCTTAAATCTGACAACTTCCTCTTAAATCCTTTGACACATGATTAATACATAAAGTTTATTCACTTTGGTTGTAATTACAGTCTATAAACGTCTTTTTACAAACCACAAAGTGAAACTGAAGTGACCCACCCGAGCTCAGCCAATCAGGGCGCAGCATTTGGCTAAACTAAATTTCTTTATTATTCAGCTCTCAGTCTAATCACACGCTTTTTAGTGAGAAACATAAAGTTTACTCATTTACAACTACACAAGCTAGTTACTCCAACTTTAAAGCAAATGCAGCCTCGGGAAGTTTAAAAATGCTCCAAAAAATGGTGTTGAATCATTTGTGCTTCGTTTGTGCTGCTTTAGTTTTTTTTTTTTTAATAACATGTAGTGCTGTCAAGCGATTAAAAAATGTAGTAGATTAAATAATTATGATCTGTATTAATCTATTTTTAATCTCACCTAAAAAATTGCTGAAAAAAATGCTCAACTTAAAGGTGCATTGTGTAACTTTCTGGAGGTGAAAGGTCATCTACACCATTCTGTAGAATTAGAAAGCTAAAACTATTCTTTCAAACTTTATGAATGGAGATATAGTAAGAAAAAATCAGCTAAAGGAATTGCATTTCTATGGAAGCAAATGTGTTCGGGCTCCTCCAAGCCAAATAATAGTCCATTTGTAGCCTTGCAAGCCCGCTCAAAGTAAAAACTCAGATTTGTATTAATTGTTTAGTGCGTCAAAGACATCTAAATGACAAAAATGTGCATTTATTCAAGTTTATTTTTGGCCAAAAAGTTGCGCAGTGCACCTTTAAGTGTTTTTGTTTTGTTTTTATCCAATTTAATTCATTACATTATTGTTGCAGATGGAAATATTCATATATTGCAAATAATGAAGACTTTAGGAAGTGTTTTGTTGCTAAGTTGTCCAGTTGAACAACCCTTATGTACTTTGTAACTCACATATGAAAACAATGAAGATTCAAGATAGATTGATGCGATTACGACATTAACTCGATTAAAATGTCTGTAATTAATTAATCTCAATGAATGCACTGATTTGACAGCCCTAATCAATAATTTTATTCTGATTTCTTCATGCTGCTGCTAACAGCTGGAATTGAGCACATACAATGGCAGCAAAAAAAATATATATACAGTAGTTTTTTGTTTTTTTTAAATATGCTGCTAAAAATCAAATATGCTGGCACAAAACAGAACAAACAAAGCACAAATGGTTACACCACAAATATTTTTTTTTGTGTGTTTTGAGAAGCAAAAAAAACCCCACATATTTGGAAAATTCATTCTGTCTACTTCTTAGTTTTAACTTTCTTTTTTCTTGTAATAAGACAGATGTAAAAGGCTGAGAGCTCATTTAAAGGACGTCTGCCTTCCTGCTGCTGAAACTGTTAATGGTAAATGAGCACTCGACCTATTACAACTGTCCTGTTACAAGAGAAAAGAAGTTAAAAGCAAAAAAACACGTTATTTCACTGTGTCCACGGCACCGATCGATCTCGAGTATCATCAGTGCATCTGCTCAAAACTCTAGGTTTATGGCTTTTATTTTTCCATTTTATTCTGCGACGAGTTGGCCACTGTCCAGGGTGTTCTCCCGCCTAAGGCCTAAAGTCACTGGGATAGGCTCCAGGCACCCGGCCAACTCACTTTGGTGGGACACAGCCTTGGTATATAGATAGATAGATTTTTCCATAAATACAGGTAATAATGCTGTAATAATACTACAGTTAATCCTGTTCTCTGTGCACTTCAACAGAATTTACAATAAATGTGACTTTTATAGTAACTGATAAAAAGTTTTATTTTAATCGGATCCAAATGAGGGACAAAGTGTTTTAATGTATTTAATATATTTTTATGACTTTAATGGTTCATAATTTCACTCCAACTGTTTTTTCTGTTTTGTTCAAATGTTTTAATCTAAATCTCCAAAGTTCTACCTCTGCGTCTGAACTCAGATGAGACTTTGTGCCTTTCACTCTTTCTGGACTGAAAAGATAAAAAAAACAAAAGTCAGAATAACTGTTTGTGTTTGAACCAAAGTGTCGCTGCTCAGACGCACAAAAGCTTCGTTAAGATCGTTTATATTAACTGTGTGTTTGGTTAATTAAATAATCTTTAACATTAAACTTCTGCTTGTCACTAATAACGTGATGATGTCGTGTTTTTATTAATGATTCTTAACTTTGTGTGGAGTTTCTCAAACGGTGGGACGCACACGGGACAGTCAGTTGTGGAAAACCAGGAAAAGTCATGGAAAATTAAAAATCAGATTACTAGGGCCTGGAAAAGGTAAAAAATTGGGATTATTTTCTGCTGCAAATCTGGACAAAGTAAAGCTGTTATCTGATTATCTTTTCCTTTGTCTAACAAGCCCAAAGTATAATTTCATGACTGCACCAAAATCAAATAAACTAAGAAACATTTACAGAAAACTTTTCTTTTTGAACTCTGGCACACTTTTATTTATTGGAGCTAAATATACTAATGATTAAAGTTTAAAGGAGACCTATTGTGATGTTTCTGTATATTTAGGACAAAACTACGGCATGTGCAGATCAATAATTCATATTTTGTTTTTTGCCAAACACAAAAATGATCTAAAACGACTTAGAAATAGAAACTGGTCCATTGACTTCCTGATCAAAATGGCAGAATTGATAAGCCCGCCTCCTCATTGTAAACTTGAATTTTAAAAAGCCACAGATTAAAAAAATAAAATTTTTGTTTTTGGAAATTGTCGACCTAAACATTTTGAACCCCACATGTTTTGCACACCATCCTAATTTTGAGTAATCACAAGTAAATCCAGACGAGTGGGCGGGGCTAGGTGGTAGGTGAAGACACTGGAGCTGCAGCTGTAGGACAATACAAGATTACTTAAACATGAATGACGAGAGAACTGTGTTGTAACATGGTTTAATAAATATTCTAATAGGTCTTTTCCCACTGTAGGAACTTTTTTCAGTTCCTAGTACTTTTCTTTTAGTTCCAGTCCCCATTTTGTATGTGTTCACACAGAGCAGGAACTATGAACTAGAGCCACACTTTAGGGACTTTTTAGCTCCTGTTCTGAGGCAGGTACTTTCACTTAGACCAGGAACCTTTTAGTGACACAAACACATTTACAACACTAACTTTGTTAGATTTATATTTAGATAAACTTTCCTTCTCCCAGAGAAAAAAATACTTAAAAGTATTAAATGCAATAGCTCCAAAAATGTTTACATTTGTAAATAGTAAATATTAGGAATAATAGTGAGTCGTTGTTTTATTGTTGATTTCATTGATGGTTTTAGTTTTTGTACATCATAGTTTTATGTAGAAGGAAAAAACATGTTCCAGACTAAACAGATGTTAAAGTGAACCCTGGCTATAATCACATGTTTACCCTAAAACACTTATAATATCATCACTTATATAAATACAGGACAAATACCTTGGAAATATTTGTAGTTTTATTAAAATAGTGTTTTAAAGAAATACCTGGAGGCTGCCATTTTGCTTTGGGTATGACATCAAATGGTTGTCTGTGTCTTCTGGTGGTTGTCAAGGTAACAGCCTAGGGAGCAACCATGGCAACAACCAAAAGCAACCATTTGACATCATCAACCCAGAATGCATTGCACCTGGACAATATGGCTGCTCCAGTGGCTCCAAAACAATGACAATTTTATAAAAAATAGTAAGAGGTTATATATTTCTTTGTAATTTATTTTAGTAAACATGACCAGAACTAGTATTTTAGCCATATTTGTCTTCATAGCCAGGGATCCCTTTAATGTAAAACTTTTTAGACTCACTTTCAGAAACTGTTTCTGTGTGAACACAAACATGCAGACAGGGTAGTTCCTCTGACTAAACAGGGGCTAAAGGAATGTGGGGACTTAGTTCTTGGTACTTTCATGTGGGAAAACGCCTAATATTTAAAATTTAAGATACATTTTCAGAACTTTCTCTTGCAATCCTTCATGAACAGATATCTTTATGGATAATTGACTGAAACATGGGACAAAGACAGAAAACCTGTTACAAACCCTGGACAATGTTTATTCACGTCTGGATTTCTTCAGTCCAGCTCTTTTAAAATTATATCTATTTGTTGTTTTATTTGTTTATGACCTTTGACCCTTTACATGCTTGTTTTGGAGGTGGGAGGAGTTAGAGACAAGCCACAGTAACACAGGCAGAACATGCAAACTCCTCAAATACAGAGACTATTGTTGGTAATGTGTCCAAGAGTTAAAGGTTTATTGTTATCGTCCTTTTAATGACAAACATGAGGCAGCTTTTCTCTCTCTCTCCTCTCTCTTCTTTTCCCTCTCTCTCTTTCTTCTCTCCCTCTTTCTCTCCAAGTGTCCTCTTGTTTTCTTTTCACACACTTTTGTACACGTCTTCTGTTTTTGCAGGTTCGTACGTCAGATCTGGGAGGATATTCCACCAGCTACGACTTCACCAGAGCCGTCATCGCTCACCTTAACTCTCAGAGACACTAACACGAACCTGTGACCTGCTGTGACACACTCCTCTTCTCCTTCTCTTCACCTCCTTCTCTTCACCTCCTTCTCTTCACCCTTCTTCTCTTCTTCTCTTCTCTTCTTTCCTCTTTCTCTCTTCTCTTTCTTCCCTTCTCTCTTCCTCTTCTCTCTCACTCCTCTCTCTCCTCTCCTCCCTTCTCTTCTTTCTCTTTCTCCTTCTCTTCTTCTCTTCTCTTCTCTTTCTCTTCACCTCTCTTCTCTTTCTCTCTTCTCTTCTCCTTCTCTTCTCTTCTTCTTCACCTCTTCTTCTCTTCTCTTCTCCTCCTTCTCTTCTTCCTTTCTCTTCTCTTCTCTTCCCTTCCTTCTCTTCTCTTTCTCTTCACCTTCCTTCTCTTTTCTCTTCTCTTCCTCCTCTTTCTTCTCTTTCTCTTCACTCCTTCTCTTCTCTTTCTCTTCTCTTCTCCTTCTCTTTCTCTTCACCTCCTTCTCTTCTCTTTCTCTTCACCTCCTTCTCTTCTTCTCTCCTCTTCACCTCCTTCTCTTCTCTTTCTCTTCACCTCCTTCTCTTCTCTTTCTCTTCACCTCCGTCTCTTCTCCTCCTCTTCACCTTTCTCCTTCTCTTCCTTCTCTTCTCTCACTCCTTCTCTCACTTCTTCTCTTTCTCTTCCTTCTCTCTCTCCTCTCTTTCTCTTCACCTCTTCTCTTCCTCTCTCTTCTCTCACCTCCTTCTTTCTCTTTCTCTCATCTCTCTTCTCTTCCTTTCCTCCTCCTTCCTTCTTCCCTCCTTCTCTCCTTCCTTCTCCTCTTCTTCTCTCCCTTCTCTTCTCTTCTCCTTCTCTTCTCCTCTTCTTTCTCTTCTCCTTCTTCTCTTCTCTCTTCTTCTCTTCTCCTTGTCTTCTCCTCCTCTTATTCTCCTCCTTCTCTTTCTCCTCTTCTCCTCTCTTCACCTCCTTCTCTTCTCCTCCTTCATCCCCTTCTTCTCCTCTTCTCCTTTCTTCTTCTCTCTCCTTTTTCTCCTCCTCTTCACCCCTCTTTCCTCTGCTTTTGTTCTCTTTTCTCTCTTACTCTCATCACCTGTTCCTCTTTGCATTCTTCCTCTCCTTTTGCCTTTCTCCTCACTCTCTTTTCTTAATTTCCTATTCACACTTCTATATTTCATCTGTTCTTTCTCTCCTCTTTCCCTTCCTATTCTCTTTTTCTCTCTCACTCTTTCTCTCCTCTCTGATATGTCCTGCTCTTCTTTCCATTCTCCCTCTTTACTTACCCATCCTCACTTCTTAATATGTCCACGTCATTTCTCCTCCTCCCTTTTCTCTCTCTCCCTCTCTCTCTCTTCCTCCTCTTTTCTCTTGTTCTCTCCATCCACTCTTCTGTTCAGTCGCTGTTCAAACGCACATCTGCCTTTTCTCTGTTTCTTCTTTGCTTTGATGTGACTGATAAAGACTTAGAACACAATTATACTGGAAATATTTAAACATAATAATATATATATATATAAGTATTAATCTGTGAATGTGTTTTATCTGAATGAATAAATGAAGTTATGACAACTGTCTGTGTCATGTTTTATATAAAAATGTAAAGTTATAATATTATGACCCAGAGCCCTGCATATTAAACTGATAATATGTTATAAAATATATATACTTTATGTAACTGAACTTTTACTTTCCTCTGCAGCTGTTCAGACTCTGAGGTTTAACTTCAGTTCAATAAACACTTTTATTTAGTCAGAACCAGAGTTAAACCTCTCTCTCTCCTCTTTCTCTCTCTTTCTCTCTTCTTTCTCTCATCCTCTCTCTCGTTCTCTCTCTCTTGTTCTCTCTTCTCTCTCTCTTTCCTCTCTCTCCTCCTTTCTCTTTCTCCTCTTTCTCTCTCTTCCTCTTCTCTCTCTCCTCTTTCCTCTCTTCTCCCTTCTCTCTCTCTCCTCCTCTCTCCCTCTCTCTCTTTTTCTCTCGCTCTTTCTCTCTCTCTCTTTCTCTCTCTCTCCTCTTCTCTCCTCTCTTTCTCTCTCTCTCGTCTCTCTCCCCTCTCTCTCCTCTTTCTCTCTCTCCTCTTCTTTCTCCTCTTCTCTCTCTCTTTTCTCTTCTTTCTTTCTCTTCTTTCTCTTCTCTCTCTTCTTTCTCTCCCTCCTCTTTTTCTTCTCTTCTCCTCTTTCTCTCTCTCTCTTCTCTCTTTCTCTCTCTTCTTCTTCTTTCTCTCTCTCTTGTTTCTCTGTCTCCTCTTCTTCTTCTCTCTCCCTCTCTCTCTTTTTTTCTCTCCTCTCTCTCTCTCCTCTTTATTCTTTTTATATAACTTAAACAATCTAAGTTGTAAAACTTTGACTCACATTTGGTCGGGACGAAGTATAATTCATGTTCTCTTTTCCAAGTTGCGAATGGAAACATCGGCAAAAGGGGTATTCCTTTATTCCATTCTTTAACTTGGAGATACGAGTTTGGTTAAAGGAAGCGGCCTGACGTAAACAAAGTTCAGTTGCTTTCAAAATAAAAGTTTGTTGAATTTAGCCTCCGAATTCATTTCATTGACGTCTTCACGTTGTTTTTCATTGATTACTCCACTGTTGACGTGACTGTGGATGCGTATCATAATGAAGTATTAATTAATTATTACAGAATAAGATCTAGGCTATGTTATGGCTCGGATGGTGACACACAGGAAAGTTAAATTGGCCAAATGTTAAACCAATAGAGATTTAAATGGATAAACCCGAAAATAGCGTTATGTTTGACACTACGAAGTGATAGAGACTTTACCAGTATTTACCAAATGTATTTATTTATATGTTTACTTTTTAAATTGTTTTAGGTCCTGCAACTCTGACAACAAGCATCGCGGATTTCCTTTTATTTCCATGGTAACCAGTTTTTGGCGTCGCTCCGAGGTGCCGTGGTAAATAAATTTGTTGCTCTTCTGGCTGAGTGTCACTCTTACAGCCTGTTAAGTTGGAACTCTCGATATTTGTGACAGAGAAAACTGCGTGTGAACGAGAAAATGGTGACGTTGGGTGGTTAAGCCGTGCGTAAAAGCGCACGGACAAATTACGACTCCTATAAGCCTGCATAGGCTATTAAAGATCGTTTTACTGAGCCGTGCGTAAAAGCTGGGGAGGGGGGTGATTGAAATAAAGTGTCTGTTCAAGTACAGAGATTCTGTCTACAATCAGCATTGACTGACAGTGTAAGAACTATGCCTAATACTCTCAGCACAAATACTACACCAAGTGCAGCTGCAGGTACATGTTTGTGATGTGCACTATGCTGACTTTGTTATGGACACCAGAGATTGTGTTATATGTAGAGTTTGACCGGGACAGCACATTTATTTGTGAAATGCTAATGAAACTCAATTCATTTTGGAAATAATGCATTTTACCCAAGCTGTTGACTAGAAAGGCAGAAGAAGAGGCCTTTCAAAGCCACTGACACCTCAAGAAAGTCTACAACCTACTGCATCTGTGGTGCAACTATGACATAGACTTCGACATGGTTGGATGTGATCTGTGACCAATGGTTTCATATCTTGCTTAAAGTTAAAACTGTTGCCATCTTCTAAACCTGGTACTGCAAGACTTGCCGTCATACAAGAAAGCAGAAGAAGGTCTTATAGATTCCTTGTTCAGTATTTATCAGACTTGAAGTTCTTTGTTGCTGGAATGGATTTTCAATGCAAGTTGTAAAACAGGGTTAATGAAGCAAAGCATTACTATACATACTTGAATTTATTTAAGTTTCAACAAATACATATTGAATAAAAACAGATTGTTAAATGCATTCTAGTAATCAATGTTCAGTGTATTTATTTAAGTAATAATGCTTTTGTCCTCATGCTCCTGAAAGACAATATTGGCCCCATATTTGATAGAGCAGCACATACAGTCAAGACTTTATCACAGCTAGAAAATGGTTCCTCCAAGCTTTCATCTTTTAAACTTACACACTGCACTGGCAAGGTTCCTTTTAAGAATACTAAAGCATTTTTTCAAGCATCCAATCACTTATTCTATGTGAATTCGTACAGAAGACACTTTTCTGGATGTTTCGACTTCTCGAGCT
>CM076402.1:3386306-3425144 GCA_038363315.1 Mugilogobius chulae | reverse complement strand
TTGGTTGTCTGGTCGAGAAGTTTCATTTTCTTTCTGGCAAGGGTTCTCTGACATCTGAAAAACAAATAAACAAAATAAACATTCCTGGAAATAAACACCTTTACCAGTATATTAAATCAAACAGACAAGGCCAAGAAAATGCCTGTTTGCTCCTATGAACATTGCTACTTCTTGCTCAACCCGAATAGCTTGCTTTAACAAACTATTCGAAGCAAGACAAAAGCAATGATAACATTAACAATAATAATAATATAAAACGAAGAAGCAGAAGAAGGAAGAAGCAGCAGAAGAATTATTTACTTGCCTGAATCTGTATTGTGGCGCATAATTGCACGCTTATTTCTGTCCACCTTCACTGACAACTTGGAATTTTCATTCCGTGGAAAGACTGAAGGTACATAATCTGTGTGGCATGGATCATTTACCTTCTTTTCTGTTTCAAAAAGAAAAAAAATTGAATAATGAATTGACCCATAAAAATATTATATAAAAGTATTTAAATAGGGGTTTGTACATGAATAACAGTAAACAAAGTCAAGTATCATGGAATTTTGCCCTGTACTAGTACAATGTGACATAATGACCACTGTTATGTAAAAAACAAAAAAAGCCAAGTTATTAGTTTTGTTTATGTTAAAGTAATTAAAACCAATTCATATTAGACTGTTCTGAGAGTGCTATTTAAAATGAATAGAATTTTATATCACATTATTTGTATAAGCAATAAATGAGACTGGCGTTAGGTGAACAGCAGACCAAAATAAATAAAAGGATTACGCATAACAAAAATTGGATAATGAATACGCTTTGGCTGCATCTTAATGCAAAGTACATTAGATGTATGCATGGCAAGTGTGTGCGGTTGTTGGACGCTACTGTTAGAACATCTCCGCAACACAAATAACTACTACAAAACATTGAAAACATCGGGCATGAGCTGATCCAGATTTAAATGCAAAATTGGGGCTTACAGTCACTTGAGTTTTTGTGCAGTTAGCACAAAATAGACCTATCTGCAACTCATGTACATCAGCTCATAGGAGCTTGAAATACAGCTATTTAAGGGTCTTCTATTATCCCAAAAATGAATCTGTACATCTTACCCGAAACAAATGTGTGGAGCAAACGTAAACATGTCCAGTCAGAACTTGGTGGCACAATCTGTTCTTATCAGCGCTTCCATCTTCTTTTTCTCTGTTGATTGCCTTCGGTCATTTCTCTCGTCTACTCACTTGCGGTCAGAATTCGACACACTGTTGGCAGTGCAGCCGTATACGCAACACTCTTTCACCATCATTTTGCTTTCCTGTAATGTTTGTTCCATGATTTGTTCGCAATGTTTTACCCCAACTGTCATGGCGGCTCTCGCCCATAGGTTGTCACGTGACCAAAGTTCCCGGATGTCCGACTTTGAGAATAACAGCCATAATTAATTAATAATAATGATACGCATCCACAGTCACGTCAACAGTGTGAGTAATCAATGAAAAACAACGTGAAGACGTCAATGAAATGAATTCGGCAGGCTAAATTCAACAAACTTTTATTTTGAAAGCAACTGAACTTTGTTTACGTCAGGCCGCTTCCTTTAACCAAACTCGTATCTCCAAGTTAAAGAATGGAATAAGAGAATACCCCTTTTGACGAGTGTTTCCATTCGCAACTTGGAAAAGAGAACATGAATTATACTTCGTCCCCGGACCCATTGTCAAGTTTTATCAAGACAAGACAAGTCCATTGAACTTATTGGTCTTATTATTAATTAAAAACACTAGAACATCATACAACTATAAAGACAAAGAACATTTTTTATTTTTTTTAAATCAAATTCCTCAGTGCAGCTTGAGCCAACTTTTTGTCTTTTTTTTTTCTCTGTCAAAGGGATTATTTTTGAAATAGTTTTGTGACTCATTATTGCAAAATAATCGTAACAAATTACTTCTTCTGTAAGAAATAAAACTCTCTTTGTGAGTGTTCTTGATCTCTGTTCTGTTTGTTGGAAATGTTAAATAAATACACTTCAGTTTTTCGAGTTATTTTTTTCTTCAGCCACAAATCAGAATTAAAATATGCTCATTAAAAGTGCAAAAGCAGGAGAAATAATGATTTATATGAGCAGAAAACCTTTATTTATGGAAACACTAAAGTTTAAAAGGAGACACGCTTTTATCTTTAGGCTATTCTTTATTTTTCTGTAAACTTGTCGTTACTTGAACATTCTCTCCTCCCGCGGCACATCCACGCACACCACGCACTCTAAACTCCGTGAGAACATGTGACGCACACTTCGTTCCCGGGCCACGCCGCGCGCTGCCGCTGTTTGCCGCGCGGTGTCGCTGCGCTGCGCTGGGAGCTCCGGGACGCGCTGAGGCCTGACGGGAATGTGCTCCTCCATTCTTCCTCCCTCACAACATGGCGGACTAACACAGGCGCTGCTGCTCGGACACACAGAGGCCCACGAACCTCCCACGAGCCCCTCACGAGCCCCGGACCCACGCAGCACGCGCACCGGGACATGGGCGCGTGACAGACCGCCCCGGAGCCGCGTCTTTGCGCCTCAGAACCGCTCCAGCCGCCGCGCTCCAGCCCCGGGCCCCTCCTGCGCTGTTCCCGGGTGTGGGAGCTGAACACGGGAGCAGAGCGCGCGCCGTGGCCCGCTCGGTGACCCGCTCCAGCCCCGCGCCGAGCCGTGCCGTGCCGCTGCGGGCCGAGGGAGTCTGCGGTGCCGCCAGTGAGTACTTTGGACAGTCCGAGACACACTTGTTACTGTTTGTGCGCGCGCGCCTGGTTTCCTCCGCCACGCACGCGCGCGGACAGCCTGCGTTTGTCCCACGCGCGCACACGCTCACGCACGCGCACGGTTCTGCTCTGAACGTGACGGATCAGACCGGAAGCGCTCGGTTTGGACGTTTACACAGCCTCACGCGCGCGACTGGGCCGTAACTTTAGACTTCTACTGCAAATACGAGTTTAGACCTGGTTAAGACCTGGTTTAGTCCTGGTTTAGACCAGGTTTAGACCCGAGTTTAGACCTGGTTTAGACCCGAGTTTAGACCTGGTTTAGACCTGGTTTAGACCGAGTTTAGACCTGGTTTAGACCTGGTTTAGACCCGAGTTTAGACCCGAGTTTAGACCAGGTTTAGACCCGAGTTTAGACCTGGTTTAGACCCGAGTTTAGTCCTGGTTTAGACCTGGTTTAGACCTGGTTTAGATCCAAGTTTAGCTATGGTTTAGCCCTGGTATAGACCCGAGTTTAGTCCTGGTTTAGCCCTGGTTTAGACCCGAGTTTAGACCCGAGTTTAGACCCGAGTTTAGTCCTGGTTTAGACCTGGTTTAGTCCAGGTTTAGACCCGAGTTAAGACCTGGTTTAGTCCTGTTTAGTCCTGGTTCAGTCCTGGTTGTAGTCTGTTGTTTTAGTCCTGGTTTAGACCAGACTGTAGTCCTAGTCTAGCCCTTGTCATAGTCCCTGTTTTTGTCCTGGTTCAGTCCTGAATTGTTCCTGTTGAATTCTGGTTTAGATTCGACTGTAGACATGTTTAGACCTGGTTTAGAGCCTAGTTTTAGTCCTGCTTTAGTCCTGGTTGTAGTCTGTTGTTTTAGTCCTTGGTTTAGTCTTGATTTAGTCCTGGTTTAGTCCTGGTTGTAGTCTGTTGTTTTAGTCCTGATTTAGTCCTGGTTTAGTCCTGGTTTAGTCCTTGGTTTAGTCCTGGTTTAGTCCTGGTTTAGTCCTGATTTAGTCCTGCTTTAGTCCTGGTTGTAGTCAGAGATGCCAAAAGTACTGAAGTTCACTGCTCAAGCAAAAGTACAAAAATGACTTCAGTAAAAGTAAAAGTTTACTTCAGTAAAAGTTCAAAAGTTAAATGACAAACCTGATGTTAAAAGTCACTTTACAGTCAGACACTTGTGATAAAGTTTAATCATGTGGCTAATGAGGAATTGTTAGAAATGAGAACATTTGGGAGATCTTTAAATAGTTTAACTGGGACAAAAGTCTTGATGGCAGCAGATGCACCGCCGGCCTTTCAGACTTTAAAGTGTCTGTGGACCTACAAAAGTAATGAACTTGTTTTCAGATTGTAGAGAATACAAAGTACAAATATTATGTGAAAATTGCAAAAAGTAAAAATAAAAAGTCCATCAGATAAAATACAGATACTCAAAAAACGACTTAAGTACAGGACTTGAGTCAAAATACTTTATTTGCCAACTCTGGTTGTAGTTTCTTTTTTAGTCCTGATTCTAGGGCTGTAGTTCTTTAGTCGTTTAGTCGATTAATCGGTCGATGGAGTCTTGGTCGACCAAAATGTTATTAGTCGACTAATTCTTTTATTTAGATTTTGTCTTCAACAGAAACAGAATCATTGGTCTGAACTGACTTTTTTATATAAACACACTGTTTCCTCTTCATTTTAGGCATAAATTCTAGTTTTTACATGAACTACAGAATATTATGAGTCTTTTTTAGCAGGTTTCTTGTAGAGATGTCACAAAACTAGAATTTCCAAACTGATTTTGATTCAAAGGAATAAACTTGATTCTTGATTCCACAATGAGAATTAGAATGTTCTTTCAAGAAAGTCAGATGTTTATTCACTGGACTGACATTTTCAACACAAAATCCAAGTTCATGATCAAACATTTTAGTTTCAAACCAGTTTAGATGAAACTCAAGATTATTTTAAAACTTTTCAGAATTTTTTTTTGTACCACTTTATATTAACTACACCTTAATTAGCCTTAGTAAACCATGAATAAAGCATAAACAAAGCCTTAATTATTCATGAACTAATGGTGAATTAATGAGCGAAAAGCTTATTAATGCTTAGTAACTACTTAACTAAGGAGCTAAGGTTAGGATTTAGCTTTAGGGGGCAGAATTCCGAGTAATTAAGTAGTTACTAAGCATTAATAAGCTTTTTCATCTATTAATTAATCATTTGTTCATATTGAATTAAGTCTTTATAAAGGTGTTATTAATGATTTATTAAGCCTAATTATTCTGTAGTTATTCTAAAGTGTTTCCTTTTTTTTATTTTTTCTTTGCAGAAAATATCAAATTTTGTTCAAATTTTTGTTCCGTTAATGTTATCAGTATTTGTTCAAAAGAGGATTTAATTTCAACACCAGTTTTAGTGTTGATTTGCAATATTTTTGACAACTCTACTTTTAGCTTCAGAGCCTTTGCCACGCCCCCTTTTTAGTCGATTAATCGGCCGATAGAACATGTTTTTAGTCGACCGAGAATTTCTTTGATCGACTACAGCCCTACCTGATTCAGTTGTGATTTAGTTCTGGTTAAGTCCTTCTTAGATTCTAACTGTAGTCCCCGTTTAGACCTGGTTTAGATCAGATTCTAGTCCTCTTTAAACCTGGTTTGGTCCTTGTTTAGTCCTGGTTTAGTCCTGCATTAGACCTGGTTTAGATCCTATTTTAGATCTGATTTTGTCCTAGTGAAGACCTGAATTAGACCTGGTTTAGTCCCTGTTTAGATCCTAAACCGTTTCTATCCTGTCTCTCTCTTTCTCTCGTCCTCAGACTTTTCAGAATAAAAGCCTGACTCTTGTATTGGTGACTCTTGTTTCCTGTTTTATTCTGAAAAGTTGTAAATCTCAGAATCATCTTCAGACGCTTCTGTCTTTTACAAACATTATTTTTCTTTGGGCGAGGCTCAAACCGCAGCTGCACTTTTAGGATTAAACTCAATCATGGACAGACTCCGCCCCCTGCCTGTGCGTCGCCATGGTGATCGCTCTGTCCAGAATGTTCCACAGTGTTAAACAGAGATCTGATCGTCTCGTAAACAGCTTGAAAACGTCTTGACTTGGACTTGAGTCACATTTTTGACTTGACTTGGACTCGGAGCTCTATCATAGGATGCTTTGCCTCAAAAAGTAGCTTCATTTTACAAATTGAACATTTCTAATTTTTCATTAGAAATGTTAGAAATGTCTAACAGAAACATTCCCGTGAGATTCCGAATCCTGTTTTCAGAGGAATGCTGGGTAGGAGCCTGTTGTACATGTTTTTAGTGGTAGAGGAAACCAGATAACACAGAGTAACTCCACATAGAAAAGATCAATCCCAGGACCCTCTTGTGACTGTGTGGCCAGAATAGTTTTGTGTAATTTGATGTAAAGACTCGAGATCATTTCAGTGATAAACCTATGAGGAGGTGTGTTGTCGTGCAGGCAAAGCGGTGCGGCGCAAAATCAGCTGAGAGTGAACGAGCGAAAAAGAGTGATTAATGTGAGAAGAGAGTCAGAACAACCAGAGCTTCAGCTTTAACACGATCAGACTCTGAGTTTATAAAATATTCTCATCAAATACTGAAGAGACATAATGACCATGGAACACGTGACTGTAGTTTACTCTGAAGGAAATAAAAAACTGTTCAGAGTTTAGTCCAGGGATTCCTCACGTCCTTCTGCGCTGTCAGCGTCAATAATTCATGTCTTTCTCTGATTTTTGTAAAAACAGGAAGCCATTTTGTCCAAAAAATACAACAAACAAACTTTATGCACATGGAATGTCTGCGTCGGAAAAGGCGTTAACACAACTTATACATAAAGTGTACATTGAAGTAATTAAGTAAGTAATTAATCTTTATTTGTACAGCACATTTCACAGACACAGAGTCACAAAGCTTCACAGTGAGATGAACCTCTCCCCTCCCCACTCAGTGACAGTAAACTGCCCTGGGGCAGCTCAGCAGAGGAGATTCACCTAACACCTGGCGCCTCAACCTCCGACCATCACCAAGTGTTCTCTAACATGTATGTTATTGAAGAGTCATGAGACTGAGCAGAGGTTTAGTCTGTGGTTCTACGACTCTGAGCTCGAACAGTTAGTCTCGTTTTTTGTATATACTGGCAGATTCATTTTAGAAGTAGTGTTTGTTTTATATTTTCAAATGATAGTATCATGTATGTAATGAAAGCAAAGGTTTTTTTTATGTTTTTGGACTTTGATGAGTTCACACTTGAGTCTAATTTCACGTTTGGCGAAACGATAAAGGAGTGAAAAGGCAGCCACTTCTCCGTCCGTCTGCCCCGGGACAGACTCTGACTCGGACTCGGACTCGGACTCGGACTCGGACTCAGACTCAGAACTGTGAAATCTCAGTCTGATCATTGAACTCGACGTTTCCACAGAACAGGAAAAACCTCGTTGAGTCAGTCGTGTCGTGTGGAATCTGTTCTTTGTGTCGTAACATCTCAGACGTTTAAATGTTTCACCTTTACAGACGCGGCTTAAACAGGTTTAACGACACCAGACGTTACAACATCATCAGACACTCACCAGACAAACCAAACGCTGCTGCAGATAAACGTTTGTGAACCAGTGAGTCTGGGTTAGTAGACTCACGAGACGTTCTTTAAAACCAGGACAAACCAGGACAAACCAAACTAAACGCTGCTGCAGACGGATAAACGTTTGTGTTTGAGGCAGAAACAGGGAGTCTGGGTAATTATTCTGACTCGAGGGTCATATTCACGGTGGAGGGCCGAACTGCCAACATTGATGTAACAAATTCTCATTATTTCAAATACATTTCTTTTAAAGCATATCGAAGAGCAGTACAAACAAAATATTATCCAACAAAATTGTAATATTTCTCATAAAACGTCAAGGTTAATCTATAAAAATGTTTCTTTTTATGGCTTATTAATCAGTTTTTTTCTTGTAAAATCACAACTTTCTTAAGCGTTAACTTTATTTCATAAAATTATTTGCTTAAAGGTGCACTGTGTAACTCTCTGGAGGTGAAAAGCCACAAGACAAGGGTGAAAGTATCGTTAAGAGAAGCGATAAAAGACCGGATCTATAAGCTGCATCAGTCCTTAACGATACTCATCTCTACGTAGGTCTAAAGCCGGGTCTGGGACTGGATCTGGGACTGGGTCTAAAGCCAGGTCTGAGGCCGGGTCTGGGACTGGATCTGGACACAAGTCGCTCAAATTAAAAAAGCTAAAACCAGACTTTGGGATAATCTGAACGGGTCTTAATACATAACACAACTACAACAACCACTTTTCTTTAGAAACAAAGGTGTCAGAGCCTCGTGCAGGACAAATAACCTGTCCAAAGTGAAGATGCAGATTTTTACTTTTAATTTAGTGCAATAAAGAAATAAAAATGGCAAAAAATATGCTTTTATTCAAGTCAGAAAGTTTCACAGTGCACCTTTAATCTCAGAATGTTAGAAATGGTTCAAGTTTAATATTGAAAAATGGCTTCTTTTGTCTGGCTTTGACTTGACGTTCTTTAAACCAGGACAAACCAAACTAAATGCTGCTGCAGACGGATAAACGTTTGTGTTTGAGGCGGAAACAGGCTTAAAATGAGTGAGTCTGGATGGATAGCGGCTTAAACAGAGTCAGACTAAGTTAATCCTGTTTTAAAAGGCTCAGATTATCAGATCATCTCACATTTTGTACATTAGTCTTAATCCAGACGCGGTGGTTAAAGTCCTGCCTCTGATCCAGGTTTAACGGAGCTTCTGTGAAAACACCACTCTAGAACAAACGATAATCTGATGTGTCCCCAAAGAAACCATGTTAATGCAGTTGCTCTGTGTAGAAGTTTTTTGTGCAGAAGTACTTTCTGTGCTAAAGGTGGAGCAGCTTCTCGGTCCAGTGACCTGTTCATGTCCACTGACAGAAGTTCAATTTTGATGTGCTGCCGGCGGTGAACGCCAAAGCGCTTCATTATTATGTTAGATTAGATTATATTCTCTCATCTATCTTATTGTTTGACTTCATGGTTCCAAACGATCCTTTCAACACTTAAACCAGTTGTATCTTCACAGTAAAAATTATATGACACATTTCTAACACATCTGTGGGTGAATTGAAGGACCACACATTTTGTGTTAAATTTAACACAAAACATGTGTCAACATGTGTCAGACCCTTTTTACACATTTAATGTGTCAAGCCATACAACACAAACTTGTGTTATCTCAACACAAACACGTGTCAAGTCTGAACCATATTTTACACATTTGTGTGTTATTATTACACATTTATGTGTAATTTATACACATGTTGTGCTACCAAAAACAGCTAAAAAAAAGGATCATGAGACAGCAGTTTTCACACTTTTACATTTAATTTAGTTTTAAAATGACAAAGAAACAGGAATGAGCTGAACTGAATCTGATAATGATCCTACTGTTATTAGTCCTGAAACAGTGAGTCTGATAAACACCCTACTGTTATTGGTCCTTAAACAGCTGCAGCTCAGTCTCATGTCGTCTCTGTCAAACTCCAAGTAAATAGACCATTTCCACCATGAGCTGCATGTCCTGGACCTGAACAGGAGAAAAAACAACATTTTATTAGTAAATCTGTAAACACTGAACTTTAATAATAATAATACAAAAAGAATGAAGCTGTACCTGATGTTCTGTGGTCAGTTGTAACAGAGTCTGAGCTCAGTAAAAGTCCTTCTACAGCTGTTTGAAAAGAAACACACAAATATTACTTAACATCAGTAACAAAGCATCAGTAAATATTATTATCATGGAAATCTGAATGTGAGAGATTTAAAACTCTGTACCTGAATTTGAGAGACTTGATGAGTTTTCCGTTTTCACAGCAAACCTGCAATTTTGATCAAACCACAAACTTCAGAACAATCATATGACAGAACAAGAGCTAAAAACAGACACAAGGAGCTACTTACATTTTTTAAATACATCTTTAAATATTATTTGGAATGTTTGTTTTCCTGTGAAAGATATAAAAACAGAGAACAGTCATTTACATGAAGAGCTCAGGACTAAACAGTCACTTTAGGTTCACATATGTAGGCTAACTGTTAGCTTAGGTTAGAATGAAGCTAAACACAAGGTTAACACTCACAAAACTACAGTTTCTCCCCAAAATCACTCATAAACATGTATAATTTACACTTATAAAACATAATACACTAGTTACTAGTAGTAAAGAAGAGTATTTAAATCAAACTGACCGTGTTGGTAGAGCTCTGAATCCTGCTGCTTCTTCAGTCTCACAGAGGTTTAACACAAACATGTGTCACTGACAGTTATTCTGTTCAAACTGACAAAAGCTGCTCTCTGATTGGTCAGAAATATTACACATTTTCTGTGTAAAACAAAGTCATAGAAAGTAACACATGTTTTGTGCTGTTTTGTCATTTCAGGCACAATCTTGTGTTAAAATGGGTTTGACACATAAAATGTGTAGTTTTTTGACACATCTCTTTTTGCAGTGTTTGTACAAGCTGGCCATTAAGATATTTAACTAAAACCCACGAGGCGGTATCATTGTGACATCCTTTAAAAACACCACCTTTTTACATTTGAAAACTTTGTACTATTTTTGTACTTTGAAATTGTATTTTAATGTTAAACAAATCATGTGTTGCCACTGTTTTGTGATTTGGTTGTTAGACGTCAGAGCTCACTCAGACCTAACACCAGAACTTCTGTGAGTGGAGACCCAATCAAATGTACATTTTTAATCTTTATCCTGTGAACAGGTGTTGAAAAGTAGCACTTGTGCTATAACACCAAAACAATGCATCTGGTTCGTTCAATGCAGTTGTTATGTCCATATTAAATGAATGAATGAATTAAAATGATGCGTGCTATAGATTCAAAATGTACCTGACACTTTTGGGGCGTTTCCTCTGGCCTTGTTAGTACCTACTCTTCTTTTTCAGTTCTACTCGGCCCTGTTTGTCTGGAACTAGGTACTTTTTTAGCTTGGCCTTGGTTCTGACCAGGCCAAGCAGGCTCCGGCTGTGATCAGAGCTGTTGTTCTCAGGACCAGACTTTCTCTCATCATAAGTGTTTTTGTTTTGTTTCAGGAGGAGCTCGAATGACTGAGTGAGACTCCGCCTCCATCAGGTCAGACACAGTCACACTAACACACATGTTCACACTCACACACGTGTTCTTCTCTAATCTCATGTCTCTGTGTCACAGGCAGGATGGGTCAGAGCGCCCTCCTCCTCGTCCTCCTGTTACTACACCTCAGCCCCACACGAGCCCAAGACCCGGCTCCAGATCTAGTCCCAGATCCAGTACCAGACCCGACCTCAGACCCGGCTCCAGACCCAGTCCCAGTACCAGACCTGGCCTCAGACCCGACTCCAGATCCAGTCCCAGACCCGGCCTCAGACCCGGCGTTAGACCCAGGTAAGGATGAGTATCGTTATAGATTGATACTGTTTATCGATCCGGTCTTTTATCGATTCTCTTGTTGGTGCTTTTCTCTCTGTTTGTGTGTGTGTGGTGTCCGGACCAGAGCACGCCGTACACACACAAGCGCAGAGACGCAGACTGAAACTGTCCCGGCCGTGGCAGCCTCCAGTCCAGTTCAGTCCAGTTCTGTGACAGTGAAGCGTTTGTGTTTCAGGTCCTTCAGTCTCTGCGGCTGACGCTCTGGAGTCTCCTGAAGCTGCTCTGACCACGCCCGCTCCCACAGCCCCGCCCACACACGCCCCTCTGACCACACCCACCCTCACCTCAGCCCGCCCACAGCAGCTCCTCCCGATGCTCCTCCTCCTGATGCTCCAGCCACGCCCTCGTCCAGACTGCTCCCTCCTGTGGACCCGGAGCAGCCTGGAGAGACTCCCACTCATGCTCCCACACCCACACCCTCACCTCCACCCACACCTACACCCACGCCCTCCAACAGCACAGACGACCCTGGAGACGAAGACTACATCCCAGAGCCGGACCCCACACCTGGAGCCACGCCCACTCCAGACTCCACCTCCGAGACTTCTCCACAAGGTGAGACACTCCACGAACACTCCACAGACACTCCACAGACACTCCACAGACACAGACACGCCAGATACTCTCCACAGACTCTCCACCCCGTACACTTTAGATCAGGCATGTCCAAACTGCGGCCTGGGGTCAAATGCGGCCTACTAACCAGTATGTTTTGGCCCAGTTTCATGACATAGACTATAGACCTGTTCAGAGCCTACGTCATTTTGGGGGCGGAGCTTCACTGGTGCCTCCGCAGAGTTTCTCCATAAGTTTTCTATACAAAACGAGTAAGCTGTACTAACGATATTAAACGGTTAGAAAACTTAACAATGACTTCAAACGAAGCTCTGACCTCTCCTAATGTGTTCCTTGGGTTTGCACCAGTGACACATTTTATATCTTGTAATTTTTTCGGGCTAACTAGCTTGCCGCTAAAATCTATAGAAACAATGAGGGTTCACCATTAAAACAAACACACGTCCTCAGAGTCATGTAAGTTTATCCTCTGAGTCTTTTATACAATAATCTTCAGTAGAAATCAGCACAAATAAAGCCACAGGTGCAGTTTACTGTGAGTCTAATTCTCCACTGATAATTGATAAATAATTAACACAACTTGCACAAAAATCTTAAGCAATGTCACGTTAACTCACCTCCTGTGCTTTTCTGCAAATTACGTCGTCAAACTCATCAAGGGATTTGTAGCTCAAAGCTTTTCTCTTCTGCACATGAGTTTTTCCATCAAATATAAGTAAATATCAGGTCGCTGAATGTCGGGACACTTAACTAACGTCATGCTAACATTCAGTAGCTAACTGTACATGGATCTGGAGTCACTAACGTCATGCTAACATTCAGTAGATAACTGTACATGGATCTGGAGTCACTAACGTCATGCTAACATTCAGTAGATAACTGTACATGGATCTGGAGTCACTAACGTCATGCTAACATTCAGTAGATAACTGTACATGGATCTGGAGTCACTAACGTCATGCTAACATTCAGTAAAAATGACATATTGATCACTAACGTCATGCTAACATTCAGTAGATAACTGTACATGGATCTGGAGTCACTAACGTCATGCTAACATTCAGTAGATAACTGTACATGGATCTGGAGTTGCTAACGTCATGCTAACATTCAGTAGATAACTGTACATGGATCTGGAGTCACTAACGTCATGCTAACATTCAGTAGATAACTGTACATGGATCTGGAGTCACTAACGTCATGCTAACATTCAGTAGATAACTGTACATGGATCTGGAGTCGCTTGCTGTTCGTTAAATTGAGTTTTTAAAGAGAGTTTTGCGATTTTTAATGAAAATGCACCTGCGTAGCTTGAAAAGCCTGAGACTGGGCACCACTCTGGGCACCGGTTAGCGCGCGCAGCCATCTTTGTTTACTAACAATAAATGGGTCTATAGACCGGACCATAGGCTGTGTCCATTGTTCTTAGTGACAGTTTCCTGCAGATTAAACTATTATTTAGCAATTCTACCACCACTAGTCCTGGTTGAGTTCACAGTTTGGATCTTGGACTCGTCTGAACACAGCCAGGTAGTTTTTCCCTCCTCGGTGCAGGTTCCCAAACGAGCCACAATTATGTCTTCAGCCTTCAGAGAGACAAAGAAAAATTATGTTATTTTAATTGCCGGTGGAAAAAAAAAGTAGTCTAAAATATTTACAAATGCCCAGCACAAGATTCTAGAAATTGTCTTTAACATTAGTGTGTCGTTTTTAAATGACTTCTGATTGATATTTATTGAGATGACAACACATGGCCTTGACCTGCGGGGTTCCTCAGGGTCAATCTTGGACCCCTTTTGTTCAATCTTTACATGGTGCCATTAGGTCTGTTAATACGCAGTAATAATGTGTTCTATTACTCATTATTGTTACAGACTCGGCTCGATTGGGAACCAAACTGTATCTTTCTTTAAACTGGCTCGGTTCGCGTTCACAAAACCCTTTTTACCAATCGAACCAGCGCAGTAGAGACACATCTGCTCCTCGTCTGTAGAGGCGCTGTGACAGAAACACGTTACGCAAACAGCAAAGAAGACTCTCGGCTACATCTGTGGCTACAGCTACATCAGAAACAAACACGCTGATGGACTTTATAATTTTGTTTTTATGGATCAATCCCACAACTTCTCTCACATTAACAGGCCCAGTGTGACTGACAGACGAAGTGTTGGAGCAAAGAGTTTAGCTCTCTTACTCAGAATGAATACTTTGAACCACTACATGTTATGAAATGTAAGCAGTTAATAGCTTATAGTTCTGGCTTAGTCCAGGTTCAGTCTTGTTCAAGATGTGGCTCACATCTGATGTAAACCAAACGCAGACTAGGTTTAGTCTTACTAGTCCTACTGTCACTCTGATCTGCTCTAGTTCAAGTCTGATTGTTTAGGTTTTGCCCTGCTTTCATCCTGCTTTTATGTGATGCTGCGTCAGTGTTTTATTTGGAAAATTGGTGGATAGGCCTTTTGGGTTACTACAAAATATTTGATCAGTTTTGTCTGGCCCTCAAACTATAGCTCTTCGATTAATCTGGCCTACTCGTAAAAATAATTTAATAGACCTGCTCTACAGGCATATACAGACGCTCCACACGGTGAGACGGTAGAGTTTAGATTTTGGACCCGAGCAGTTGTTGGACCGGGCCAGGTTCAGGTCAAGACGCAAAGCTTCTCTGAACATGTGCGCTCCGCGGATGACTGACAGCTGCAGCAGAACAAAATGTTGTTTGATGTGACCAACATTACAATGTGAGAAGGGATGATGCGTGTTTGATGCGCGTCGTGAAGTGAGGAGAGAGAGAGAGAAGGAGCGTCTATGGGTGCATTCACAATACACGTTTGATTCGGATCAGGATTCGTTTGCCTGGATAGTTCGGTTCGATTGGGTAATTGTGAACGCGCAAACGAATTCTGATCCGGTCCAAAATGTCCAAATCTGGTTCGGTTGGAGAGGTCGGTCTCTGGAGCGTTTGAATCGAGCTCTGGAGCGGTTCGTTTGTTTTGTGAAGCAAACGGAGCGAGAGCGAAACAAAACCAGGAAGTGAACAGTGACGTGAATCACGCAGAGACACACGTGAGGCTCAGAATCACAACAAACAGCCTGTGTGAGATCAATAATGAGACAAATAATACACAAAAACACATGAAAGTAACAGGAGAAGGACGGAGGATGATTAAGTCGAGTTAATTATGATCACACGATCGTATGTCACTGTTTTCTCACGTTATTTACAAAAATAACAATAACTCTTATATGAAAACGAGTACAGAAAGTAACACTACAGCTCACATTACTGCAGGAAATGGTCTATATTCATCTAATATGTAGTTACACAGCTAAGTGAGCAGATGACTTACCTTTCAGAGCCAGATTTACTCAAATTGATGAACTTTACGTTGTACTGTTACGTTTTACTTCCTAGCCCTCCTCTCTCGTCTAAAGTGAAAGTCCACATTGTCCGCTCCGACACGTCGTCTGTCACTCACTCTGGTTCTGTTAATGTGAGAGAAGTTGTGGGATAGATCCATAAAAACAGAAATATAAAGTCCAGCAGCGTGTTTGTTTCTGATGTAAGTTAGCTGTAGCCGCTGTTAGCAGAGAAGCCGGTGTCTTCTTTGCTGCTGACGTAACGTGTTTCTGTCCCACAGCGCCTCTACAGGCGAGGAGCAGAAGTGTCTCTTCTGCGCTGGTTCGATTGGCAAAAAGTGTATTGTGAACGCGAACCGGGCCAGTTTACAGAAAGATACAATGTTGAGCCGAGCCCGGTTCAGTTTGTATTGTGAATGCACCCTATGTGTACGCACGCAGCAAGGAAGAGAGAGAAAGCATGCACTTTATGAGAGAGAGATGTGCAGTAGGGAGGATGATATGCACGATGATAACATGTAAACACAAGAGATACATCATAAGACGCTTTTTCTATTCAGTGAGTGGGGCGGGCTCACTTCGGGGTCAGACACAGAGAGTTAGAGCGTTAGATTCCGGTTGTGTTCGGACAGTACATGTGCAGGCTTGTGCTGGGTCAGGCTGCATTTTTCAGGCCCAGTCTAAACTTCACCATAAAGTGAGACGCTCCACAGAGTGAGACCCTGGATGTATTGATAAAGTATAAAGTGTAAAACTAGTTGTTGTGGCCACTTCATTGGTTTTGCAGTAAAAAAAAAACTCCACAAAATCCAGAAAACAGAGTACAATCTCACCATAAACTCATCGCTTTCTCAAAGGTCAGATAAACTTTTTACTCAAGGTTCTCGCAGCTCCAGACTTCAGTATTTGTGTCCATAAAGTCCAGTTTCTCGTCTGTTCCAGTGTCAGTGTGAAGAGGGTTAACCTCACTGACAAACACTCACACAATCACACTTCAGATAATAATCATAAAGTTACACATTCAATTAAACATAGACTGACTTTTGTAAAAGATGAATTGGTCAAAAATAACTCACTCCAGATTTAGAGAAAATGTATCTATTTTATTCAAAGGTTTCTGGAGCAGTAGCTTACATTCTCTCTTTATTGTGTGTTGTTGTGTCTGCAGACGAAGACTCGGAGGAGGACGTGCCCATCATCGCTGTGATGGTGGCTCTGTCGTCTCTGCTCGTCATCATCTTCATCATCATCATCCTCTACATGCTCAGGTCAGTCACAGTCGGAAGCTTCAGAAAACTCCTCCCATCAAACCAGCGCCGCCGCCCCCAATACGCACATAACGCAGAGCGCGTAGGGCACCACCTGGTCTGGGGGAACCAAGCCGAGCTGTGCCGTCCCACTGTTGAACTCATGAGTGACAGAAAAGTCTGATCTAGACACATCTGGCTGATGATTCTTAACACACAGCGCAAAATCAAAGACCCTGGAACCCGTTTCGAAAACAGGAACATGTTCTACACCTTATAAGCTCTTAGCCAATCTTTATTTTGTATCAATAGGACACATATTGGGTCAGTTACGAGGAAAAACAGCAGATGAATTAAGACGGCTGCAGATTTGAACACGTAAATTACCGCGGCGAAATACGGCGGATTTTCCACATTTATGCTTAGATTTCTTCAGAGTCATACAAACCATGAATCTAGTCTCTTTGTCCAGACAAAAGTTACAGACGATAGTATTTCCTCAAACTTTAGCGCGAGGATATCTTAGTTACCTAATGTAACTATAGTTCTATGAGTATGTGCGTTTGAAATTAAGAGACAGAAATTTGAAATCAAAGGACTTGCTGTTCTAAAACATCCCAGATAAAAGACAAATCTATTATGTAAAAAAAATGTAGGGGAACTCTCAATCTTTGTGTCTTAAAAAAATAGATATACAATTCTGGGGTTAGTAGTGTGCGTCTGCATTTGTGGCGTCGGTTTGAGGTTGGAAGTTAGTTTTTTTCATTTGAAGGGGGGGGGCACCTTTTTGAAATTTTGCATAGGGCACCAAAATAGCCAGCAGCGGCCCTGCATCAAACGCACATCTGCACAAAAACTATCGCAATCGTTTGTGCTGCTTTAGTTTTGGAGATATAAACCATTCTTTTACAGTCATATTAGGGTCACCAGCCTCCCATGAAGCTTACAAAACACCAAAACCAAAATGAACACAATGTCCACAATAAAAATAACCGGTTGATTCCACTGAACCAGAATTCTGTACCCTCACGTCACCTTTTGACCCAGCGTGTCTCGGTGGCGTACTTGTAGTGAGGTGGGCTAGGACGTGGGAATCTCTGGTTTGAATCCCACGAGTCAAATGTGTTGTTCTTACTTTTCTGCACTTGTGCTTGCGTTAAATGAAGACGTAGTGTTTGTTTTGCATTTTAAAATGATAATATTAGTGCTGTAGTTCTTTAGTCGTTTTGTCGATTAATCGGTCGATGGGGCTTTAGTCGACCCAGCCCGCGCCCGCGCACATCGTGTCCGAACCCGACCGGAACCTGTGCCTAAGCCCGAGCCCGAAGAGAGCCCGCCCCGCCCACTCACTGAACTGGGGCATTTTAATGACAGAAAAAGCTTCTTATAGTGTGTCTCGCCGCTAAACGCGCTTCCTCCACTGCACATTCCTCTGTCTCTCTCCCTCTCTCTCCCTCTTGTTCCGTCTTTTCTCCCGCGCGCGTGCGCACTTTCTCTCTCTTCTTCTCTCTTCTTCCTCACCTTTTACTTGATCCGCGGATGAAACGAAAGACGTGCCTTCCCTGTCTTTCGTTCTCCTTTCTCTTTTACCGGCTCCACGCTTATTCACAAGTCTTCTCTCTCTCTCTCTCTCTCCTCACTCAGTCTCGCGCCGTATAGTTGGCCACTTAAACACTTGTTTATCACTGCGGTGGTTTTGTGCTGTGTTCTGACGCGGCTGTCAATCATCCGCGAAGCGCACGTGTTCAGTGCGTCTTGGCTGAACCCGGCCGGCCCACATTTCTCACGTCGTTGTCGGGCCTGCTCGGGCTCGGGCCCAGAATCTAAACTCTAAACACACTGTGTCATATTCATTTTCTGTGTAAATTGTTGTTTTTGCTTGAACTCCGTTGCACTTTTGCCTTTTTGCGTCAGATAAATTGTCAGATCAAACTATATTTTTTTTAGCTTCAGAGCTTTAGCCACGCCCCCTTTTTAGTCGACTAATCGGTCGATGGGACATGTCTTTAGTCGACCAAGAATTTCTTTGGTTGACTACAGCCCTAGATAATATACAGTAATGTGCTTGTAAAGAAAGTAGGATTATTAAAGTATTACATTTGAATCTCTACTACAGATGCAAAAGTCTTCAGCAGCTCTAAATGCCTGAAGTCGAACTCACACATCCATGAGCTCTTCACACCAGAGTCCTGTGTGTTATCCACTCGACCACTGGACATCAGACATTAAACTGCGTTTGTTCTTACAGCCACGGTATCTGTAAACCGCGGCTGCAAGAACACGCCGCGGTTTAAAAGCTACAAGTTGTTCGCGATTTGAATAATCAAGCGGCTACTGCGAAGTGACGCCACCTTAAGGAAAACTCGTAGAACTCCCACTTAAAGTTTAAATCAAAAACAGGAACTTAATAAACGACTGGTACATATTTTTAATTTCGCCTGTGATGATCACATTTGTTGTTTTGCTCAGATTTTTTCCTCACGTTGCTGCTAACAGCTGACCGGGAGTGGCGTCATCAGCAATCTCTGAAAAAAAAAAATATATACAGTATATATATTTTTAAATAAAAATGAAATTGGGGAGCGCTGCGTGGATGTCCATGTGTATTAAAACAAGGCCCAGTCAGGTGCTCTTTGGAATAGTGGGTGAATTCCTTAAACAAAAATAGAAAATTGTCTGCCAGAAGATGGTAAAATGCAGACAGAAAAACCAAGGCACTCTGACGGGTTAAAGTTATTAAAAAGCCTTTATTGCAACATGGCTTTTGAATTAAAAAAACGCACCAACGCGTTTCAGCTTCCAAGCCTTCATCAGGGTATTTTTAGTTTTCTTTAATATACAAAAAAAACACTAAATGCCCATTGAGTTTGTCTCTCCTGGTCTAACATTGGTCTGTGTCTCTTCAGGTTTAAAAAGTACAAACAGGCGGGAAGTCACTCCACGTCCTTCAGACTCACAAACGGACGCTCCGAGGACACTGGTACGTTTCTCTACACCTTCTTCTTCTTCTCCTCTCCTTATCGTCTCCCCTCTTCTCCTCCTCTCTTCCTCCTTGGCCCCTTGTTTTCTCTCTTCTCCTCTCTGTGTTTCTTCTTTCCTTTCCTCTCTTCTTCTCATTATCGTCTCCTTTCCTCTCTCTCTTTGTCTCCTCTTTCCTCTCGTCTTCTTCTCCTCTTTCTTCTTCTTCCTCTTCCTCCTCCTTCTTCTTCTGCCTCTTCTTCCTCCTCCTCCTCCTCCTCCTCCTCCTCCTTCTTCTTCCTCTTCCTCTTCCTCTTCCTCCTCCTCTTCTTCCTCCTCCTCCTCCTCCTCCTCCTCCTCCTCCTCCTCCTCCTCCTCCTCCTCCTCCTCCTCCTCCTCCTCCTCCTCTCTTCTTCTTCTTCTTCTTCTTCTTCTTCTTCTTCTTCTTCTTCTTTTTTTCTCTTCCACTTCCTCCTCCTCTTCCTCCTCCTCCTTCTTCTTTTTCCTCATCCTCCTCCTTCTTCTTCTTTTTCCTCCTCCTCCTCCTCCTCCTCCTCCTCCTTCTTCTTCTTCTTCTTCTTCTTCTTCTTCTTCTTCTTCTTCCTCTTCCTCCTCGGTTCCTTCTTATCTCTCTTTCTCTCTTCTCTCTCCTCTCCCCTTTTCTTGCGTCTCTTTTCTTCTTTTCTTCTCTAAAATCCAGACTTCTCCGGCGTTTAAACACGTGTGAGTTTCTTTCTGTCCAGTTTAACTTTTATAAACATTATAATCTTGTGTCTTATCAGTGAAGTGTTGAATAAATCCAGCCTGAGCCAGTTTAAACAGTCTGATAAAGAAACACTGGTTAAACTGTGAACAGCGCCACAAGCTGGACACGACCAGGACTCACACTTCAGTCATTATGAACACCTAAAACCTCTTAGATTATAAATGAGTTTAGATTAACTTGCTGCAGGTTTTTTGTGAGTTAAAGTTGTGAGTTTTAAGTTAAAGTCGTGTTTCCTGTTGCAGAGCTGCAGAGTGTGCCGCTATTGGCCCGTTCGCCCAGCACAAACAGGAAGTACCCGCCCCTTCCTGTCGACAAACTGGAGGAGGAAATGAACCGACGAATGGCCGACGACAACAAGCTCTTCAGGGAGGAGTTTAACGTGAGAATAATAGGCTTTTTAAATTTCAATGTTTTAGTTTATTTCAGCAACATAAAAATACACCTGTCAGATTTCTGTAAATGAAAAGATTCTCAGGACGAGTAGAAAGAACTTATGTTGAGCCGGCGTATCTTAAATAATTTGTAAATGTGCAGTAATATAAGACATAATAATGATGTCTTTAATGTGCCTCTGTACATGTAAAGAAAGATGTTTGTAAAGGTTTAAATAGAATGTAGGGGAGAGCGGGGTAGGTTGTCACAGTCTCTGTATCTCAGCTTGTGATTGGTGCATTTGAAAAAAAGTCAGATTAAAATGTTCATCAAGCTACGATCACAATGACCCGTACGAATAAAATGGTCGTACGAATCTTACAGGTCGTAGTAAATCTGAGTTCGTACGTGGCTCGTGAAGTGGAAACTGTTTTCCTACAGTCTTCTTACGGCAGACTTTCAGCTCTCACCAACAACTCACGACATTCTTGGAGAAATGAAGCCGTACGACATCCTTGCGTGTGTCCTAAAGCTTGTTTAATGCGTCTTTACGGTAATCCTACATCTATTTTGTATCGCACAGGAGCAGCGCGATGTCCCTACGTCCAACTCAAGCCTTTATCAAGTTGTTTCTAGTTATTAAACCTTTCATAAACCGTACCGGAATAGCAATAACCTAACTGCACACCAGCAAAACACAAATATGCTCATGAATAGCTATATTCTGTTGGCTTTGTCTGAAATCTGTTCTCTCGTTTGTCTCTCTCACTCGAAACACAACAAACTCACAAAGTCAAACCTCCGTAAAAACATCAAAACCGCTTTGTTTCTTACCTGAGTATTGCAGAGGAGACGCCTAAACTTCCAAAGCGAAGACGGATGCTGAAGACTAATCCACTGACATCATTGTGTTCATATAAAAAAAGTTATATTCCACCGCCAGCGAGCAGAAGTTGTCCAAATGTCTACGTCTGTTACAGCTGTTCTCCCCGTGGTTGTGTCCATCTCCAGGCGATTTGCGCTTTCCCTGCACGCTCCGGGTCCGGTCTCCGGGCTCCGGGTCCCTGTGTGCTCCTCCCCGTGTTTAAAGCTGCGTTTCCCTCGCGTGCTCCAGGCCCGTGGGCTTTCATACAGATCCCTCGTACGGGCTATTGGACCGTGGAGCTCGTCTCTCTCCACTTTGACTCTTCCGCTCAGGCACATTGTACAGGCTTTAGTCTCTGCGTTCGTAGACTGGTCGTAGAAAATCTTTAACACGACCATCGACCTGTCTACGAACTTACGAACGAGCTGCGAGCGCTGTTTTTTCGTAACAACGCCTCAAGAATGACGTAGGAAATGAGAAAAAAATCGTTCGCAGAGAGGTCGTTGCAGGTCGTACGGGTCATTGTGACCGTAGCTTTAAATGAAACTAAATTCACTCATTTTTGTAAACATTTGTTCAAGACTGTGATGGGAAAAAATCAAGAAAATAGCAAAAAGTAAATGTTCAGATGTTGAGAAAAAATTTTGTATTTTATTCCAAAAATTGTGTTGAACGATTAAAACCTTTGACTTTACAAAGAGGAGAGTCAGAGTGACAATTAGGACTGTTTTATCTGAGCTGAGTTTAAAAATGTAGAAGAAATCTGAGGTGAGAGTAAAACAGTCCAGTCGGGTTGGTTGTCTCATGTGATTCTATCTAGAACAGCAGCACAGCCAGAGCGGGGTTTGTTGTGGGGTCGGTTGTGGGGTGGTTGTGGGGTCGGTTGTGGGGTTGGTTGTGGGGTCGGTTGTGGGGTTGGTTGTCACACTTTTACAAAACACAGATTTTCTCAAAAACACTGTATTTTAAATATTCCAATTCAAAGCAGGAAATCAGTGTAAAGTTTCAACTAAAAAACAAATCTAATTCTTGTCATGGAGCTTGTTCTGTTTAAAAGTTATTGATCACTAATTCACATTAAAAATATAGTTTTACATTATCATTAGAATCTTGACAAAAATGCATTTTTTAAATGTTCAGTCGCCTTTTTCTTGTAATTTAACGTCTCCTGATTCAGAAAATGTAAAACATTTTTGAATCAAAATTAAATCAAACCAAAGACAAGACACATTCATCATCGGTCTCTCATTGACAGAACATTGTGACAGCCAACCCAGACCTGAACAATTAACATTAAATGATCAATAACTTTTGATCAGAATAACACTGGATGTACACAGACTGCCAGGCGGTTCGGGTCGGGACACGTGCGGGTTTCTTACAAAGTGCCTGTTACACCAGATGCTGTCACTGTGGTCCGGTTTTGACCAAAGCAAGTGCGTGCTGGCTAATCGGGAGAGTCGGGACGTTTCCCGGTGGGCCGCGTGACTTTTGGGCCGGTGGCCTCCGCTCCGTGGTTGAAGAGAGAGAGTAAGAGAGAGAGAGAGAGAGAGGCCCAGCCCATGCAGCTGGCAAATGTGAGCACAGTGCTGGAAGAGGCGGAGCCAGCTGCTGCAAAAACATGCTCTACATCTCATAAGCTCTCAGTCAAACTTTGTTTCAAGTAAATCCGTTGTATATTCTCGGAGTTACGAGCAAAAACGTCTGATGAACAAACACTTCAGCAGATTTTATTATGCGCGAATCACCGCGGCGGAACGGAGCGCATTTCCTCATTCAGACACTGTGGGCCAGAACGCTCTGTGTTTGTGTGAGCGCGTGCGTCGTGTGTGTGTCCAAGAGCGCACTGCTGTGGAGCAGAGGAGAGGTCAGAGGTCAGGTGGAGGAAAACCGGACTATGACCATGTCATGACTAAAACTAGATAGTTTACTACTGGAGAAGAGAATGTATGAGAGGTGGAGTAGATACTGGTTAAATGAGAAAAAAAAAAAAAATCAGAAGAGAGGTTTCCTGAGCGGGACTCGAACGTGGGAGCTGGAAAGGCAAAAGCTTTAATGTACAGTTCTTAACCACTCAACTACCAACTAAGTCACGTCAAGAAATGAACAAATGGGCCAATCTAACATCTGATTTTCCCGGGCTGAAAAATGATCCCAGCACGCCACTGGACCAAAGCCACGTGGAGTCACGTAGAATCCTGCGAGAACGCTCGTATAATGAATTGAAAGCCGCATCAGACCACTGCGGTCTCCGGGAAAAATAGACTTCATGTGGATTCTTTCCGCAGACCTGCACAGCTCCTGCACTCGCATCCGCATTCCTCGGAGGTCTGTGTTCATGGGCGCTTTGGTTCTGCAGGACCCGCACCGAACTCGCAGTCTGTGTACATCCAGCGTTAGATAGAGAACAGCAGCTGGATTCATTAGTTACATACACTTTGAGCTTTTCTCTGGAGTTAAAATGGTTCATGTGAGATTTACTGTTTTTGAGAAATTCAAATCAAAGTAAAACATGTGACAACCAACCCCGCTGTCCCGTAATATTACTGAACATGAGCCGAACTTTAGGTGTGAGAAAACAGGGTCAACAGCGCCACCTACTGTGTAGTTCTGGGAATGTTGCACACTGATTAATGATATATTCCTTTTCTATAATCCCCAGGCTCTCCCGGTTTGTCCGATCCAGGCCTCGTGCGACGCTGCGTCTAAAGAAGAAAACAAAGAGAAGAACAGATACGTCAACATTCTGCCCTGTGAGTTTTTATTTAGTTATTTATTCTACACAGCTGGACAGTTTTAAATAAACACTTACAACCTCATTATCTTGTACAAAATGGGTTGATACATAAAGTTTAGTGCTTATCAATACAAATAAATACTGACCCTTCTCTCTCTCTCCTTTATGTCCTCTCTCTTCCCTCACTTTCTGTCCCCCTCACACCCACTTCTCTCCCTCTCTTCCCCTCTTTCTGTTTTCTCATCTCTCTCTTTTCTCTCTTCACCCCCTCTCTTCTCTCTCCATCCTCTCACTCTCCCTCCCTCCTTCCCTCCCTCCCTCTTTCACCCCATCTACTCTTCTTCTCCCCTTTTTATTTCCTCTTTCTTTCTTCTCCTTTCCCTCTTTTCTCCTCCTTTCTCATCTCTCTCTCTCTCTCCCTCTCTCTCTTTTTCTCTCACTCCTCTCCCTCTTCTCCTGTCTCTTTCTCTCTTTTCTCTGTCTCCCCTCGCTCTCTCTCTATCTCTCTTTCTTCTCTCTCTCTCCCTCTCCTCTCTCTCTCTCTTTCTCTCTCCTCTCTCTCCTCTCCCTCTTCTCTCTCTCTCCCCTCTCTCTCTCTCTCTCTCTCTCTTTCTCTCTCCTCTCTCTCTCTCTCCTCTCCCTCTTCTCTCTCTCTTTTTCTCTCCTCTCTCTCCTCTCCCTCTTCTCTTCTCTCTCTCCCTTCTCTCTCTTCTCCCTTCTCTCTCTCCCTTCTCTCTCTCTCTTTCTCTCTCCTCTCTCTGTCTATCTCTATCCATCCTCCCTCCCTCCCCACCCCCCCCCTTCTATCTCTCCCTTCTCTCTCTCTCTCTTTGCCCCCCCCCTCTCTCTCTCTTCTCTCTTTCCCTCTCTTCTCCCTCTCTCCCCCCTCTCTCTCTCTTCTCTCTCTCTCTTTCCTTCTATTCCTCTCTCTCTCCCCCCCTCTCTCTCTCTCTCTTCTCTCTTTTTTCAGACGATCACTCCAGAGTTCATTTGTCGTTGTTGGAGGGAGTTCCAGACTCAGACTTTATCAACGCCTCTTTCATTAACGTGAGTTTTTCATTCAGATTTAAAAGTCTTTAACATTTATCTTTAATTATCTTTATATAGGCCTATTATTGTTTTTATAATTAACCTCTGTGTTTAATCGTCTTATTCTTTCGTCTTATAACATTAATATGTTTGTGTGTTCAGGGTTATCAGGAGAAGAACAAGTTCATCGCAGCTCAAGGTACAAATTAAACATTTTCATCACGTTTAATATAGATTTTTTAGTTTTTGTTGGTATAATGTTTGTTTGTTTGTTTGTTTGTTTGTTTGTTCAGGGCCGAAGGAGGAAACTGTGAACGATTACTGGAGAATGATCTGGGAACAAAACACGGCGACGATCGTCATGGTGACCAACCTGAAAGAGAGAAAAGAGGTGAGAGAGAGAGAGAGAGAGAGAGAGAGAGAGAGAGAGAGGGGGGGGAGAGAGAGGAGGAAAGAGAGAGAGAAGAGAGAGAGAGGAGGGGAGGGGAGAGAAAGAAAGAGGGACAGGAAAGAGAGGAGAGAAAAATGGGAGAGAAAAGGAAAAGAGGGGAGACAGGGAGGGAGAGAGGTGAGAAGAGAGAGAGAGAGATAGAGAGAGACCAAGCTGAAAGAGAGAGAAGAGGTGAGGAAAGAGGTGAGAGAGGAGGGGGTGGGAGAGAGGAGGAAAGAGAGAGAGAGAGAAAAGAGAGAGAGAGGAGGGAGGGAGGAGGGAGAGAGAGAGAGAGAGGAGGGAGAGAGAGAGAGAGAGGAGGGAGAGAGAGAGAGAGAGGGAGAGAGAGAGAAAAGAGGTGAGAAGAGAGAGAGAGGGAGGGGGGGAGGGAGAGAGAGAGAGAGAAGCGGGAGAGAGATCAGGGGGGAGAAAAAGAGAGAGGGGTGGAGAGAACGTAAGAGAAGGGAGAAGGAGAGAGAGCAGGGAGGAGGAGAGAGAAAGAGAGAGATGGAGAGACCAACCTGAAAGAGAAAAGAGGGAAGAGAAAATGAGAGAGATGGGGGAGGAGAGCGTGAGGAAAGAAAGGGGGGAGGAGAAGGAGAAACGGGAGAGAAAGCAAAAGGGGAGAGAGAGAGATGGGAGTAAGAGAAGAGGGAGGCAACCTGAAAGAAAGAAAAATGTGCTCAGTACTGGTTTATAACAGTTGTTTTTGTTGTTTTTCAGTGTAAATGTGCTCAGTACTGGTTTATAACAGTTGTTTTTGTTGTTTTTCAGTGTATAATGGTTGTTTGTGTTGTTTTACAGTGTAAATGTGCTCAGTACTGGTTTATAACAGTTGTTTTTGTTGTTTTTCAGTGTAAATGTGCTCAGTACTGGTTTATAACAGTTGTTTTTGTTGTTTTTCAGTGTAAATGTGCTCAGTACTGGTTTATAACAGTTGTTTTTGTTGTTTTACAGTGTAAATGTGCTCAGTACTGGTTTATAATAGTTGTTTTTGTTGTTTTTCAGTGTAAATGTGCTCAGTACTGGTTTATAATGGTTGTTTGTGTTGTTTTACAGTGTAAATGTGCTCAGTACTGGCCGGACCAGGGCTGTTGGACTTACGGCAGCATCAGAGTCTCTGTGGAGGACACCACCGTGTTAGTGGATTATACTGTCCGCAAGTTCTGCATCCAACAGGTCAGAAACATTAAATACTATACACTTCACTGTACACCACATACTTTACATCCAACAGGTTAGAAAACATGAAATACTATACACTTCACTGTACACCACATACTTTACATCCAACAGGTCAGAAATCACACTAAAAACACTACAAAACACTAAAAACTCTAAAAACTCTGCACTGTACACACACATCTGCATCCAACAGGTCAGAAACATTAAATACTATACACTTCACTGTACACCACATACTTTACATCCAACAGGTCAGAAATCACACTAAAAACTCTAAAAACTCTGCACTGTACACACACATCTGCATCCAACAGGTCAGAAACATTAAAAACACTTAAAATTCTGTGCAAAACATCTGCTGTTCATCCAACCAGTGGCAGCTGGTCTCTAGGGCGAACGCACCACCAACAAAAAGAAAAACAAATGTGCTTAAGTGTGGAGTTAAAGTTGATCAAAACCTGATAAAAATGTCCTAAAACATTCTTGTCCAATCAGAGGAGCTTATTTTCGGTTGCCGGTACGAAGACACTAGTGATGCGCGGGTCAGCTTTTTTTGTGACCCGCCCCGCCCGACCCGATTTAAAATTCAGCCCGACCCAACCCGGCCCGAAAAATGTGCTTAAATTTCAGGACCCGACCCAACCCGAACCCGCACACATTAAAACGGCATAAAACTTTGTTTTTTTGCGAGCTGCGGCCCCGCGGGTACGTTTGTCTGAAATGAGCACATACACTTTTATCTGTACAGAGTAGCTCCTCTTCTCGGCATACACGATCTTTGTGAGAGCCAGGTTGTTTACAGTTCAGCAGCGGAAGAAAACATGGACGACTTTCATGGACTTATTTTTGGGGAGAAAGTTGTTTTCGTGGCGCTCAAAACGATAAGATTATGTCAGCAGCAGGACGCGGCATCTACGGACTTCAGCAGCTGTTTACTGAGCATGTTTTTGGCCGCTGCTCGCAGGACGCAAATGCAGACTGGATTTTACTCGTGGATTTAGACAATGCGTCGGGATTTTAAGCGGAAAGAAACAGAACAGCGGACTTTTACCGTGGATCTGAAAAGCCCTGTGATGTGGATACGAACAACTGGATTAATCTCCGTCAGACAGATACGAATTTTAAGCTTCACCTGGACAGTGGACCTCGTCAGACTTCTTCGTCAGACATTCACGGTGAGTAAAAAGCTTGTTTACGAGGGTTATTTAAACGTCAACATGCTCTGGAGTCTGGACGTTTCTCCAAGTGAGGATTTGACTCTTTCCGTTTAGTTTACAATGATGAAGTTCAGGCTGGAGCATTGTGTTATGTGTTTATGACTGAGTCAAACCTAGCTGCCCCGTCTCCACAGAACAACATTCTACTTGTAGTTGAACTCTTGTCCATATCTTTCTTTCTGTTTTATAGCCAGTTGTAGCCTAAATAAACTAAGCTCAGAAGGCATAAGTTGTGTCTTATGTTAAACAGAATTAACGTGCTTGACATGAGGCTTATTGGACTGACGTTCACGTCACTTGAAGCCAAAGCATACGAGCGTTTGAACATGGGTTTAGACCCGACCCACCCACACCCGACCCACTTCTTTAAATTGTGCTATCCGACCCGCCCGAACCCGCGGGCTGACCGCGGGTCCCGCGGGTTACGGGTCGACCCGCGCATCACTAGAAGACACGTTCATGTGTCAGACAGAGCAGCCAGTGCGTTGGTGTTAATGATCTCCAAAGATTCAGCTCTCAAAAAAGTTCTTTTTAACAGCTACGACCCCGAGACCAGAGTTAAACACCAGCCAAGTTACAACAGTGGTGCCCAAAGTGGGGCCTGGGGACCAAACTTGGCCCACCAGGGTGTCCACTTGTGAAGGAGTGTTCAGGTTTCTTAGAATTATCTGTTTTGATTCAATGTTGTGTTGAATAGACTTTCAAAGGGCACCACATCAAATGTTATCCTCTAAACATGTTAATGAAAGACAATTTTAACCATCATCTCTTCTCAATTAAACATTTTAGTCGCAAAGCAAGATTATGTTTGGCCTTTGACATGCTTCAACACAATACATTTTGGCCCCTCGAGGAAAAATCTGCTAATTTTGGCCCACCAAGGGAAAAAGTTTGGGCATCCCGAGTTACTACAAAAAGGAGGATGTAAATGTGTGTGTTTTCTGGTCTTGTGTTCATGTGTTTACTGTGGCTCTCAGGCTGGTTTTATTGTCTTAAAAATCACAAATAAATGTGTTTACAAATATGAAGCCTATGCATGTTACTGGTCTGGATCTTGACTTTATAGTTCTGGCCACAGATCATTTGATTGCTCGTTAATGCCCCTAGTGGTGTAAAGTTAAACTATTTTGATTGATTAAAAATATAATTGTGAGCACTGGACTTTGAGAACTGGGAATGTTTTGACCACAGCACCAACAAAGATATTAGTATGGAGCCGACACTGATTCAACAGGTTAGAACATAGAAAACATTCTGCAGCCCGACTCTGATCATGTTGTTTACACTCTTGTTGTTTACAGTGTTGTTGTTGTTTTTAGATCAGCGATGTGTCGGGGAAGAAGCCGCAGCCTCTCCTGACTCAGTTCTTGTTCTTGACACAGTTGTTGTTCTTTACACTCTTGGGATTGTTGATTTTGTTGACAGTGTTCTTGTTGTTTACGCTCTTGTGATTGTTGTTTACCTTGTTGTTGTTGCTGTTGTTGTTTACAGATAGGAGACGTGTCTGGTAAAAAGCCGCAGCGTCTCCTGACTCAGTTCTAGTTCTTGCGTTTATTCTTGTTGTTGACACAGTTCTTGTTCTTGTGGTTGTTGCTGACAGTTTTGTTGTTGTTGTTTACCTTGTTGTTGTTGTTTACAGATCGGTGACGTGTCCGGTAAAAAGCCGCAGCGTCTCCTGACTCAGTTCCACTTCACGTCGTGGCCGGACTTCGGCGTTCCCTTCACTCCCATCGGAATGCTCAAGTTCCTCAAGAAAGTCAAGAACTGCAACCCTCCGTACGCCGGGCCCATCGTGGTCCACTGCAGGTGAGTCCTAGTCCAGACCCAGACCAGACCCAGAACCAGACCCAAACCCGGACCCTAGACCAGACCAGACCCAGACCTAGACCAGAGCCAGAACACAGACCAGAAACAGCAGAGCGACTCCTGACCTAACCCTCCGTACGCCGGGCCCATCGTGGTCCACTGCAGGTGAGTCCTAGTCCAGACCAGATCCTAGACCAGATCCTAGACCAGACACAGACCAGTCCAGTGCAGTCCAAACCCAGTCCATAACACAGACCCATCCAGAAACAACAGAGCGACTCCTGACCAAACCCTCCGTACGCCGGGCCCATCGTGGTCCACTGCAGGTGAGTCCTAGTCCTAGTCTAGACCCAGACCCAGAACCAGACCCAAACCCGGACCCTAGACCAGACCCAGGCCTAGACCTAGACCAGACCAGAGTCCAGACCCTGACCAAACCCTCCGTACGTCTGCCTCATTGTGGTCCTGTGAGTCCATGAGTCTCATTTGTAAAATGCATTTATAAAAGTTCCAGTAGATGCAGGATTTTGCTTGGGTCTGCACAAATGGTTCCTCTGGTGTCCTGTGACACATGCATGCAGAGTCTGAGGAAAGCATTTTATGCAAAGGATCACATTTATATTTCTGCATTTAATCAGACACAGATAAGGGCTGATTATTCTTTTCATTTTTCTCTAGAAATCGACCAATATGGGTTTTTCTTGGGCCGATGCCAATATCAATGGCCGATTTTCTTATTTTAGTTTTTAAAAGACAGAGCTGAGATGAGACCGTTTATAAACAGTTTATCCAAAACTAATATTTTGTCTCATTGTTTAATGAATACAAAATGTTTCTGCTCATTACAGAACATTTTAAACAGTAATTCAAGAAATGGCTGCTTTTCAAAACAGCAAAATGGAGAAATATAAAACAAACAGAATCATTTCTCTTGGAGCTGATCACTGAGTGCAGACTGTTCAAACAACTGCCTGATCAAATATCGGCCAAAATAAGGCCAATGGCCTATGTGGCCGATATGTGAAAAAATCTAAATATTTGCCTCAAAATATCGGCGTATCTCTATTTTTCCCCACATGCGTCTGAACTTTGTGCACAAGCTCTTGGAGATGTTTCTGTATTGACTGTCTGATACCAGAGAGAATCACAATGACTCTGTGAACAGTTTTATGAAACGACCACAATCAGACAGGAGAGAGAACTGTAGAAGGGCAGAAATGAGCCTGACCAGAACGATCACCTGACATGGCCTGTCCGAACCAGGTCGGAAGCGTTTCCTTTTGTAACAGAGAACTTTTCAGTGCTTGCTCTCACTGTAAAGGAAATGTTTGAAAAGTTTACATGTGCACTAAAAGTAATCACAGTTTCACCTTCCATTCTCTCCTGAACCTCCTGAACTTACTTATCTTCTTATATTCGGGATATATTTGTAAATATTCTGTTTCAGCGCTGGTGTGGGCCTTCATATATTCCTGATATATTTGTATATTTCTTGTTTCAGCGCTGGTGTGGGCCTTCATATATTCCTGATATATTTGTATATTCTTGTTTTAGCGCTGGTGTGGGACGCACTGGGACTTTCATCGTGATCGACGCCATGTTGGACATGATGATGTCAGAGAGAAAAGTCGACGTGTTTGGATTTGTGACGAGGATCAGAGCCCAGAGGTGTCAGATGGTCCAGACCGACGTAAGTACCAGAAACCAGGACAAAACAAGGACTAAACCAGGTCTAAACCAGGTCTAAACAAATTACTATCAGAGCCCAGAGGTGTCAGATGGTCCAGACCGACGCAAGTACCAGAAACCAGGATTAAACCAGGACTAAACCAGGTCTAAACCAGGTCTAAACAAAGACTATCAGAGCCCAGAGGTGTCAGATGGTCCAGACCGACGTAAGTACCAGAAACAAGGACAAAACAAGGACTAAACCAGGTCTAAACCAGGTCTAAACAAAGACTATCAGAGCCCAGAGGTGTCAGATGGTCCAGACCGACGTAAGTACCAGAAACCAGGACAAAACCAGGTCCAAACCAGGTCTAAACCAGGTCTAAACAAAGACTAACAGAGCCCAGAGGTGTCAGATGGTCCAGACCGATGCAAGTACCAGAAACCAGGACTATAACAGGACTAGACCAGGTCTAACAGAGCCCAGAGGTGTCAGATTCATTTTGAACACTTTTACAGAAAATCCTCTCCCCTAAGGGTGTGCACATTAGCATGTTGGGAAGAGCTAGCTTTGTTTATTTGTAATTCCCTGTGCTGCCAGTAGATGAAGCACTAACGCCCCTCTCCCTCTCTTCTCTCTCTCTCCCCTCTCTCTTCTCTCTCTCCTTCCACAGATGCAGTACGTGTTCATCTTCCAGGCTTTGTTGGAACATTATCTTTACGGAGACACAGAGCTGGAGGTCACGTCTTTAGAGTCACATCTGTCCAAACTCTACGCTCCTGCTCCGGGGGCGGGCTGCAGCGGGCTGGAGGCGGAGTTTAAGGTGAGGGGGCGGGGTTTAAGGTGAGAGGGCGGGGTTTAAGCAGTACATATCTAAGTCTCACGTTTGTTCTGCAGAAGCTGACGTCGATAAAGATCCAGAACGACAAGATGCGAACGGGAAACCTGCCGGCCAACATGAAGAAGAACCGAGTGCTGCAGATCATTCCCTGTGAGTCACTTTCACTCACACGTGTGTTAAACTGAACATACAACAGTCCCCCATACACACACACGCTTAAACCTAAGCGCAAAAACCCTGCGTCAAATCAAGAGGTTGTGTAAATGATGAGCCAGTTTCAAACAATCTCTAAAATGCACCGGAAAACCACTATTAGCTGCACAAACCGTTTTGCCCTTAAATTATTTGTCATTTGGGAAAAATGGCAGCAGGGCTCCCGCGGGTCCTTAGAAAGTATTAAATTTGAAATGGGAAATTTAAGGTCTTAAATTGTTCTTAAATTTGTCAAAATTAGGGCTTTTGGTCTTAAATTTGAAGTGGCTTTTTTAAGACCGTGTAATTGGGGCAGATTTATCAAAGTTAAATGTTCGTGTTTGTGTTGGAGATGTTACATTTGCTGTGATGTCGTTGTGTGAATAAACTTCAGAGCGACAAGAACTATTCAACTTGGCCAAAGGAAGGGCACATTTCACTTAGAGAGTTTTAAGGTAAACTCACTGCACTTAAACACAAATTCAACACTTTCAGGCTAAAATCGTCTGACTTTGACACTTGCTACAGATGCTGTGCTGAGCGTAATGAGTCGTGCGCTTCACTGCGGGTGTTTCGTTACATTTTCTAGATTTATTTAAGGTTTATTTAATAGATCGTGCACAAGTGGTGAAAGCATCAGAACTCTGCTTATTTCCACGTTTACGTTACTTCAAGTTGAGTCACTGCAAAGTCACAAAGTTCTGTGAACTTTATAAACATAAATGAACTGAAACAAACTAAAACAGAGCCAGAGATCATCTGTGTGATTTTGTAAAGAGACATAAAGCTGCTCACTGCAGATGTGACCTGCACCTGTCAGTAGTCACATGATCACTGACACTGCACCTGCACATTTGAACACATTCTGATGTTTGTTTCTCTCTGTTTCTCAGACGAGTTTAATCGAGTGATCATTCCAGTGAAACGAGGAGAAGAGAAACGGACTATGTCAACGCCTCGTTTATCGACGTGAGTGACTTTTACAAAACATAAAAGGATGTAAAGGTGTTCAGCAAAAGGTTTAGTAAAGACTTTGGAGAGAAAATCTGAAGGTGGTGGAGATCTGCTGGTGTTTCGGCTCAAAGCGCCCTCTCACCAGCAGCTCAGTGGTTCTAACTCGCCCTCTGACCAGCGGTTCTGTGGTTCTGTTCCAGGGCTACCGGCAGAAGGACTCGTACATGGCGAGTCAGGGCCCACTGCAGCACACCATCGAAGACTTCTGGAGAATGATCTGGGAATGGAGGAGCTGCTCCATCGTGATGCTGACGGAGCTGGAGGAGAGAGGACAGGTGAGAGAGGGAAGAGAGAGAGAGGGAGGAGGAGAGAGGGGAGAGGAGAGAGGACAGGTGAGAGAGGGAAGAGAAGAGAGGGAGGAGGAGAGAGGGGGAGAGGAGAGAGGACAGGTGAGAGAGGGAAGAGAGAGAGAGGGAGGGGAGAGAGGGGGAGAGAGAGGAGAGAGGACAGGTGAGAGAGGGAGGAGGGAGGGAGAGAGAGAGAGAGAGAGAGAGGACAGGTGAGGACGAAAAGAGAGAGAGAGAGAGAGAGGACAGGTGAGGACGAAAAGAGAGAGAGAGAGAGAGAGGACAGGTGAGGACGAAAAGAGGGAGGAGGGAGGAGAGAGAGAGAGGGGGAGAGAGAGAGGGAGGAGAGAGAGAGGAGAGAGGACAGGTGAGGACGAAAAGAGAGAGAGAGGGAGGAGGAGAGAGGGGAAGAGAGAGGAGAGAGGACAGGTGAGGACGAAAAGAGAGAGAGAGGGAGGAGGAGAGAGGGGGAGAGAGAGAGGATAGGTGAGAGAGAGAGGAGGGAGAGAGAGAGAGAGAGAGAGAGGAGAGAGAGAGGAGGAGAGAGAGAGAGAGGAGGAGAGGAGAGAGAGGAGAGGGAGAGAGAAGAGAGAGGACAGGTGAGGACGAAAAGAGAGGAGAGGAGGAGGAGAGAGGGGAAGAGAGAGGAGAGAGGACAGGTGAGGACGAAAAGAGAGAGAGGGGGAGGAGAGAGGGAAGAGAGAGGAGAGAGGACAGGTGAGGACGAAAAGAGAGAGAGAGGGAGGAGGAGAGAGGGGGAGAGAGAGAGGATAGGTGAGAGAGAGGAGGAGGGAGAGAGAGAGAGAGAGAGAGAGGGGGGACAGGTGAGAACGAAGAGAGAGAGGGAAGGAGGAGAGAGAGAGAGAGAGGGAAGGAGGAGAGAGAAGACAGGTGAGGACGGAGAGAGGGAAGAGAGAAAGAGAGAGAGAGGGAAGAAGACAGGTGAGAATAGAGAGAAAGAGAGGACAGGTAAGGACAAAGAGAGAGAGAAGGAAGGAGGAAGAGGGAGGAGAGAGAGAGAGGAAGAGGAGAGAGAGAGAGAGAGAGAAGAGAGAGAGGGACAGGTGAGAACGGAGAGAGAAAAGAGAGAGAGGACAGGTGAGGACGGAAAGAGGACAGGCGAGAGAGAGGGAGGAAGAGTGGAGGAAGGAGAGAGAACAAGTGAGGGAGGAAAGAAAAAAGAGATTCCCGGGGAATGATCTGGGAGTGGACGAGCTGATGTTGGAGGAGAGAGAGAGAAAGAGATAGAGAAGAAAGAGAGAGAGGAGAGAACAGACAGAAAGAGAGGAGCTGCTCTGTCGTGATGTTGATGGAGCTGGAGAAGAGAAGACAGATGAGGAGGAAAGAGGGAGGACAGGGGAGGGAGAGAAGAGAAAAAGTGAAGAGGGAGGAAAGAAAAGAAGAGGAGGATAAGATAGAGAGAGCTGTCAAGGTGTAGGAAAGACAGCGAGGGGAAGAGAGGACACATGAGAGAAAGAGAAGAGATGATCAGGCTTTTCTGCTGTGATTCAGACGAAGAGAAAGGGGTGAGGAGAGAGGACAAGTGAGTGGAGGAGGAGGGAGAACGAGAGAGAAAGAGGGAGGAGACAAAAGAGAGGAGGAGAGAGAATAAGTGAGAAGGTGAAAGCAGAAGTGTTTGTCTTTTACTGTCTGTGCTTTATAACGTCTGGTCTCGATGTGTTTGTGTTTCAGGAGAAGTGTGCTCAGTACTGGCCCAGTGATGGCGCTGTGGTGCACGGAGACATTTCCATCGAGCTGAAGAGAGAAGAAGAGAGCGAGAGTTACACCGTCAGAGACCTGCTCGTCACCAACACCAGGGTAAAACAATAACACAACACCAGAGTAAAATTCAACTCAACACAGAGTAAAAACAGCTCAAACACCAGGGTAAAAAAAATTAAACCAGGGTATCACACTGTACAAAAAAGCTCAAACAAGAGTAAAAATACACTACAAAACAGCTCAACACTATAGATTTTTGAGTCGACGTCTGACATGTGGCCTCCTGCTGTGACTAAATTAAAGTTACAGGAGAAACCTCTGATTAAACTATGATTTTCTAAAGTAAGGCAGTCTTATTTTCTTTTGGTCGAAGCTAAGAGCCTTAGCATGTCCACAGCTTTTCTAGTTTTATCTATTTGACCACAAAAAATAGTTAAAATCTTCCATACTGTCTTTAGTTGAAGTGATTAGTTACAAACTCTCGTCAAACTCCAAGGCTCAAGAACTGGAAGTTTTTCTATGGCTGTGTTGATTTCTGCACCAGAGGCCACGCCCACCAACAGACCTCTGTGGGGGAAACATAACATGGACAGTTCATCAGTTTTGTCACTCACTGCTCAACAGCTGCAACAGCAAATGTGGACTTAGGGGAATATACTGTGTCAAATATAGATACAGAGACGGTTGTACAATTAATCACATTTCAATTATTGCTGTAATCATTTGCAAAAATTATGTAATTGTGATTATTGATCATAACTCATAAATGTGTTTATACGTGTTCATATATTTTGTTGAGCTGGAAAAACTAGGTCCCAGACAGTTTCTTTTAACAGTAAAATACATTTACAACAGTATTTCTGTGAGATCTGTCATTTTATACTTTTGTTCTCTGCATTTAAGAGGCACAAATGCTCTGCAGTCTCTAAGCAAATAATATTTTGAATAATTGTGATATCCCCTTAACAGTGGGGAGGGCCCTCCACTTTTTCTTTAAAAATTCAATTTTGTTGAGTGTCTGAAAAAAGCATACTATGAAGCACCTGGAAAGGTTAAATATAAAAATCCCATTGTATCCCTTTTATTTAGAGCAAAACCAGCCTCTGGGATGATCCAGACTCAGATTTCAGCTCTAAGCCTCCAAATAAAAAAAGTCCTCAAAAATTCAAAAATTTTAATAGGACTTTTGCATTGGGCTCCGCCTACATTTTTTTGAGTAATTTTGGGTGCCTAAAACTCATTTTTACCTCAATTGCCTTCAGCTTTTACAGAGGAATTGTCAAAAACCCCAAATATTCCAAATCTAGTGTCATTTATGTCTCAGCTGTCAACACCAGCTTTACCAACCCTTATATCTAACAAAAAAAAAATTAGGCGGAATTTAGATTTTGTTTTTCTTTGCTTGGAGAAAGTTCTCACTTCTGATGAGAGCCTGTTGGACATTAGAAGTAAAAACTACAGAGACACAGCTTTAAAAAAGACTCCAGTCATTTGCCTGAGCTTCAAAGGGTTCAGGAACAGTTTTAGTTTGAATTTTTTACCCGATTTTAGTCAGACGTGTGAGGGAAAAAAGGCCCGCCTGAGAAGGGGTTTTTAAACAATCGTGTTTATTATTTTCATCTTAATCGAGAAGCCCTACAAAACATGGAGGTCGTGTTTTAACATATTTCTGTAACTGTCTGTTTCCTTTTAAACTCGGTTGTGACTCGACTTGAATTAGTTGTGCTAAAAATACTCTTTATTTGCCAGAAAATGTTTTAAAAGAGGTGAAAAGTTAATGTCTTAACAAAGGATTTCCCCCACAGCAGGTCTCAAAGTAAAACAAGAAACTTATACATTTGGTGTTTAGTGAGTAAATTAAAACATTTTGTCTGTAATTGTCACTGCTTTAGTTTAATCGTAGAAAACGTGACTGAAATGTGTTTAGTTTAATCTGGTGTTTTTTTTGTTTTCCAGGAGAACAAGGCCCGGGCCGTGAGACAGTTCCACTTCCCACGGATGGCCCGAGATCGGAATTCCCACCGACGGAAAAGGAATGATCAACATCATCGCCGCGTGCAGAAGCAGCAGCAGCAGTCTGGGAATCATCCAATCACAGTGCACTGCAGGTAAGGTCAGCCAATCACAGCGCAGCGTGTGTAAAACGACTGTTATAACCAGCCAATCACAGTGCACTGCAGGTAAGACGGCCAATCACAGCGCAGCGTGTGTAAAACGACTGTTATAATCATCCAATCACAGGCACTGCAGTAAGACGGCCAATCACAGCGCAGCGTGTGTAAAACGAACTGTTATAATCATCCAATCACAGTGCTCTGCAGGTAAGACAGCCAATCACAGCGCAGTGTGTGTAAAATTCTGCTGAAATCCAAAAAACCAAAAGATTTCAAACAAGGGTCTCCAAATGTTTTCCTGCAGGAGAGATACTTTTGCAAAACAAAACTGCAGATTCTGTATTATTAATTTGTTAGCTACAGACTTTTCTGTCCTGTCCGAACTTTAGCTGGATGCTAAAGCTTTATTAAACGATGGAACTGTTAAAACCACTAAATAAAAGACTCTTGTCTTTGTTTTTTAACACAATTGCTCCACTGAGGTTGGACAAGATTAACTCTGAATCGCTGCTGTATCGGACAAACACAGTTTCAGAGAGTTTTTTGATCAAACAGATTTGTGCGTCTCTGAGTTAGTTTTGATCGGCCAACATTGGCAAACTTTTAGTTTGTGTGATGTAACAGTACCAGTTTTGTGCATTTGGGGGCATTTTTGGACAAAACAAACTCAGTCTGTTTGGATTATTTAGTCTTTGTTATCACACCCGCATTTCGCCGCTTCCGTGCACTGGCACGGCTGGTTTCAGGTATTCTGACCATTTGTGGGGTTTTGACTGCGAAGGATCGACGCACTGCCTCTCTTCGCAGCCGCTTAGCAACTGGGGTGCCAGGCGGTCAACATTGACTGACAAGGCAGAGGGGCGTTCCCCCCTGCACTCATCAGAGTCGTTTACCTGGTTGGCCCACCTTTCAGGCTACTCTTAGAGGGTGCCCACTAGAGGAATCTGTCTGGCAAACTCCTGCGTGTCCTCCTTTGTCGACGTATTGTGCCATCATATCTGTTGATGTGACAAGTGCGGTCATGACTATTTGGTCCCTTTATCACGGCCGGATGAGTCGACATGAGGTGCCACGGCCTAAGGACTTTCCTCTTTGTTGGCGATGGGCATTGCTTCCAGTTTCAGCGTCTTCTTCTGGAGGTTTGCCTGGGTGTTTTTGGGCGTCTTGGAGAGGCTGCCTGTTCAAGCCTTCAGTTCGTACTCCTTCTGGATACTTCTTGTTCCTTTCAGCTGCGGA
>CM076402.1:3314087-3381784 GCA_038363315.1 Mugilogobius chulae | reverse complement strand
ATAAGAAAGCAGTTAGATAGTGTTAAAATCTAAACTTTCACAGGCTCCAAATAAATGAAGTTCTGTCCACATGCTCCAACACTGTGATGTCATCAGGTTACAACCTCCTGCTACCACTCTCCTGTTATGTTTAACAGATTTTCGAAACTTCTCACAAACTGTGTTCTTATTCGTGTCAGACTTGTCATTTATGATTACATCAAGTATCCTCCCCAAAATTAAGTTAAATTGGACAACTTGCAAAACCTTCATACGCACTTTAAAAATTGGTTTTAGTACATTTTTGAGTATTTTTTAATCATCATACCACTTATTTATTCCAATCTAGAACTGTTTTAAGTATTAGGCTAACATATATCTTTAACTGATGATTAAAGTGAGGATATAAAAAAACAAAAATCCGAGTCATAAATTATTTGATTTTTTAACATTTAAACGAGACGCACCGTTCTGTACTGGGGTTCACATAACGCTGTTGATCCGCAGGACATACTGGATCCGAGTATCGGCATCCATGTTCGGTTCAGCCGATACCATCCGTTTGTGCCCGTGTTAACTGGAATAAAGAGACCATAATGAGACTAATTAAGTGACTGGTGATTGATCAAATGCTCATAACTTAGGGATGGCACACCGAATCATATGGGGATCGGATATCGGTCTGATCCAGGGAATTTTCCTGGATTGTGTATGGTCCATGATGATCGGCTCAGCCGATGTATCCTCGATATGTGCTTTAGTGACATCAGTGAGGACTAATTTATTGGCTGCGATGTTGATCCAGAACGTGTCATATTATTGGACATTTTATTTCAGATTAAGTTGATTAAGATGTGGCCTTATGCACTAGAAATAACAGTACCATACACATATAGGGGACAAAGGCTCAATGTTTTATAAGAAATAGAGCATTTTCAGTCCTTACCCTAATATCGGCTGATATCGGGTATCGGTAGATCCTTAAAGCCAAAGTATCGGAATCGGTATTGGAAACTGAAAAAGCTGGATCGGTGCATACCTACTCATAATGTTTGACAATTTATAGATTGTAAGTTTTGACTTTCACTTTAAATAACGGCTACAGAATGAATACAGAATATGATCAAAGTTTTCAGTTCTTACATTAGTATCGGCCGATATCGAGTATCGGCAGACACTCAAAGCCAAAGTATCGGGATCGGTGCATCTCTAGTTTAAACGTTTGAATTTGACAGTAACATCTCTGCTTAAACATTTAAAAATTAGACGTCTATGTTAAAATGATACAATTTTAAAAGATGCACTGCACAACTTTGAGCCACAGATAAACTTGAATAAATGAATAAAAATCTATGTTTTTCCTTTGAGCTGCTTGTGTGGACATTAAATAGTTTATTATTTGTCCTGGAGAAGCTGAACGCGTTTGTTTCTGCAGAAAAAACTCTTCCTCTTTTCATTATTATGGCCTAAATGTCGAGTTTTAACTTTATAATTCTGCTTTCACCTCCAGAAAGTTACACACTGCACCTTTAAAAGAAATCTGAATAAAACTGTTCAAACCAAATTTTCAAGAAGACAAAATTAAAGAAAGAAAAAATCTTAATAAACCAAAAAATATAAAACCAGGACCTGGATCTGGACTTGGACTGGACCAGGACCATGAAAACCTGGTTTAAACCTGGACTAAACCGGGACAGAACCAGACTGATCCAGACCAAACCGGGATGATCCAGACTAACCAGACTGATCCAGACCAAACCGGGATGATCCAGACCAAACCAGACTGATCCAGACTAAACCAGACTAATCCAGACCAAACCGGGATGATCCAGACTAAACCGGGATGATCCAGACCAAACCGGATGATCCAGACCAAACCGGGACAGATCCAGACTAAACCAGATGAAGATGATCAGACCACAACCGGGATGATCCAGACAAACCGGGATGATCCGACTAACCGGGATGATCCAGACCAAACCGGGATGATCCAGACCAAACCGGGATGATCCAGACCAACCAGACTGATCCAGACTAAACGGGGATGATCCAGACCAAACCGGGGATGATCCAGACCAAACCGGGATGATCCAGACCAAACCAGACTGATCCAGACCAAACCGGGACAGATCGTTGCCTTGGTGAACATTTTGTATGAATATTGTTGATAATTTCTTTGTGTTTTTTGTACATAACCTGCGTCACATTTACTCCTTTTACTTTTGCATTTTAATATTATAATGTACAAATATAAGGCTTTTATTATTATTATTATATTATTATTATTATTTTGGGTTTAAACGCTGGTATTTTACACTTTTATTCTTGTTTGAAACGCGACAGAATCTGAACATTCGGCTCAAAATTCTCACATTCCTCTTTTTATTTGAATATTTATTTTTGTGACCTCCAGTTTATAATTTTATTTTATTTTTCTGCTGGTTGAATGTTTGACACAGATTTCTGCTTCTTTCTGAGCCACGTTTTCTTTAGCTTCTGTTTGATTTTCGATGATTTCCGTTTGAGTTTTGACCTTTGACCCCGAGCTGCGTCGCTGTAAATGAAACGTTGGATCTTTTTTCAGACGAGGTCACGCTCTCGTTTAGTGTTAAAGACGCTCAGACCGGACGGAGTTTGTGTCAAAAATCCACTTTAACGTCACATATTTATGGTTTGAGAATCCGTTAATATAAACCCAGCTGTTTCTGACTCAACCAGGACAAAAACTGACCAGGGTTGCCAGATTTTAGGGAGAAAAAAAGCAACTAAGCTTTGAAAAAAAATCCCAAAACAACCGATCTTAAAAAGATATTGAAATCAGTGAATTAGAACATTGTGTGTCTGCTATTTTTAAGCATTAAAAATGACTTTTCGAAATGTAAATCTGCTAAAAGTGCACGTTTCAGTCACAAAAAAAAAACAACATTCAAATTCTTAAGAGACTTTATGAAAATTAAGCAAACTGAAGCTAAATGATTATATGAAAAAGAAATGATCATTTTGAGTCGTTTCTGCCAGATCAGCTCTTGTAGTTTGCTCAGTTTGACCAGAACCTGAGAAATTTACATGACGACACAATATTCTGGATATTATGAGAAAACTCCAGTGAGAATCACCTGGTTTCTCAGAATCAGGACACTCGAATAACCAGGTTATTGAAATCAGGTTATGGTGTTTACATGGACTCACACAAAACCAGGAGACTAACACTGGATGTTCACTGACTGCGAGGGGAGCTTGGTCCGGGACACGTGCAGGTTTCTTGCAAAGTGCCTGTTACACCAGATGCGGTCAACTGCTGCCCGGTTTTGTCCAAAGCCACGTGGAGTCACGTAAATTGCAAGCTGCACTAACCTGGCTCAGTCCAGATGGATCTGTGTTGAACTATCTGAGTTCTCACTATATCCATCTGGGACTTGACTCGCTGAAAGCGTTTGAGAAAAGGCGGGGCGTTTAGTGAAATACTTGGAGCTGATTGGATGTGGGGCCGACCTTATTTGAGCTTAGCCAATCACAGCAACAACTCATAATGGTGTATCCAATGTCCGCGTGAGATAGAACAAGTGTCACACATACTGCTCTTCTTTCAAAAAGAAATGACTCCGTAACAAAAGCAGCAGAAACACAAACATCCACGAGAGCAGCCATCTTTGTTTAGCTTGAATCAGACTCTGCTGCGGCACCGGGGAGCTAACGGCCGTGTTAGCCCGCCCTGCTACAAGATAAGATAAGATAAGATATCCTTTATTTGTCCCACAATGGGGAAATTCCAGTGTTGCAACGCACATTTTAAGAACAGCAGGGAAATAGAAACATGCAATCAAACAAGATAGTAGAAATAAAATAGACTTAAAATATATATAAAGATACAATAATTAAAAGACTATTATTTACAATAAATGTTTGCTATGGATGCTACAATGTGATTGGTTCAAAACCACGCTGCTGTCATGTGATTGGGCCGAACCACGGCCGTTTCGGACTCTCAAACCAATCGGAGCCGGACGAAGGCCAGATGGTTTATCTCGTGTTTGTGAATTCACAAATACCACGAGATAAACCATCTGACTGGCCAGGTTAAAGCTGCACCAGACCACTATAGTCTCCTGGATAAATATACTTCAAGTAGTTTCTTTCCGCAGACCCGCGCGGCTCCCGCACTCGCACTCTTCAGAGGTCAGAGTACAAGGCGCATTGACTTTAAGCACTTTCTAAATAACTTGCATTCAGTGTACATCCAGGGTTACAACTCCTGGTCAGAACCGGGTTATTCGTGCAAATGTAAACATTCTCACTGAGATACATAGAAATGAGAAATCGTGTATTGACATTTTCATCCTAAAAGTTGATTGTGACAGAGACAAGCTCAGACTCTGATGTGAGACGCGTCACTGCGGCGCAGACGAGTCAGATCTGTGCGCTGGACGCTCTTTAACACGCTCAGATTTCTAACTTTAGTGAAACTCACAGAACGCCTCAAACACACTGACTCGACACACAAACTCTGTCTGGTCTGAAACTCCAGTGTTGCAGCAGCATTTATCGAACAAACAAACACAACAGTGGTTCTCAACCTGAGGGTCACGGCCGAGATCCAAGATGAGGAGAAAAACTGAACAATGAGATCTTAGACAAGGTTTAATGCAGTGACAGATGTAGTCTCCTTTTCCCAGGTTTATAGATGAGTTTATCCAGGTTTAAGTCTTCAAAATGTAAACTTAAGACTAAGGATGTGGAGATTATTAGATTTATTAATAATCTACAAATAATCTTTCTTCTAATATTAAACTCGTGCGTCACAAGTGCCCAGGCGAAGCTTCAGTGCCATGTTTAATGTTTATTCTGTTGATTCTTTTGTAAAAACCCAGAATGTGGCCGATGCAGAGCTGAATGTCTCATGTGTTTCGAATGTGAGCTAAGCCCCGCCCACACAGCACAGGCTCCTCCCCCTCTGTGCCAAACAAGCCCGCCCCCCACACTCACCTGAGAAAGCCACGCCCACCAAAGAGAGAAACAGAAAAAAGTGCCTCGAGAAAGAAAGACGCCAAAAGATTCGACCAAAACCTGACGAAAGAATGAAAAGAATCAGAATTTAAACCAGAATAAAACCAGGACTGAACCAGGACTGAACCAGGTCAGAACCAGGACTAAAGCAGGACTGAACCAGGTCTGAACCAGGTCAGAACCAGGACTAAAGCAGGACTAAAGCAGGACTAAAGCAGGACAAAAACGGGACTAAAGCAGGACTAAAACAGGACTAAAACAGGACTAAAACAGGACTAAAGCAGGACTAAAACAGGACTAAAGCAGGACTAAAACAGGACTAAAGCAGGACTAAAGGAGGACTAAAACCGGACTAAAACCGGACTAAAACCGGACTAAAGCAGGACTAAAGCAGGACTAAAGCAGGACTAAAACAGGACTAAAACAGGACTAAAACAGGACTAAAACAGGACTAAAACAGGACTAAAACCGGACTAAAACGGGACTAAAACAGGACTAAAACAGGACTAAAGCAGGACTAAAGGAGGACTAAAACCGGACTAAAACCGGACTAAAACAGGACTAAAGCAGGACTAAAGTAGACTTAGACCACGGTTATTGTTCTTGGCCAAATCTAAATCTTTTTCCTGGTGTAATTAAAAGTTCTTTTCATGTGATTGTATTTTTTATTTTGGACCAAACTGAATCAGATTTAACCCTTTGTAAACCTCTGCAGTATTTTTACTTTCATGTGTTTTATATTTTCTGTTTTACAGCCGAATGTGACAATTACCTTTTGTGTATCATTCCTCTTTTTGATTCAACTTAAACACTCCAACTTTAGACCAAGACCAGGACTAGAGCAGGACTAAAACAGGACTAAAGCAGGACTAAAACAGGACTAAAGTAAGACTATAAACAGGACTAAAGCAGGACTAAAACAGGACTTATGCAGGACTAAAACTTGACTATAGCAGGACAAGACAGGTTTAAAACTGGACTAAAGGAGGACTAAAACAGGTCTTGGACTTTGGACCTGGACCTTGGGTTTGGATCAGGTCTAAAGCAGGTCTTAAATACGAATAACACTGGAATAAAGCAGAACTGAACCAGAACTACAGGGACTAAAGGGGTTCTAGAGCAGGACTGAAACAGTACCAGGACCAGGAGTCTGGACCGGGACTTCAGGACTTTGGGTTTGGACCAGTACCCGGACTTTAGACTGGGGTCTGGACTCTGGGTCTGGGGTCTTGTGGTTCTGTCTTACTCAGATGTTTTCATGTTTAGATCAGGACTGGGACTTTACCAGGGTTTGGACCAGGACTAGGACTGGGACTTGGACTCTGGGTCTGGGGCCTTGTGGTTTGGACCAGGACTTTAGACCAGGGTTTGGACCAGGACCGGGGGTTTAGACCAGGGTTTCGACTTTAGGTGTGGGGCCTTGCTGTTCGGTCTTACTCAGATATTTTTCATGTTTTGTTTAGGACCAGGATTGGGACTTAAGACCAGGGTTTGGACTTTGGGTCTGGACCAGGACTGGGACTTGGACTCTGGGTCTGGACCAGGACTGGGACTTGGACTCTGGGTCTGGACCAGGACTGGGACTTGGACTCTGGGTGTGGGGCCTTGCTGTTTGGTCTTACTCAGATGTTTTTCATGTTTTGTTTAGGACCAGGATTGGGACTTAAGACCAGGGGTTTGAACTTTGGGTTTGGACTCTGAGTCTGGACCAGGACTGGGACTTGGACTTGGACTCTGGGTCTGGGGCCTTGCTGTTCGGTCTTACTCAGATGTTTTTCATGTTTGGTTGTGGTTTGGACCAGGACTTGGACTCAGACTGGGACTGTAGACCAGGGTTTAGACTAGGGTTTGGACTTTAGGTGTGGGGCCTTGCTGTTTGGTCTTACTCAGATGTTTTCCATGTTTCTTTGTCGTTTGTTGAATCTTGTGTAAATATATTTGTGTAAATGACACAAAGGCCTTTTTAAGACGCTCTTCAGACTGAAATAAACTCTTCAGATTTGAGCTTTTCTCTTTTTCATTACTTTCACACTTTCATCTTTATCTGTTATAAAGAAAATGTATTAATATCCAGTTCATCAAAGACTAACGCAGAACTGAAACAGGACTGAACTCCGGGAGAGCGAAGAGTAAGAGAGAGAGGAGGGAAGGAAGAGAAAGGAGAGAGAAGAGAAGAGAAGAAAAAGAGAAGAAAGAGAGGTAAGGAAGAAGAGAGAAGAGAATAAACGAGGAGAGAGGGAAAGAGTGAGAAAGAAAAGAGTAGTGATGAGAGAGCAAGAAAGAGAAGCTAGAAAAAAAAAAAGAAAGCAAGAAAGAAAGCAATAAAGTGAGAAAGGGAAGAAAGAAAAAAGAGAAAGCAAAAGAAAAGAAAGTACAAAAGAGAAAGAGCGTGAAAGAAAGGAAGAACACAAGGAAAAAAAAACGAAATAAAAAGGAAAAAAAGAGAAAGGAAGAAAAAGCGGTAAGAACAAAAGAAAGAGAAAAGCTAGAAAAAATAAAAAAAGAGAAAAGAAAGGAAGGAAGGAAGGAAGGAAGAGCAATTAAAAAAGAGGAGAGAAATAGAAGGAAAAAAAGAAGGAAAAGCAAAAGAAAAGAAAGGAAAAAAGAAGACTAAAAAGAAACAAAAACCGTGAAAGAAAGAAAGGAAGAACACAAGGGGAAAAAAAGAAAACACGAGAAAACGTAGGATAAAAAGAAAGAAAGAAAGAAAGAAAGAAAGGGAGAAAGCAAGGGAGAAAGAAAGCAAAAAAGCAAGAAAGCAAGAAAGAAAGAAAGAGAAAGAAAGAAAGGGAGAAAGCAAGGGAGAAAGAAAGCAAAAAAGCAAGAAAGAAAGAAAGAAAGAAAGAAAGAAAGAAAGGGAGGGGGCTTTTAGAAGAACTACAAGCCCTGTTGGTCTGTAGTTCTCCTGAGGCAGGTGAAAAGTACCATCAGGCCAAACGAACCACAGCTCGTGCAGTCGAGGAGACAAAAACCCAGGGCTGAGAGGAGTTCGGAGAGGCCATGGAGGAGGACTTTTGATTGATCTTAAAAAAACTCTGGTCCACCATTTTCCACCAACACGGTTTACAGAGCAGGTGGAGAGCCGTGACCTTGACCAGGGATGTCGGACGGTGGAAGGAAAGAGGACCTCCTAAATCCCAGTGTCACGTCTTCAGGAGGAAGCAGAGACTGAGGACTCAGACTCATCATCACTATGGCTGAAGTCAATAAGGTGTTTTACATGGAGGTCAAGAAAACCAGATAACTAGCCTAGTCTGATTTAAACCAGTTTTCCAAAGCTCATGTAAACCCGCGCAGACCTGTTGAGGAGCTGAAAACCGATTTTTGGAAAACCAATTAGCGCACTTGGTCCCAACCGATTGTAGTCTGATTTCAGACTCATGTAAACAGACAATCGGTCTGCAGCTGGACAAATGCACAAAAAAAAAGCTCCTGCACAAAGTGGAACACAGTCACATATTTACCTCCATGTTTAACACAGTTCCACGTGTCCCAGAAAGATCAGTGTGTCATTTTACAGACAATATTACAAACACTTAATAATAAACAATATTTAGGTAGATCCACAGAACACAGTCTGAATCCTGCAGCAGTGAATCTGACACAGGACCAGTCTCTAGGGTAATGGGTTTACTCTCTCACATGTAAACTGGAGCAAAACTGGTCTGACTGGTTTGAGGGATAAAGAGTCTAGAGTCTGTTTTTCTATAGTCTGATTTCTCTGATCATGTAAATGCAGTGACTGAGGTTGGACAAGCTCCTCGGTGGCAGGACTCTGGAGGTGCATCTCATGTCTCTGTCCTGTGGAGTCAGGGGCCCTGTGCTCAGGTCAGTCCAGTTCCTGTGTTCAGCTGCAGTGAGTCAGACCTGTTCCCAGAGCATGTTGGACACCTCCAGGGCTGCTCTTTGTCACCAGTTCTGTTCATTGTTTTATGGACAGACTTTCCAGGCCAGGAGTGTCGAACTAATTTTGACAAAGGGCCACATTGGCATCTTGATTGTCCTCGAAGGGCCGGTAGTAACTAAAATTAACTTTACTAAATCTTTAACATACTACAAATAATAGTTGTATTTGATTGTTGTAAATTTATTGTAGTGATAATTACAGAAAATACAAATACATTAGTCTGAAGAAGGATTCTTTAACTTTCAGACCAATCATTTCATTTGGTTAAGACGGGTTCCCAAACTCTTTAGACCGGAACCCCGAAATGTCCATGTAATGAACTCCAGCAAAATAAATAAGATGTCTGCAATAATTTTATTTGGGCTGACATTCATTTGTTTTACTAGCTTTTAGCTTTATATGACAAAAAAAAAGTCAAATATGATGTTTACAGTTAAAAAAACACTAAATACCAAGTCACAAATGTAAAATTACATTTTAGAATCATCACACGACCCCAGACTTTGCTTTGTGACCTCCACTTTGGGAACCACTGGGTTAAGACCCTCATTACACTTGGCGCTAATAGAAAATTAAAGTAAACCTAGAAGAGCTTGAGGGCCGCATCTGGCCCCCGGGCCTTGAGTTTAACTTACGTGTTCTAGGCTCTTCAAACCAGGACCTGCCTCATGCTCTGGGACCTCCTCCTCCTTTACTGTGAGAGGTGCTGAAAAACTGCCTTTGAAAGCTCATTAGATCTGGAACAGTATTCCTCTTCAAAAAACAAAGTGCTCCACATTAGGTCATGTTTATTAAGATAATGTTTATTAATTAAGATAATGTTTATTAAGGACAATGTACAATGACATTAAGCTCAAAGACTGAGATGCTTGTGCAGATTCTAGCTTTTACAGCTCATTTCCATCTGTCGTCCTGGAGAGGCACATCAGACATGTTTTTAGTTGTAGGAGGAAACACATTAGATCTAAAGGTTTTTATGGATATCTTATTTCTGAAACTAGATTTACCTGGAAACGTGCAGCAGGTGGACAGTAGATAAAGGGTTAAACTTCAGTCTCATTTTGTGATTAAACACCAAACAGAGGAAATGTGTTTTAGATCAGAGATGAGTTTCTGTTTGCTCGAGCTGATGGAGTGTCCTCGGGGTCACACCTGGGGTCGTGTGGGGTCAGAGGTCAGGAGAGCAGAGGTGGGAGGGGCTGTGAGAGCGAGTATATAAACTGTTTCAGCGTCAGACGAAGAAAGAAGAGACACGAGAGAATCCACACGAGTCTGCTGCAAACATCAGGTCAGTGCTAAAGGAGGGTTTGGTTTTATTACGTTAATTTGTTTTACTTTTGACTGAAATGCAAAGCTAAATTATGGTGACATATTGTTTTTAAAGAGTCATTGTGTAGATTTGAACGAAAGCATTGTGTTTGTTTTATTTGGATGTTTTTGTTGGACTAAAAACATTTTGCTTGTTTCTGTGGGATTCTCGTTCTTTTAACTATAAACTTCCACAGCGAGGCATGAAACTGATGTAAAGAAGTCTGGTCCTGTAGGTCGTGACTTGGACTTGAGTCAGACTTGATAAAACGGACAAACTGGAACTGCATTTGTGTCAAGATATTTATTTCAATGTGATAATTTACAGAAAACAGAAGTTGCAGAAATACAAGCTCACTTCGTGTTTCCACCAGGCCTGTTTGTCTGGGACCAGGTACTTAGTCCCTGCAAACCAAACAGGGCCTGTCATTCCTCAATTTGAGTCAAACTTTGATGTGCACAAGCCCAGAAGCTTCTGCACAAACATCAGTCTGTAACCTAGGATGACTATATTTTCAAAATTAAAAACTGGGACAATGAACATTCCGTAAAAGTCTGTAAATAAGTACTGTACATTCTTAAGCGTTTAGTCCGTTCATGGCTCATTCACTTTCACATTTATTTTTTGAAACTTCTGTCAGTGCAAATTGGTGCATTTTTTCTTGTGTTTTGATCATTTTTAAGCACAATTTTTTCTATTTTGGCAAACTTTGTTGAAGGAGAAACTCCGCACACCGGCGGGGCAACAGGTGTGTAATAGCAGATAATAGGTAATAGGTAATAGGTGTGTAATAGCAGATACTTGTAGGAAAAAATACCGCACACTGTCTCACTCTTTTTCGTCAGATATGTTACCCGACGAAGGTCAGTCGACCGAAACGTTGTATGTAATGAGTGAGACAGTGTATCTACAAGTATCTATTTCGGCAAAGAAATAACAATATATTCCTTTCTTCGCTGTTGGAAAGTGTCAGAGTAAAAAATCAGAACAACTGGGACATGTCTTAAAACTAGGACCAATAAGTGGATTTGGAGACATTTGCTGGGACATGGGACGCAGAGGTCAAAATAGGGACTGCCCCGGGTAAACAGGGACGTCTGGTCACCCTGTAACCGCAGAAATACTGCAGATTCTAACTACAGAATCTGCTGTATTTCTCATTTACTTTTTAAATGTTTGCTAGTTAAATTTGAGCTTGTGGTTTGTGAAGACACAATATTTAAGTGTGAATAAACTTGTTCAAACAGCTAATTGCAGAGAAATATGGAGCTCACTCATATCAGTGTTAAAGTGAAGTTTTTTGTATGTGTAACCGAGGGAGGCGCTACTAAATAATTTGCGATTATATATATAAATAAAAATAACCAACAACGCCACTGGCATATGCCAGAAAATAAAGTATAGTAAATCTAAAAGGACACAGGTTCGTTGAACTGACTGAATATGAGACTAGAGACAGGATTTCTTATAAAAATATACAAAGTCTTTAATTAGTAGTTTATCCTTTGTTGTTAAAATCACAGTTCACGTGTGCTGATGAAACCTTGATGTAGCCCTGCTTGAAAAGCAGGACAGGCAATCCAGTTCACAGTAGGCTACAAGGTGAAATACTCCAGACTCCAGAAAACATACATGTCCAGTTAAACAGTGTCTCCAAAAGAGAAAAAGGGGAGGCTCATGATCAAAAAGCACCAGATTTAGCATTGCTATTTGCTAGCTGAACAGGACAGATCCAGCGCTGGCCCCACGCTGAAGCGCCAAGCTAAAACAAAAGCGTGGTGTAAGCCTTCATAAGATAATGAATTAGTGAAGTGACGAAACGAGTGATTGCTTACCAAGATAATGATCAAACGGACACAAACACAAGCGGCTCGGGGGAGCGCCTCGCACTTTCAAACAGCCCACACAACATAAGCGCCATAACGTTGCGCAGTCACCCGGCTTTACGCCCGACAATCAGTGACTTTCGGCGTTTATTTAGCGTTAGCTCCCACTAGCTCCTGCCGACCGGCTGCCCGCAGCCAGCGGCGTCTGACGTCAGAGGTGAGAGGTCGACCGGTGCGCGGATGCTCCTTTTATAGGGCAGCCTCTCACCTGACGCATCAAAACAGGAGCGCTATAGGCCATCCTGCTACATTCTACCCCTCCCTTTTGAATCGGCGTCCCGACGATTAACAAACAAAGTACCATCCACACACATTGCTCCACAGGCGGAAGGGGGCCTTTAAGCTCACCTCTCCCTTTTAGGGCTAAACTTGCATGGCTTGACACCACTGACTCAGTGGCCGCTGCAGCTCCCTAGACCTGCGTCACATGTACACAAAAATACACAAAATTTAGAAGGGCGCACTGAAGCTTTCCTCTCCTTTAAAACAATGACGGACGGGCTTGACCTCCTGTCCAATCATTCCACTTTTAACGCATGGATTTTACACATGCAGTAGCCAGGTGGAAGGGCGCGTTGAAGCTCTCCTCTCCCTATGGTGAACAGACCCCACTGACTGGGGCCGACACCTTAGCACTGCCCTTTAAGTGTACCACAACAGCGCACTTCTTGGGCGGAAGGGCGCGTTGAAGCTCTCCACTCCCTTAGGGCAACATCTGACCATGGCTCGACACCACCATTCTGCGGTCAGCTACGAAACCCGCCATTACGGCTACCCTGCACTGCACCAATGATACTAAAAAGGAAAAGGACAGTACTACCCCAGCATCACTCACTCTGGCAGCCTCCCACTTCATACCTGACCGCCTCACCCTTGACGGGTCCACCTTTGCTTGCCTCACCCCTGACGCCAAACCGCGCAGCCGCAGCAGGAACACGCACCACTTGTGTTCATGGCCAATCCTCACGAGCCTCCCCTTTAAACAAAACATTTTTAGAAAACAAAAGGTTACAGAAATCCTTTAAAGTCACTTAATCAAATACACATATGACAAAAGTAGTATCAAAGTTGCCAATTTAGTCTGTTAACATTAGCAGTGTGCAATTGGACAGGTTAAGAGCTTCTCCTAAAACCTATTTCACATACAAATGTCGAAATTACATAAAAAAACATGCAAGGGAAAATAAACACAGCAAAACAAAATTGCACATCAAAAATGTAAACACATGACATTGTACTAAAATAAAGGTTTCTCTCTGTAGCCCTCACTGTTTTAGTCACACAGCTGCAAAAATCTACCCAATAGAAACAACCTGATGCACTTGTGTCTACCTGTTGACATACACAAAATTATTAAAACTCAACAAGTCTCTGTCCAGTTACAGTTCATCCCGCCAAGGCAACGCCAAATGTAACCGAGGGAGGCGCTACTAAATAATTTGCGATTATATATATAAATAAAAATAACCAACAACGCCACTGGCATATGCCAGAAAATAAAGTATAGTAAATCTAAAAGGACACAGGTTCGTTGAACTGACTGAATATGAGACTAGAGACAGGATTTCTTATAAAAATATACAAAGTCTTTATTATTACATTAATAAGTTAATTAGTAGTTTATCCTTTGTTGTTAAAATCACAGTTCACGTGTGCTGATGAAACCTTGATGTAGCCCTGCTTGAAAAGCAGGACAGGCAATCCAGTTCACAGTAGGCTACAAGGTGAAATACTCCAGACTCCAGAAAACATACATGTCCAGTTAAACAGTGTCTCCAAAAGAGAAAAAGGGGAGGCTCATGATCAAAAAGCACCAGATTTAGCATTGCTATTTGCTAGCTGAACAGGACAGATCCAGCGCTGGCCCCACGCTGAAGCGCCAAGCTAAAACAAAAGCGTGGTGTAAGCCTTCATAAGATAATGAATTAGTGAAGTGACGAAACGAGTGATTGCTTACCAAGATAATGATCAAACGGACACAAACACAAGCGGCTCGGGGGAGCGCCTCGCACTTTCAAACAGCCCACACAACATAAGCGCCATAACGTTGCGCAGTCACCCGGCTTTACGCCCGACAATCAGTGACTTTCGGCGTTTATTTAGCGTTAGCTCCCACTAGCTCCTGCCGACCGGCTGCCCGCAGCCAGCGGCGTCTGACGTCAGAGGTGAGAGGTCGACCGGTGCGCGGATGCTCCTTTTATAGGGCAGCCTCTCACCTGACGCATCAAAACAGGAGCGCTATAGGCCATCCTGCTACATATGATTTCACCGACTTTACCCAAAATAATTTCTCCATATTCTTTACAACACTGCCTGTGGGAAAAACTTGTATTTCTACTCACAAATTGTCTCTGAAGATCTGAGCAGTTGTTCCAAGCCTGTTGAGTTGTGTCTGTTTTGTCTGTTGTGTCGCTGCAGGTTAGCCATGTTTGTTTTTTACTTTTCTGCAGGTGAGCCATGTTGTTCCAGTCGCGTCTGTTGCTTGTCATGGCGCTGCTGGTGTGCGTGGGGGCGCTGTTGTCCTCGGCTCAGCACTGGTCTCACGGCTGGTACCCGGGAGGCAAGAGAGAGCTGGACTCCTTCACTTCTGAGGTGAGAACAGACTCGAGGATTTGTTATTGCTGCAAAATCTAAAACCGTGTGAGTCTGTTTAAACTCTTTACACAGGTTAGATAGTCTACATTTGTCAGTCAAACATAAGCTGTACCTAGGATGTCAAGATTAGCAGATGAATCAATAATTATGTTTATTGAAGTATTGCTTATTTTCAATAACATGCTGGGGGCCTGATCAAAACAGGTGGAGGGCCGCATCTGGCCCCTGGGCCGCCGTTTGCCCAGGTCTGGTCTATTGGCATCAGAAAATATCAGTTTGTCACAAGTCACATAACAAATATCGGTTCAATCAATCAGTAAAATTATTTCATTATGCAAGTGTTCTATTGCTCCCAAAAATAGTATCTTAAAACCAGCTTTATTACAGATCTGACTTGTTTGACCTGGTGAACATGCTCGTCTCCATGGAGATATCAAAATTAAAGTCGGACTGTGAAACATTTATGCAAATTTATCATTTTAACATTATGATTATAGATCCCAACACCAAAACTGTACACAGTGCAGATTTTAAGACATTTTTCAAACATTTTATTTATTTATTTTTTTCTTTCAGATTTCCGGTGAGATTAAACTGTGTGAATCCGGAGAGTGCAGTTACCTGAGACCGCAGAGGAGGAGCATTCTACGAAACATCTTTGTAACGGCTTTTCTTTCACTTAAAATGTGATTAAACATAATGATAGATTAAATAAAAATGTGTTTTTTCTCTCTCTGCAGCTGGACGCCATCACCAGAGAGCTGCAGAAGAGAAAGTGACTGCTCCACTCACATCAACATGATTTTATTTGTTTGTTTATTCCAGCCGTGTGACTTTTGTGTTTCAATGTAAAAATGCTTCATTAAATTTTCAAAATAAAGTTACTATTTTGATAGGATTTTTGATTCAACTTCCTCCAGTAAATGTTTAAAAGTGATGTTTGATGGTAATATTTAGTGTCTGTAAGGGAATTATGGGTAAACTATGTGAACTATTTGGAGGAAATAACAGCCCTAATTATAAACCTGTGGTGTATAAAACGTTAATTTTCCATAACTTTTTTATTTTTAATACTCATGTCAATGACTTGGAACATTTTGAGGTGGTTTCTTTCTGTTTTGGGCCAGACATAGCTTTGGTTTTGACCCTGTGTTGGACTTGGTTCTGTCTGGACGCAAAAAATATTTCAACAAAGCCTGGTTTTGGGGAAATTACAGCTACTTTTCAAATACATTTTCAAATTTATTTTAAATATTGAAAAACTATTTCAGGTGTCAAAGAGTTAGCATTTCATTTATATAAAATAAAACCATAAAAAAAAAAAAAAAAAAAATTAGTTGCATTTGTTTGCTTCATATCATTATTGCTCACTGCGCATGCGTGAGAGCTGAGTCCAACATGGCGGCCGCAGAGCCTTGCGCTGCGTCGCTCGCGGATTCAAACTCTCAAACGAGAATAAAGTCCTTAAAACGGATCCTGCGTCTGAGTTTAAAACTGTCACAAACACTAAAGTAGATAATGCCCGAGATAAAGGTGAGTTATGACTGAAACGGAGGATTAACAGGTGGTGTTTACCGGGTTTAGCAGCTTGTGGCTAACGGACTAGCCCAGCAGAGGAGGTGCCCGTTAGCCACACAGGCTAACTGTTTTGTTTACTTCAGCTGAGCTCCACAAAAACCACGTCTTTGGCAATAAAACTCTGTGTTTGGGGCTTTTCCGGTGGCACAAGGAGCGTTCCTCTTTAGTCTCAGTGCCACAATTACCTTTATATTTTATTTCTAAATATTAAAATGGCCATAACAATATTAACTTTAAAACTACTGAATTGCAAAGGGAGCTTTTTACATGATATAACTTAAACAAATCGACACAGCCTTTAAAAAAGTTGGTCCATGACCTGTCAATAATTAATTATTTATTTTTGCAAACAGTTAGAGAACTAAACTTTATTTTTTAATGCAGAAGATTTCTCAAATGAAAATTCAATTATCAGAAGAATCTAATAACCTGGTAATGGCTTAAAAAATCCTACAGTGATTTGGTTCACCTCGTCACAAATATGACCTTTAACTTTATCTCCATGGACATAAGTTTAATAGCATTGATATTGATATTTCTATGGAGACATACACTGAACTGTCCCTCGAAAATGTTACAAAATGTTACTTCACCTTCAACTCCGTATTTATTTATTGAAGTATTCTAGTCGATTCATTGGTTGATTAAATATTTGGAGATATTCTATTGCGTTGAAGAGAATTTAAAGCTTCAGACAAGTGAAGTGAGACGTGAGAGAAAGAACTGCGGCTTTGAGGTTCATTAGTAAAGGTTGTAATTAAAATCTGATGCGTTCCAGGAAACTGGGATATTTCCCACTTCCACTTGTACAAATGCACTGGAGCCACTGGAACTGGTAAATCCACTTGTGAACTGGGATCTGGTCGAGGAAGTTAACATTTACATACAAAATAAACTATCCGAGGAGTTTTAACTGTCACAAAAACAAAGTAAACATTGGTTATGATTGTTACTTGGTTACTTTTTGTTTATCCTAAAGGTTAGCATGCAGCCATAATGTTTACATAAGAGTTGATTTTCATCGAACGCTTTGAACTGGAACTTTTATTTTTTAACTGGAAAATATCCCAGTTCCCAGTTGCCTGGAACGGCATCATAAGACAATCTGTAAAAGGTGTGACAAACACTGGTCTGATATAAGAAAATACAGTGTGCAAAGACCAAATGAACTTTTTTGGATTCATTATCTCAGTAATATAATAACCTTGTGACATATAAAAGCAGCAATAGTGAATGTTTTGTTTTTTCTCCAGAATGTGAAGAGGAGCTGCTGAAGCGTGTTCTGACAGACTCTCACTGTCACGTTGTGACGCCGTTTCTGATCCACGAAACCCACAGGAATCACACTACCAGGTCTGTTCTAATGTGAAAGTCAGAGAGGGAGAGAATGAAAGAAAGAGAGAGAGAGATAAATTCTATACCTTACTATTGAGCAGGCCTTGTTAAATTGTGTTAGCTTTCTTCCTTTTATTCACAATTTTTTCAGCACATGGCATTAATCTATTTTTTAATTTTGTTTTATTTATGTGTAAAGGTACAGCGTGTATCTTTTTAACAAAAATTAAACTTGTTAAAAATCTTGTTTTTCTAATTTAGATATCTTCGTTACACTAAATAAACAATAAAATTCTGTTTATATATGCTTATATGGCCACAAAAAATGGACAGTTATTTAGGCAAAAGGAGGACCTCCTCCTGTATGTTTCAAAAGAAAACCTTTTACGTAAAACATGTACATCTCCATTAAGATTGTTCCAAAGTATAGCTTTAAAGTTAGAGTGTCATTTAAAGAACATGTTTTTGCAGACCACAAAGTGGAACTAGAGTGGTCCATTCAAGCACAGCCAATCAGCGTGCTGCGTTTGGGTGTGAGAAACAAAATACTTTATTATGTGATCCAGATTTTGTCTTAAATCTCGACAATCCTGCCGATAAACAAATCTTCAGTGTGACACTGATTCTACTGGACATTTCTCAGATTACACTGTAGTAATCTGAGAAATAGGGATGCACCGATCCAGCTTTTTCTGTTCCGATACCGATTCCGATACTTAGGCTTATGTGTTTGCCGATACCCGATATCAACCGATACTCGTGTAAGAACTGAAATACCTTATTTTTCTAATCAAAGCATAAGACATTTGGTTATGTAGTGTTATGTAAATATTATCTCTAGTGCAAGTTACAATTTAACAACTTAATCTAAACAAAATGTCAAACATTATGACATTTTCTGGATCAACACCAGCCAATAAATTAGTCTCATTATGTCCAATTAAAAGCACAACAATGGTATCGACTGAACCGATATCATGGAGCCGATACCCGATCCAGCAAAATTGCCTGGATCGGCACCGATATCCGATCCCAGTATCGGATCGGTGCATCCCTACTGAGAAATGTGTTTTGTGTTTTAGGGGAAGAAACACGCAGTGAAGCTGAGGACTTACCTCCAGACTCTACGAGCTCAGACGACAGAGAGACGTCCGATGGTCAGTCACATGAGCGGGAGGGCATCTGGTCTGATCTAACTCTCACTCTGTTCCTCTGTTCTGTTCCTTTAGCACTCGTTGGACAGAGACAAGTTCTGTTCTCTCTGTAACATGGTCTTCAGCTCTGCGGTGGTGGCCAAGTCTCACTACGACGGGAAAGTTCACAGTAAAAATCTGAGAAAACGCGGCGTCACTCAGAGCGGTGAGTCCAGGCCGAAGAACACGAGGCGCTCCGTGAACGTCGTCCACACACTGTCGTTGATTTGAATCTGGAAATGTCCTTTCTGTTTATACGATTCAAAGAGCACATTAGTTAGCAGCAGAGATGGCAAGTAACTAAGTATTTTCTTTAGTATCTGTACTTTACTTGAGTATTACAAATCTGGTGACTTTTACTTTTACTTCTTACATTTTTCAAGAAGTATGTGTACTTTCTACTCCTACATTTTAAAGCGAACCCTGACTATAATCACATGTTTACCCTAAAACACTTCAAATCTCATCACTTATGTAAATACAAGACAAATACCTTGGAAGTATTTGTAGTTTGATTAAAATAGTGTTTTAAAAAATGACAAGGAGGCGGCCATTTTGCTGCGGTTATGACATAAAATAGTATTGTCATGGTAACAGGCAACTAAGCAACATGAATTCCTGAGAACTTGTCATTTTTAGCCAGAGTTTGGCCAAATACAGGAAGATAATGTGGAATTTAGTGACACTGAAGATAATCAAGAGGAAGAGACAAGAACTGGACACTGTCAGTGTTGTTTTTGTGGCAACTGTTCACAGATGGAACTGTGGGAGTAACCATGGAACACTATTTTATGTCATCAACCAAAATGCATGGACAAAATGGAGGCTCCCAGTGGCTGAAAACAACATAAACAATGACAATTTTATAAGAAACAGTGAGCAGTTATATATTTCTTTGCAATTTATTTTAATAAGCATGAGCAGTACTAGTGTTTTAGCCATATTTGTCTTCATAATCAGGGTTCCCTTTAAAACCAGGTCTGAGCTGCCGCCGCCGTGAATTAAAGATGCTTGAACAAATTAACAAGAAAGATTACATTTTGTGATAAAAACCAGATGAATTATAATTAATTTACTGTAAAGCCCATCTCAAACTTCACAACATGACAAACCAACTTTGTGCACTGCAAAACTGTATTTGTAGATGGTTTGGTTAAAATGTCTGAAAACCTGGAGTTTAATCTTTATTTTTGCAATATTTTTTGGTAGAGTTTACTTGATAGATGTTTTCTGCCTTGTTTCAATACATTTGTTCTTATTTCAAGTCAAATTATTTGCTGCTGAAGTAAGACATTGTTACAAATGTCAGTCAAGTCAAATTTCAGAAATGTCTTGCAACAAAATAAGCTGCTAAATTTCTAGTATTCTAGTAGTTTTAACCAAGATTAGTGAATAACTGTTGGCAGTGTGATTGTACTTTTTAGTTTTTGTACTTAAGTACATTTACACACGTTTACTTTTATACTTTTACTCAAGTAAAGCAGTTCCAGCAAGACTGACTTTTACCAGAGTCAATTTTACACAAGTAACTGTACTTTTACTGGAGTAGTGAACTTCAGGACTTTTGCCAGCTCTGGTTGGTTACTAGTTTTGGACCAAATATATTCACACAAAAATGACTCCGAGCCGTGCTGTACTTAGTGCTTGTTGACAGTTAGATTTGATGTGAGCAGAGATGCCGAGAACATTGTGGATTTGTAAACCAGTCCAAATGTGAATGCTTGAAAACAATCTGTAGTGTAAAGTAAAAGTAAGATGAGGTTGTGGAGTGAGGAGTGTGTTTGGAGAAAATTAGCCATAACAATCATGTCTTTTCTCTTCACAGCTGTTTCTTCATCTCTAGACAAATCCTCCTCTGCATCGACCACTCTTCTGGACTCGTCTCAAGCTGCTGCTCCTCAAACTGCCTCTAGTCCTTCTGCATCGTCTGTGCAACCGAACACAGCTGCTTCTGCTTCTCAGACACAACCTAATCTCCCCCAAAGTCATCTTCTACCTGCTCCTTCTTCTGCTGCCTCTCTCCAGACAGTTTCAACCTCTGAGTCTTCATCTGCTCCTGCTCTTCCTCCTCTACTCCTCTCTCCTCTGCTGCTCCTCTCCTCCTCCTCGTCCTCTCCTCCTTCAGACCCAAACCAGTTCTGCTCCCTGTGCGGCGCTTCCTTCACTCACAGACAAATGGCGCTGCAGCACTACAACGGGAAGAAGCACCAGAGGAACCGGAGCAGACAGGAGCTGCTGGAGAAGATGGAGGCCGACGGAGACAAAGGTCAGACTCACAAAGGTTTTAGTGTCGGTAAAATCTCAGACACGTGTGGTCCAGAGAGATTATGACAGAGTTATTCAGTTATATTTGCCAGTGAGGCAGGTTTTTTGTGATCCTCAGACTAATGTTTTATATCCAGTGTCTACAAACAACTTGAGATTATATAAATACTTTTTCACAGAAATAAATAAACATAAAACAGGGGCTGCTCAAACTTTTAATAAAATGTATCACATTAAAGCGTGCCAAGGGCCAAACCTTATTTTGTTTTGCATTTAAAAAGTTTATTTGAGATGAGATGAAGATTACATTTTCTTTTTATCACTTTTTTTTCACACTGAAAGTTCTTTAGTTGATTAATCAGTTGATGGGGCTTTAGTTGACTTATAATGAGTTATATTGCACAGCAACAGATTTTATTGAATTAGCTGAAGAGTTTTAACTGAGTCATTGGTCTAATCCAAAGTTTTTCAATCAGTGTGTGTGCCGTGCCTTGAGATCTTGCCAGGTGTGCCTTGACAAAAACATCAGTTTTAATGCTTTTAATTTAATGTTTTTAATCCAAATCGCCTAAAGGGTATTTCACACCAGCACAACGCAAACCTGTCTGGTCTGTTCACGTCTCTATGGGACGCACCGATGTGAAAGAACATTCAGACAAACACGATCCAAACAGCCAACAGTCGCCAAACAACACAGAGTGAGCATGTGTGTGATGTAACACTTGACCAAAATGACCAAACATAAGTTCACGTGAGTAGTAGTTGTCAAACTTTGACGGCAAACAGATGTTTCTAGTCTTACCTCACGGATTAAGCTCAACTGGTATTTCCCTCCACAGTCCAGCCTTCGTACTGCGGTCCCCGTAACTCCCCCGTGTTTTCCTCCATCCAAATAGAACCATTCTCCTTCGTAGTTACGTCCCGTTTGACCCGTGTAAATAACAACAATCCATGCTCGGCTAAATACTGTTTTTCCGTAAGCGTCTTTTTCGGTTTTCCGCACTATATTCCTGCGCACTGATTCACTGGTTCTCCTGTGGCCACGGGCCAATCAAACAGCTGCATTTGCGGCAACTGGTGACACCGACTTTACCTGCAAGTCTTCAAAAACCCGCCTCCACGACCTCTGACCCCGACAAACCCATTTACACCAAACACGTGAGCTGCCTGTCGGCAAAAGTTACCAAACTGGTTCAGACGGGCGACCCTCGGCCTGGTGTGAAAGAACCTTTACTTGATCAAACTTGTGAAAGAGGTGTGCCACAGAAAATTTTCAACTGAAAAAGTGACTATGACTAAAAATGACTAAAAAAGAATTGGAAAACATTGGTCTAATCTGCCTTTTTGATATAAACATACTGGGTCCCATTTATTTTATGCGTAAATTGTCTTTGCACCAACTCCACTGCACTTTTAGTATTTTTGTGCACAATTTGGGTCAGATAAATTGTAACGTTCAAATATATTTTTTAGCGTCAGGTTTCCTTTTTAGTCGATAGGATGTGTCTTTAGCCACGCTTTGAATAGGCCTGGGTTGTGGTCTATAATACACACTTTATTGTATCTTTGTGTCCTCAGCTGATCGTCTGCACTGCGCCCTCTGCTGTCTTCACTTCAGCTCTGTGGAGATGTTTCAGGCTCACGTGAACGGAGCCAAACACATCAACAAGTCAGTGAACTCGTCTGCTTAGAAACTGTGAAAATAATTCTCATTTTCTGCTCTACAATGTTGAGCTATTTACTATTTTCTGCCTGATGTTTTTATTTCAGGGAGTTAAAGGTTTCCGAGATGTGTCGCTCTCAGCAGAAAGTCTACAGCTCTTTCAGCGACGAACTGCAGGATTACATCAAAGTCCAGGAAGCTCGAGGGCTGCATCCAAAACCTGCTGCGAAGGAAACCAACAAGGAGGCAAGCAAGGAAACCAACAAGGAGGCAAGCAAGGAAGCCAACAAGGAGGCAAGCAAGGAGACAGCTGAGGAACCTTCAGATCGACTCCAGGATTGTGTCTGGATTCAGCCGGCTCGAGGGCTGCATCCTACGTCTGCTCTGGAGGAAACGAACGAGGAGCCTTTTGAGGACGCACACTTTTACCGTCGTCTGTACTACCCTGAGCGTCCAGCGTGGGGCGTTCTGAGCTGGGACTACGCTCCTCCTGCAGACTTTAGAGAACGGACGAGAAAGAGGAAACGCAGGAGAGAATCGAGCTCCGAGTCGTTTAGTTCTTCAGAGAGCGAGAGTGAAAGCAGCGACGAGGAGAGAGAGAGAAAGAGGAGGAGAGTCAGAAAGGAGAGGAGGAAAGGGCGTGAGGAGAGAAGGGAAGGATGTGAGGAGAGAAGGGAAGGATGTGAGGAGAGAAGGAAGCACAAGACGCAAAGGAAGGAGAGAGAAAACGAGAGGAAAAAGTCTACGAGAGGTAAAAGTGAAGAGACGGAAGGGTTTGAGGAGGAAGTGAGGAGGAGAGAGGAGACAGAGGGAGGTGCAGAGGAGGACTCGGAGAAGCACAAGTCCAGGAGAAGTAAAACGAAAAAGGAGGAGGACACGAGGACGGAGGAGGAGAAACTGTGGGACGATTCCATTTTGGGATGTTGAGAACTGAACCAGGGCTCGGTCTCACTTCTCGAACAGCGTCTTTACTAAAAAACAAACACTACATTTACATTTTTACACTGTTACTCATTGTTCAGTCTGAGGTTTTTCTCACTGTATAGCATCGTTTGTAACCTAAAGAAAGAGCAGTTAATGATTATTCGATTACTAAATTAGTTGTAAGTTGGAACTATAGGGCTGGGCGATCCAAACACGTCCTTAAACACATTAGTTGAAGCCTAATTATTAAATTATCCGTATTGGACATGTTCTGGTGATCGATTGGTCAACTAAAAGGACACGCTCCTTTTTCAAAACCAAATATTCATGCTAAGTAATTGTTTGTGTGGACAAAACTGCAGGTAAACAACATCTTTACATGTTAAAAAAGTACTTTCAAATCCTTCTTATCCCGGTAAACTAATGCATAGTTTGGTCGACCAAGACACCACTGAGATACAGTATTAATTGATTAACCCTTACTCCAGTTTTTGGCGTTTTTCACTTTTAAATTGTCAACCTTTGCTACAGTTTTGAAGATATTTCAATGATTTCTTGTTACAAACCTTAGATCGAGTCATATTTTCAAAAATTCTACTCGCAATTTCGCTAAACTTAGAGTCATGTCATTTACAAATGTGCTGTTCTTATGTTCTGTTAGAGCCTTTTACTACAACTTTTTTTGACAGCTGTAAAGTTATAGTAGATTATTAATTTTTCAAACTTTTTTTGCTTAAGTCTGTTAATCCACTTCTGTTCTGACTAAAGAACTATACTTATGCTATTGTAATAATGACACTACATTCAAACGCCCCCAGAAGCCTCCTAAACACAAACACGTCCAGTCTTCTGGAGGCTCCATAGGTTTTTATGAGGAAACTGTGTGTTACTCTTCACAGGCCTGTTTCAATGGAAATACACACAATTCATCTAAAAGTCTAAACATGACACATTTGATCTCTTCTGAAAAGGAACAAACACTAAAGTTTTCTGGAGGATTTTCAGAGTTTCTAATGGAAGTCAATGGGACAAAACGGCTCCAACAGAACAAGAGACAAAACTACAAACTGCTTCTGCACAAAAACTACAAAATCATCCAAGAGTTTGAACATGTCCAAGGCTGGAATAATGGTGCGTTCCAGGCAACTGGGAACTGGTATATGTCCCACTTGTGAACTGGGACCTGGTCGAGGAAGCCCCACTTCACATACAAGCTCAACAATCACCACAATACATTTATTTGAGAAGTTTAACTGACACAAAAACAATGTAAACATTGATTACAGGTTATTTGGCGTTACTTTTGTTTAGCCTAAAGGTTAGCATTAGCCATAATGTTTACATACGAGTTGATTACGTTGGAACGCTCTGAACTGGGAACTGGTATTTTTCAAGTGAGAAATGTCCCAGTTCCCAGTTGCCTGGAACGCAGCATAAAAGCTCCAGACAAATCCACTTTAGAGTCACATTTTCACCTCTGACAATCTGCTTTTTACAAGTCTGGACAAAGAATAAAACACTCAGGAGTTTTTTTACTGACAACACAAGTGGATTTCCAGATTTAATTATAATTATATAAAAAAGTTTGAAAAAGATATATTTTACAGCTGTCAAAAAAAGGAAGTAAAAGGGCGCTAACAGGAAACAAAAATGAATGGAAACATTGGCTTTCTGTCTCTTTTTGAAGCCTTTTTTTAAACTAAACGATATGCTTGTTACTCAATTTTTACACATCTTCAAAACAAAATGCACAATAATATCTAAAGCTTGATATATCGCCCAGCTCTGGTTGGAACGACATCTCCTCTCGTTTAATGTTTGATTGACAGCTAAAGAAGACAAAGAGAGGAAAGGATGTGAGGAAAGATAATTAAGACAGGGCACTTCATCAAACCACATTGTCCATTAAACACAAGGTCAGTTTAGAACTATTTTGACCTGAAACTTACTTAAACTAATAACTACTTTGCACTAAAATTGACTCAGAACACTCGACAATGTTTAACTTAAACGGCCACTGTGCTAATCTTAATTTTGAATGTTTAATTATGATCTACAGATTTATTTTTCATTGGTCTTATTATTTCACTACGTTAACGTTCATTTGCACAATATTTATACAATAACTTAAACATGATTTTTTATTTAAATGTTTGTTTTCTGTGACACTAACACAAGTTAATAAAGAGTTTATGCACTAGCAGAAAGAAGAGAAGACAAAATTTATGAAATCTAGATCCAGATACATTCAGACATGGTATTTTTAATGTATTTATTAAAGAAGAAATGTTTTTATATTATACTTTTCTGAATTTTGAGGACTGTATAAACACTTAAAACATACTTAATATCAATAATTAAAATGTAAAAAGGCTAGAGTCCATGTTTCAACTAATGAACTTTTTAATCAAAACCTAATACTAGCTTGTAATCTTCTCGGAGTATGTCTCAAGTGTATTTCAATAAAATGTCCTCAAAATATATATATTTTTTCCAGTCTTTTCTTTAGTTATAATCACAGCACAGGAGCTTGTTAATAAAAACGATACATTTTACGACAGACAAATGTAGAAATAAATAAATATATTCTGTAAATGTGACTCAAATGACGCTCGTTGTGACGTTGCTAATGTTAGCCTGTGTTAGCTTGTTACGCGTTTTTAACATTTCTCCAACAGACTGTGGTTGTTTTGGTAGAAATATAAGACCAAAATTTAACGATCTGTTTTGTTGTTTTTATGAGGAAAGGAAAAGATTTACATTCAGCTATTATTTTATTGTTTAAAACGGTAAACTTTTTAAATTTCCCACTGCGAAAATCATGTTGCGCTACTGAAAAGGGCCCGGGGGAGAACAAGAATAACGACAAACGTTCCTACCTAACGCAGCGTTTTCCGTTTAAATTTTTGGAGAGATTATGTATGTTTAAAAATGTAGATATTTAATGCATCTTTAGCTATGAATTGTGTTTCATTAATTTATTATTTTGTACGCGTTTTGAGTTTATTTTAGAGCTAAAACTCCAAACTTTGAACCGCACCCGGAAGTGTCGGTGTTGTTTTGACCCATCATCCAAATGAAACGACGCAAGTCTGTAAATTCGCTCTAAAAAGGGTTTAAATCGAAGCGCTTTCCATCAGACGTGATTCGGAAGAGCTGAAGCAGCGCCAAAGGTTTGTTTTTATGTGCATTTTGTGAGCTAAATCCAGCGCTGTGTGTTTTTGTGAAGGTGCAGGAGAGCGCTGTTTTTTGCCTGAGTGGTCGCGTCTCTGCACTGACTCTGGAATAACTCTTTAATTATTATACACTTTTTCGCTTTATTCTTTGATTGTTCTTTGTCAAACAGCGGCAGAATTATGTCCTTCTCTTTTCCTTTTAGCGCCATAAAAGTCCACGATCTGTCTTTTTAATAATTACATTTTGATTTGTAGATTTTGGACGCGTAAGTTGATCTGACACATGAAAAAGTGCATTATTAATTTCACAACAGTCTTAAAGGATAACTGCAGTTAAATCTGATTCTGAAAGGTGTCCAGTTTCCTTTTTTTTTTGCTATACGTCATTTTTCTTTATGGTCAATTTGACATTTCAGGGAATTAAGTTTTGTTTTGTAATATCAATCAAGCAGCCTAAAGTTTATTTTATTGTATTCGTGTATTTACGTAGAAACAGAGGTGACAGGGTTTATTAATGAACATTTAAAGCCCATATCTGGTTTAACAATTTTTGTGGAATAGTTTGCTTCTCACTGAAGTTTGAGAAAAAAGAAATGAGAACTGAAAGTTGAGAATTACAGAAAGTAGAGTTAAAAAACAATCTACAAACAACTGACACATTTTCTTGACAGTTTAAACAATAATTTAACAAAATAAATGTGTTATTGTTCCTTGTTTATAGGGCAAATAGGTAACAGTAGTGGAATTACCTGTGTTTTTGCTGCTCAAAGGCTACATTCTTTGAGGAACCTTAGTTTTATTATTATAAATTTCTCTTTCTGTTTTTAAATGTAAAGTGAGGGACATTTTTAAAGACTCACGTAAATGTTTTACTAACTGAAGGTCATTTTTATGTATTTATCTATATTTCTGTTTGTTTTACTAATGATTGTTTTGTGTGTTTAGTCTGACTCCCTCTCCCCTTCCCTTGGTGCTTTTGCACACCAGGCCAACATTGTAAATAAGAATTTGTTCTTAATGTTTTGCCTGGCAAAATAAAGGTAAATAAATAAATACATTATTCTCAACGAACAAACTGTCCGATCTTATTCTGACTAAAAACCTCTAAGAAGACTTGGAGAAAGAGGGGTGACAGACACATAACACCTGATGCACACGTGTTTTACCTTCTGCAGCATGTTACAGTTACCTAAACTTTGATGAACACGTGTTTTTGTGTTTTCTAAAGGCTGGTGTCTGCTGCTGTGATGGATCCTCTGAGTCACAGCGGTTACCTTCACGTTACAGATTTATAACCCCTGATTCACACGTGTTTTTGTGTTTTTCTAAAGGCTTGTGTCCTCTGTGATGTGAAGGATCCTCTGAGCCACAGCGGTTACCTTCACGTTACAGACACATAACGTCTGATGCTCATATGTTTTTGTGTTTTTCTAAAGGCTGGTGTCTGCTGCTGTGATGGATCCTCTGAGCCACAGCGGTTACCTTCTGCAGCAGCTCCAGGAGCAGAGGATCCAGGGTCTGCTCTGCGACTGCACTCTGATGGTGAAAGGAGTCTGCTTCAAGGCCCACAAGAACGTCCTGGCGGCGTTCAGCTCCTACTTCAGGTCTGACCCTCTAACTCTCTGCTCCTCTGACTCTCTCCTTTGACTCTCTCTTTCTCCTCTGACCCTCTGACTCTCTCCTCTGCTCCTCAAACTGTCTCTAATCCTTCTGCATCTTCTGTACAACCGAACACAGCTGCTTCTGCTTCTCAGACACAACCTAATCTCCCCCAAAGTCATGTTGTGTCTGCTCCTTCTTCTGCTGCTGCAAAAAATGAAGTTAAAGTTGCTTGATTCTAGGATTTGAACCCTAATTTCAAGCATTTTGACTAATTTAATCTTGATTTATTGTAGAGACATACCGGTAGATTATTTTCCTTGTTTCAAAATGTTTCAAACTGATTTCAAGACATTGATTCTCATTTCGAGCCACAATATTTGCCAATGAGTTTAGAAACTGTTCTTACCCCATTGTTGGGCTGGGCCGTTAGTCGAAAAATCGAAGATCGAGATTGAATCGAACCAAAACGTCAGTTATATTTTTGAATCGAAAGATCGAAGAACAATCTTATGTCAGTAAAATGTGTAGTTTGGAGCAAAAGTCAAACTTTGATGCAGAATATTGATACACAAAAATGTAATAAATGGGACGTATTAACAGTTTTTGTTTTGTTTATGCTCATGAATGGCATTTTTCATTTGTTTTTGAAATGGTTAAACAAAAACAAACCGAAAATCAAGATCAATCGATATGAGAAAAAAACTAAAATCTGCTCCTCTGACTCTTTCTCTCTGTTTCTTCCAGATCCTTGTTCCAGAACGCTCCGAGCCCTAAGAGCGACGTGTTCCCTCTGGTGATCCAGGACGTGAGCGGGATCGGGCAGCTGTTAGATTACATGTACACGTCTCACCTGGAGATCACGGCGGAGAACGTTCACTCGCTGCTGGACATGGCTCTGTCTCTGCAGGTTTGGAACAGTCACTTCATCACATTTCAGTTTTATAGCTTCTCTGACATTAGATTACATTATCTATTGTAAGTCTATAATAATTAAAAGAGATTAGGACCAAGCAGCAAAAATTAATTTCTATTAGTGACTCGACCCATTCACTTTTGTATTACAACAAAAAAAAACTTTACAAGATTAATTTGAGCTGCAAAAATCAGTGTGAAATATTGTGGCAGTGGCAGTTGTTCTCAAAAGCCCCAAAATTACAACTGTAGACAATAGGGGTTATGCACTAACGTCTTTCCGGTCTCAGATAGACATAGGCCGCAACATCCGGTGGCGTCGTTGCCATAGTGACAAAGCTGTTTACTCCAAAGGCGATGGACATCAGACGAGTCCTGAAGCAATCCTCTCAGAAAAAAAGTTCTCTTTTGTCATCTGTTGTAGACATAGTGACGGCTGTAACAGCAGGAAAAGTGCCGCTTGGTTTTCATAATGAAAAGTTCTAAAAGTGAGCGGACTACGCGAGCTCCGCCCACATACGAGAAGCTCCGCCCACATACGAGAAGCTCCGCCCACATACGAGAAGCTCCGCCCACATACGAGAAGCTCCGCCCACATACGAGAAGCTCCGTGCACCTGCCGACTGTGCTAATAAGCCCAGGCAGAGGCGCCGTGGGCCGGAGCTGTCTGGCAACAACAAGCGTGTGTTCTCACTTCTTCACGGCCCAAGGCACCTCTGCCCGGGCTCATGAGCAGCGAGTCTCGCTCTGTGCGCGGAGTTCTCACTTGTTTTTTATTTTTTCATGTGAAAACCTCCGTATGTGGGCGGAGATCGCGTTGTTTGCTCACTTTTACAACTTTTCCTCATAAAAATCTGGTTCAAAAGCGGCTCTTTTCCTGCTGTAACAGCCGTCGCTGCGTCTACAACAAATGACAAAGAAAACGTCTTTTTCTAAGAGGATTGCTTCAGGACTAGCACAAAAAACCTCGTGTGATGTCCATCGCCTTTGGAGTAAACAACTTTGTCACTATGGCAACTACGCCACCGGATGTAGCGGCCTCTGTCTATCTGAGTGCGGAAGACGTTACTGCATAACCCCTATTGCGTCCCCCAAATACGAAATGTAGGCTGCACGAAGTCATAAAATAGTCTTTAATAAATTAAAGATCTATTTTCCTGAAATGTCTATTTAATAATAATAAATTCTTGTATTAATGACCATGATCCTTGTCTAGATTAGAATATGGTCTTTGGTGAAAATTAATTACCCACCTCTGGTCTAGATAAATCCATTTGGTGCCAGCAAATAAGAATCAGTATCTCTCGCGGCATCAAACTTGTTTAAGGTCTCAATCTTAAGCTTTACATATCTTCAGGGGTTCTACGCAAATCATTGTGCGACCCCAATGGGGGCCCAGACTCTCATGAGAAATTCCCACATGAATTTCCACGATGAAAAGCACCTCCTTTTAAAAAAATCTGTTTCTGAAACTTTATAAACCACAAACTTATTGTATTTTGCCAAATTTTAAAGCAGAACTAAGCCACTTCAGCTGTATTGCTCCCTCTACAGCTCGAAGATTAACATTATTTATTTAACTTTAAGATTGAAATAAGGCAGCAAAAAACACGTCTAAACACATTTTACATTGCTAATAAAAAAAATCAAAGCGCCTGGGTTTTAAGGACAGAAAATCTCAATGGCAAACTTGATTGGAAATCTTAGTTCTCAGCGATCTTTGAAGTTGGTCTGACTTAATTCATTTCCGCTGCAAATATGTACATTAATTATCGTTTATCTATAGAATGTGGTGACATAAACTCAACCTATTAACCAAACATTGTTTTTGTTCTGCAGGTGTCCAACCTCCAGAACATGTGCCAGTCTTTCCTGAAGCCGTGCCCTCCTCCTGTGGCTCCTCACCTGCCCTCCACCTCCTCCAGCTTCACCTCCAGCTTTACCTCCTCCAGCTTCACCTCCTCCAGCTTCACCTCCTCCAGCTTCACTTCCTCCACCGCCGCCGCGTCGTGTCCCGTGACGTCTGAACACGACTGTCTCCTCGGCAACGACGTCGACATGACCGAACCAACGAAGAGCGCCGCCACAGAACCGGAGCAAACCAGGCCCGAGAAACAGATGCTGCATGGATACAAGCTCCGCAACTTCTACAGCCGCCAGTACTTCAAACAGCTACAGGTGAGAAACTTCTACAGCCGACAGTACTTTAAACAGCTACAGGTGAGAAACTTCTACAACTACAGGTGAGAAACTTCTACAGCCGCCAGTACTTCAAACAACTACAGGTGAGAAACTTCTACAGCCGCCAGTACTTCAAACAACTACAGGTGAGAAACTTCTACAGCCGCCAGTATTTTAAACAACTACAGGTGAGAAACTTCTACAGCCGCCAGTACTTCAAACAACTACAGGTGAGAAACTTCTACAGCCGCCAGTATTTTAAACAACTACAGGTGAGAAACTTCTACAGCCGCCAGTATTTTAAACAACTACAGGTGAGAAACTTCTACAGCCGCCAGTATTTTAAACAACTACAGGTGAGAAACTTCTACAGCCGACAGTATTTTAAACAACTACAGGTGAGAAACTTCTGCCACAGGTGAGAAACTTCTACAGAAACTTCTACAGCCGCCAGTATTTTAAATAGCTACAGGTGAGAAACTTCTACAACTATAGGTGAGAAACTTCTACTTCTACAGCTGCAGGTGAGAAACCTTTGCAGTCGACAGTACTTTCCTTTCTGAAGTCTTCTGAGCGTTGAGCTCCAGGTTGTTGTTGCTGCACCAGGGCAGCAGCTCATGGGGCAAGAAGGTTGTGGGTTCGACTCCAGCACAGCCTGGGCCTCTCTGTGGGGAGTTTGTCTGGATGGTTTCTTCTGGGCACTCTGGTTTCCCCACAACCAATAACATACAGGTTAGGGAACACTTGGGAGTGGTCTGAGGTTGAGGTGTTTAGGCGAATCGCTCACTTGACTCACAGAGTGAAGAGGGGGATTACTTTGGAAGACATCAGTCTGTGTATATGTGCTATATAAATAGATCATTCATTCATTTGAATTATTCATTAGCTCAATTTGCCATAATCACGCTAGTTATTAACTGTAGATTCATTATCCATCGAGAGACCATCGACTTTTGACTCAAACTGGGCACCAACTCAACTTAAGGAATAACAAACTTGCAAACTTGATCAGAGTCATGGCTGTTTGTGCAGCAGTTACATGAAGAGCAGAGGGGAAAGTACACAGCCCTGTGGACACCCTCTGCTGAGACATTCCCCTGAAAAGCATCACATTTCAAAGATATTGATCATGTTTGTTGTAGTGTCACGTTATTGTCTGAAAGTCACATGTCTTATTAACAGTTAGAACACTTACAACTCAGCCGATCGCGATTCCAGTTATTACACCTCAGAGATCGTAATGTGTATTCATTAGACACAAAAAAGTTCTTTATTTACTTAACTTTGTGGTTTTAAACTAGTTTCTATAAAACTTTGAAATGTGTTAAAAGTAGACAGTAGTTAAAATGTTTTTTTTTTCTGCTTCTCTTCTGTTTGCAGGACACCGCGAGTGAAGCAGCCACCAACCCAGAACCGACTCACCTGAATCTGACTCACCCAAACCAGACTCATTCAACCCAAACTCACCCAAACCAGACTACCCTAAACCAGACTAACTTAAATACAACTCACCCAAACCAAATTCATACAACCCAAACTCAACTAACTCACCAAAACCAGACTCATCCAAACCAGACTCATCCAAACCAGACTCATCCAAACCAGACTCATCCAAACCAGACTCATCCAAACCAGACTCATCCAAACCAGACTCATCCAAACCATCCAAACCAGACTCATCTAAACCAGACTCATCCAAACCAGACTCATCCAAACCAGACTCATCCAAACCAGACTCATCCAAACCATCCAAACCAGACTCATCTAAACCAAACTCACCCAAACCAGACTAACCCACAGCCTCTTCCTTCTCTCGACTCTCATTATTTCCGACATTTAAACACCACAGTCGACCCCGTTTCTCACCACATCTCTGCGGACCCTCCCCCTCTGTCCCTCCCCCTGGCTCCTCCCTCTCTCCCCCTGGCTCCTCCCCCTCTCCCCCTAGCCCCTCACCCCCTCCTCACCCCCTCGGACGACCTCGCCTCTGCAGATCTGAGCAGCGCCGCCGTTCGTCCTAAAAAGGCGGTTTATCTGAAGAAGTACAACTACCTCTCGCGCTCGCAGAAGGTTCTGGAAGAGTCGAACGCCGAGGCGACTGTCGTGAGCTGCTCCACAAGTGCTCAGGTACGACACCAGCGAGATGTTATAAAGACTATAGAGAGCGTAGCCATGGCAACCTACCTGTCAATCAGGTACGAGATAATATAAAGACTATAGAGAGTGTAGTCATGGTAACCTGTAGCTGCAAGTGTCCAGCTCACTCAGGAATAAGACTTCTTCTCTCTCTTCTTTTTTTCTCTCCATCTGTTTCTGTCTCTTTATTCCTCTCTCGCCCCCCCTTCCGTTTTCTCTCACCCTTTGCTTTCGCTCTTTATTTCTCTCTCCTGTCTTTATGTCCCTCTTTCTTGTCCTCTCCCTTCCTCTTTCTCTCTGTTTCTATTTTCCTGTTGATCTCTCTCTCTTTTTTCTTCTCTCTTGTTCTTTCTCTCTTCATCCTTCTTTCTTTCTATCTATCTCATTTTTTCTTTCTCTCCATCCCTCTCTCTCTTTCCCCTTTCTCTATCTTTTTCGTCTCTCTGTTTCTTCTTCTTCTCTCTTTTTCTCCCTCTCTTACTTCTTCACTCTTTCTTTCTTTCATCTCTGTTTCTCTCTCTTTCTTCTCTCTTTCCTTCTTCTCTGTCTTTCTTCTCTCTTTCTCTCCTCTTTCTTTCTTTCTTTCTTTCTTTCTTTCTTTCTTTCTTCTTTCTTTCTTTCTTTCTTTCTTTCTGTCTTTCTTTTCTTTCTTTCCTCTCTCCCTCTCTCTTCTCTCTTTCTTTTCTCTTCCCTCCTCTTTCTTTCTTTCTTTCCTTTCTCTTCTTTCTCTTCTCTCTTTCCCCTCTCTCTCTCTTTTCTTTTCTCTTTCACTCTTTCTTCCTTTCTCTTCATCCCTCTCTCTTTTTTCTAACCCTGTCTCTCTCTCTTTCTCCTCTTTCTTTCTTTCTTTCTTTCTTTCTCTTGATTGTCCATTTCAGAAAAATGTCACATTTTGAAATGTTTAGCAAATTAGTCACCAAAGTGCAGAATTATTAAATTTATATTTATTAATTTTAATTCATTATTTGTTACATTTATATAAGTTCAAAGTTCCCAGCATTTAAACTGTTGTGTTCCTGTAGGAGCCGAGCGTGGAGCAGCCTGCAGCGCCTCCTGCTGCCGACACAGAGGAACAGCAGGAGGCAGCGACAGAGGCGACGTCCCCCGGGAATCAAACCGTCGACCCCGACCTCCAGAGGAACCACAGCCCACTACACTGCCCCGACTGGCCCAAACAGTACTGCTGCTCCCACTGCGGCAAAGTGTTCAAGCATCCGAGCAACCTGGAGCTGCACAAGCGCTCGCACACCGGTAAAAACACAAAATATTATTAAAAACATGAGTCTGGAGCCGCACAAGCGCTCGCACGCCGGTAAAAACACAAAATATTACAAAAAACATTAGTCTGGAGCCGCACAAGCGCTCGCACGCCGGTAAAAACACCAAAATAAAACAAAAAACATGAGTCTGCAGCCGCACAAGCGCTCGCACGCCGGTAAAAACACCAAATATTACAAAAAACATGAGTCTGGAGCTGCACAAGCGCTCGCACGCCGGTAAAAACACAAAATATTATAATAAACATGAGTCTGGAGCCGCACAAGCGCTCGCACGCCGGTAAAAACACAAAATATTATTAAAACATGAGTCTGGAGCCGCACAAGCGCTCGCACGCCGGTAAAAACACCAAAATATTATAAAAAACATGAGTCTGGAGCCGCACAAGCGCTCGCACGCCGGTAAAAACACCAAAATATTACAAAAAACATGAGTCTGGAGCTGCACAAGCGCTCGCACGCCGGTAAAAACACAAAATATTACAAAAAACATGAGTCTGGAGCTGCACAAGCGCTCGCACGCCGGTAAAAACACAAAATATTACAAAAAACACGAGTCTGGAGCCGCACAAGCGCTCGCACGCCGGTAAAAACACAAAATATTATAATAAACATGAGTCTGGAGCTGCACAAGCGCTCGCACGCCGGTAAAAACACAAAATATTATAAAAAACACGAGTCTGGAGCCGCACAAGCGCTCGCACGCCGGTAAAAACACAAAATATTATTAAAATATGAGTCTGGAGCCGCACAAGCGCTCGCGCGCCGGTAAAAACACAAAATATTATAATAAACATGAGTCTGGAGCCGCACAAGCGCTCGCGCGCCGGTAAAAACACAAAATATTATAATAAACATGAGTCTGGAGCCGCACAAGCGCTCGCACGCCAGTAAAAACACAAAATATTATAAAAAACATGAGTCTGGAGACGCACAAGCGCTCGCACGCCAGTAAAAACACAAAATATTATAATAAACATGACTCTGGAGCCGCACAAGCGCTCGCACGCCGGTAAAAACACAAAATATTATAATAAACATGAGTCTGGAGCTGCACAAGCGCTCGCACGCCGGTAAAAACACAAAATATTATAATAAACATGACTCTGGAGCCGCACAAGCGCTCGCACGCCGGTAAAAACACAAAATATTATAAAAAACATGAGTCTGGAGCCGCACAAGCGCTCGCACGCCGGTAAAAACACAAAAATATTATAAAAAACATGACTCTGGAGCCGCACAAGCGCTCGGCACGCCGGCAAAAACACCAAAATAAAACAAAAAAACATGAGTCTGGAGACGCACAAGCGCTCGCACGCCGGTAAAAACACCAAAATAAAACAAAAAACATGAGTCTGGAGACGCACAAGCGCTCGCACGCTGGTAAAAACACAAAATATTATAAAAAACACGAGTCTGGAGCCGCACAAGCGCTCGCACGCCGGTAAAAACACAAAATATTATAATAAACACGAGTCTGGAGCTGCACAAGCGCTCGCACGCCGGTAAAAACACAAAATATAATAATAAACACGAGTCTGGAGCTGCACAAGCGCTCGCACGCCGGTAAAAACACAAAATATTATAAAAAACATGAGTCTGGAGCCGCACAAGCGCTCACACGCCGGTAAAAACACAAAATATAATAATAAACACGAGTCTGGAGCTGCACAAGCGCTCGTGCATCGGTAAAATAATAATACCTATGATAATATTACTGTGGCTGTTGTAAAATCTTTCTTTCTTTCATTCATCTTAAATATTTTTCTCTTCAGGTGAGAAGCCGTTTCAGTGCAACGTCTGTGGGAGAAACTTCTCTCAGGTCAGTCCAGACTAAATACATCTGCTTCAAGGAAACAAGGCTTTTAGAAACCATTGATTGGAGCCATAAGGGGCGTTGTGTCTTGTTGCCTGCTCTCTGCTACTGCTCCACACATGAGTGATGGGCGTTTAGTGAAATACTTGGAGCTGATTGGGTGAGCGGCCGACCTTATTTGAGCTTAGCCAATCACAGCAACAACTCGTAGTGGTGTAACCAATGTCTGTGTGAGATAGAACAAGTTCACACACACTGCTCTTCTTTCAAAAAGAAATGACTCCGTATTTCTGCTAAAACCATCAAAAGCAGCAGAAAACACAAACATCCACTGGAGCAGCCATCTTTGTTTAGCTTGAATCAGACTCGACGCTAACAGCCCGTGTTAGCCCGCCCTGCTACAATGTGATTGCCTCAGAACCACGCTGCTGTGATGTGATTGGGTAGAAACACTGCTGGTTCAGACTCTCAAACCAATCGGGCGGCTGGAAAGCCAGATGGTTTATCTCGTGTTTGTGAATTCACAAATATCTGAGATAAACCAACTGGATGGCCAGGTTTAAGCCAGATGCAACGCCTGACTCATGACGAAACAAAATGAGGGGAGGACGAGATACCAGGAGAGTTTATAAACCTGACTAAAGGCATTTAAAAACAAGAATAATATAGACACACAAGAAGAGAGCAGCAGAGCAGACGACAAGACACAACGCCTCGTGTGGCTCCTGGCCGTAACAGGGATAAAAAAGTTTCTACAAATGAGTTTAGAGGAATTCAATAAATAGAAATACAGTGACCCGTGAACTGATCCCTGTGGAACCCCTTATTTTTGAAGTTGAAGTATGCTGACTGTATTTTTAAAAAATAAAAGCGCTGTGCCTGTAATTGATCAGTTGTATCAGAACGGATAGTTGTCCTTTGTGACTTTGAGCTGCTCCTCTGACCAGGATGTTTGAGATGATGTGTTTTTGTTTTTAGGCGGGAAACCTTCAGACTCACCTGCGCAGACACTCTGGAGAGAAGCCGTACATCTGTGAGCTCTGTGGGAAAGGGTAACTGCACTACACTGTCATTAATCCACTTTATCAAACTGCAGAAACTAAAGGAACGTGTTTTCTACTGCTAAGACGTTCTCTATAAAGACATCTAAATAAAAAAAAAACTGATACAAACATGTTTAGAAACACAGAATTCTACAGTTTGAGCAATCGCGAAACTAATCACAGGAATTATCAAAAAAAAAGAGAAAACAAAGAGAGTTTTTGTCAAAATCTTTCGTGTTTTGTTACTTTACTGTTCTGCTTTACTGTCTGTCCTCTCTTGTTTCTTTCTCTTTCTCTCCCCACTCTTTCTTTCTCTTTTTTTCTGTTTCTTTCTGTCCCCCTCTCCTCTCTCTTTCTCTATCTGCCTCTCTCTCTTCCTCTTGCCTCTCTCTCTTTCTACCACTCTGTTCACCACCTTCTCTCGCTTCTTCTCTCCCTCTCTTTCCTCTTTGTTTCTTTTTCTCTCTCCCTCCCTCTCTCTTCCTCTTGCCTCTCTCTCTGCCTTCCTCTCTGTTCACCCCTCCACTCTACTCCCCACCTTCTTTCTCTTCTCTCCTCCTCTCTCGCTTCTTCTCTCTCCCTCCTTCACTCCCACTCCCATCCTCTTTGTTTCTTCTTCTCTCTCTTCTCTCTCTCTTTCTTTCTCTCTCTATTCTCTTTCTCTCTTTCTTTTCTCTCTCTCTCTTCTCTTTCTCTCTCTTTCTCTCTCCCTCTCTTCTCCCCCCTCTCTCTCTCCCTCTCTCTCTCCCTCCCTCTCTCTCTCCCCTCTTCCTTTCTCTCTCTCTCCCTTCTTCTTCTCTCTCTCTCACTCTTCCTCTATCCTTCTTCTGTCTCTCTCTCTCTTCTGTCCTCTTCTTTTTTATCTCTCTTCTCTCTCCCTCTCTCTCTTGCTCTCTCTCTTTCTTTCTCCCCCTCTCTTTTCTCTTCTCTCTCTCTCTCTCCCTCTCTCTCTCTCTCTCCTTCTCTCTCTCCTCTCCCTCTCTCTCTCCCTCCCTCTCTCTCTCCCTCTCTCTCCCTCTCTCTCTCTCTCTCTCAGGTTCACAGCGTCTGGAGACGTTCAGAGACACAGAGTCGTTCACAGTGGAGAAAAACCTCATCTGTGTGACATCTGTGGCCGAGGTACAAACTTCTCCTCTTCACAAAATCACTTTAGACTGACTTTAGTGAAGACTGACCGTGTTTTTGTCACGTTTAAACTTTAATAATCTTTTGGTTTGTGAAATTTAGGCTTTAATAACCTGAGTAACCTGAAGGAGCACAAGCGCACTCACTCCACAGAGCAGAGCTTCACGTGTGACCAGTGTGGGAAATCCTTCAACACGCCCAGAAAACTGCTCAAACACCGAGCTCGACACACGGGAGAGAAGAACCACAGCTGCAGCACGTGTGGTGAGGCGTGTGGGGGAACGGGAGGGCATCTGGTGTACAGGGAGGGCATCTGGGGTAAAGGGAGGCATCTGGGGCGAAGGGAGGGCATCTGGTGTAAAGGGAGGGCATCTGGTGTAAAGGGAGGGCATCTGGGGCGAAGGGAGGGCATCTGGGGCAAAGGGAGAGCATCTGGGGCAAAGGGAGGGCATCTGGGGCAAAGGGAGGGCATCTGGGGCAAAGGGAGGGCATCTGGGGCAAAGGGAGGGCATCTGGGGTAAAGGGACTACATCTGGGGCAAAGGGAGGGCGTCTGGGGCAAAGGGAGGGCGTCTGGGGCAACGGGAGGGCGTCTGGGGCAAAGGGAGGGCATCTGGGGTAAAGAGAGGGCATCTGGAGCAAAGGGAGAGCATCTGGGGCAACGGGAGGGCATCTGGGGCAAAGGGAGGGCATCTGGGGCAAAGGGAGGGCATCTGGGGCAAAGGGAGGGCATCTGGGGCAACGGGAGGGCATCTGGGGTAAAGGGACTGCATCTGGGGCAAAGGGAGGGCATCTGGGCAAAGGGAGGGCATCTGGGGCAAAGGGAGAGCATCTGGGGTAAAGGGAGAGCATCTGGGTAAAGGGAGAGCATCTGGGGTAAAGGGAGGGCATCTGGGGCAAAGGGAGGGCATCTGGGGTAAAGGGAGAGCATCTGGGGTAAAGGGAGGGCATCTGGGGCAAAAGGATACATGAAAAGCAGTGAGCTCAAGGGTAAAGAAACATCTCAAACATTCATCTCTTATTTCCAGGGAAGTCATTCGTCGGCTCTGGAGACCTGCAGCGTCACGTTCGCTCTCACACCGGAGAGCGGCCGTACGTCTGCGGCGAGTGTGGGCGGAGCTTCAGCCGCTCGGCGCTGCTGCGGCGACACCGCGAGCTGCACTGCCGAGGTCTGCCCCTGCAAGCTGCTACGCCAACGACGACCACGAAAACCAGCACAGAACTGCCCTGCAACCCACGACGACCACCGTGACCTCAACCACGCCCAACGCCAACACGCAACTGCCCCAGACGACCAGAGACCTGCCTCCAAACCCTCCAGAGCTTCCACCAAACCCTCCAGAGCAGCCCACGCTGCTGTAAACCTGCCCCACGCTGCTGTAACCTGCCCCACGCTGCCGTAAACCTGCCCCACGCTGCTGTAAACCTGCCTAAACCAGCACCAGCTTTACCCCAAACACACACGCAGACTTACCCCAGAGCCTGCCCCACACTCCTGACCCCCGGACTCACCCCGATCCGCCCCTAAACGCCCTCTCTGCGCTCAAACGCCCGCGCAGACTGCAACCTCAGAACCCTCAGGCTCCTCCTCCTCCTGCTCCACAGATCTCAGACTCTACAGCGCCGAGGGGGAGCGGCCTGTCGTCGGGGAGCGGCGGCAGGTCTGCGGAGGGGCCGCTCATGTCCAGTGTGACTCTGTGGGGTTTGGCCATGAAACTCTGCAGAACGACACAGACTGACTCGGTTCATCCTCTCGTTATGTCACAGGCTGGGTACAGAGATGGTGGTTTTTTCACTCATTAATCCCACATTTCAGTCAAAAATCTACTCGAACCTGGGTGATAATGGGTAAAATGTGCCCTCACTGGAAATAATAGATGTCTCAGGTCAGCTTGACTAAGGTAGAAAAAGAAATAAAAATAAAACATAATTTACTGTGGCTATTTCATTATAATTCCACATTTGTTCTGTTTTGCGGTCAGTTAAAGTGCGTATGACAGGTTGGATTACATTTTTGGTCAAACATAGCAAACATGATTATGATTCAGATTTGACTAAACATTGAGCTTGTTTTTACCCAGTTTGGTTGCTTTTAGGAACTTTATTCTTGTCTTTTGTCCAGTAAATATGACACATGTGGAGGGGAATCTACAAATGTTACCATAGCAACCACATTGTAAATCTGTAAATCAACATAACTAACCCAGAAGTGACAACGAGACAAAGTATTAGAACTTATAAGACTTAAACTGTGTTCAATTATTGCTTCAACTCCCAGTAAAGTGTTAATTGTGTGTATAATGTCTTTGTGACGACACGTGTGGAGGATTCTGTTATAGAACTCAGATTACTTCCTCTCATTTTACCTTTTGTTTGTCCATTTCTTCATAAATTGCAACTTAACTGCTGTAAAACTATGATAAATATTTACCACAAAGACTATCACACCAAACTAAGTCAAAATTAGAAAAATGTGTTCATCTGTCATACGCACTTTAAAGGGTTAAACAATCTTCACGGCTCCACAAAAAATGCTCCTGGAAATGTTACATCTAGTGAAGTCACAGAAAGTCACTCTTCACACAATAAAAGTTTAAAAAGCCTTTATTCATCTGGGCTGTTTCATTGTTAAAATAGTGTTTGTTTTAAAGATGCTTTTAAAACAAATATTTTAATAATGAAAGAATGAAGGAAGTGTCCACAGCGGCGTGAAAAGGACTAATACCTCATTTCTGTTCTCATAAGTATTTCCTGTTTACACTAGAGACTCATCGATCCAGCTTTTTCAGTTTGGAAACCGATACTTTGGCTTTAAGCTTCTGCCGATACCGATATCAGCCGATACCGATATCAGCCGATACTAGCAAAGAGATGACATGACTGTATTCTCTTCTGAAAACACTAGAAATATGGACCGTGTTAAGTAGCTGTTATTTATGGAATAACTTAATCTAAACTGTCAAACACTATGAGACGTTCTGGATCAAAAGCTGCCTGTATTTTAGTCTCATTAAGTCTAATTAAAGACACACATTTCCTGGATCCCAGTATCTGCTCAGTGCATCCCTAATTTAGACATTTTTGGTGAAATATTCTCCTGATTTGTAAAGTCTTTAACGTGTTTTCAGAGACACTGTAACTCACTGTTCACGGTTTGGTCTTTGAGGATTAATTTGTGTTTGACTGAAAATCTTATAGAAATGAACTGAACAGGAAATACACATAAGACAGAAGTGAGTTACACTGTACATTTTACACAGAACTGACTGCAGTCTGACTCCACACAACCAGATTTTATTCATCCTCTAGAGGAACTTCCTCTTCATAAAACTGATCCCACAGATCCCAAGGATCGTTTGCAGGAAACTCCAAGAATCCCAATCAGAGACATTAAATATTGGTATCAGACGCTTCAGCTCGTCTCTCTCAGCTTTGATTTGGTGAAACTTCTCCTGAAGCTCCGTCAGTTCTCCACAGCAGGACATGTTTGGACACATCTGCTCAAACCTGGAGATGTTACAGACGAGATCCAGGTTGTCCTGAGGAGGAGGAGGAGACGCTGAAACACAGAAAAACACAGATGTTAGAGGAGGTCCAGGTCCTGAGGAGGAGGAGGAGACGCTGAAAGAGACAGAACACACAGATGTTAGAGGAGATCCAGGTCCTGAGGAGGAGGAGACGCTGAAAGAGACAGAACACACAGATGTTAGGAGATCCAGGTCCTGAGGAGGAGGAGACGCTGAAAGAGACAGAACACACAGATGTTAGAGGAGATCCAGGTCCTGAGGAGGAGACGCTGAAACACAGAAAAACACAGATGTTAGAGGAGATCCACGTCCTGAGGAGGAGGAGACGCTGAAAGAGACAGAAAAACACAGATGTTAGAGGAGATCCACGTGGTCTCGAAGGGAAGACGCTGAAACATAGGGCTGGGTACCATTTCATACTGGACTCCGGTGTTTTTTCTTTAATTATATGACTTTTCATACACCGGTGTGTGTGTGTGTGGGTTAGGGTTACAAAGTGCGCGGAATGTCACGCTGCAGCGTTGCGCACTGGTCCCGCTGCGCGCAGCTCTGCTCTGCTACAGGATGAATGAAGACCGTTCCACAACCTCCATATCCGCTGCGCGGGGCTCCGCCTCGACTCCGTCGCCGTCCAACCAAGGTGCAGATCAAGGCTGTTTTTCTTCTCCGCCCGAGACCAGCGGAGTGTGGGAATCCCACATCCTGCATATCCGCTGCTCAGCGCTGCACCACAGAACACCTCCGATTTTGTGCGCAAAGCCTCTCCTACTGGATGCATGTTGTCCCTGCCGGGCTGCGCTCCGCCAGGCTGCGAAGCCTCGAGAGGCACGAGAAGAGCATGCGCGGAGAGGACAGTTTATGAAATAAAAGTTAAAGCCAAAATAGCTCTTTATTGTGCCACAGGAGTGCAAAAAACAGCCGTGTTTGATGGGATCGCTCTTTGGCTCTCTTCACATGAGCTTATGTGTGTTTTCTCTCCCCCACGAGGGCAAAGGCATTACGTGAATAAGTCCGATAAAAAGTATTCTCCTGTCAGTGTTTAATTGACATAAAGTGAAAGTTTACAGTAGACTGAGTTTAACTGGCAAAGCAACTATGCATAAAAAGATTAAATACAAGTAGGTCTACTGTGATCAAAATAAAGTCCGTGCGAAGTGTTTTTACCTTGAAATTCCGGACGTAGTTCACGTTCTGTTTCCTGTTTGCGCTCTGATCTGAGGAACTTGATCTGGTCGGACCTGGGCGCAGAAGATTTTACCGTTGATTTGCAATTTTGTCGGAGGTGTTGGAAGGACGGAGCTGAGGCGCAGACCTGCGCAGCGCATATGCGAGATGTGGAACGTACCTCATTCATTACAAAGGCTGCGCAATTGCTGCGAAGGTCGCTCCTCGGGGCTACGCAACTGGAGTGGAGACAGTGCGAGGGGTCTGCGCCGAATTTCAGAGGCGGACTGTGACGGACTGGGCGGAGCGGGGCGCGGCTGTGTGTGGTGGGACCAGCGCGTAACGCACAAAAAACGTTCTGTATTTTGACTGCAAGTCATGCATTGTCATTTCTTCCCCTCATTACATTCATTAGTGTCACTGTCTGTCACCTCTTTGGAGAAGCAGCATTTTGTTGGACGATTCTAACCTGGGTTATACTAGTCTGCTCATTCTACAATTTACGGCAGGAATTATTCTCTAAATTATTAGGAAATGGGATCAACACCTAGTCATGTATGGGGGTAAAAAATACCGTCAAATACCGTGACACCAATATAATTTTGAAAAATACTGTGATATCAATTTTTGGTCATACCGCCCAGCTCTACTGAAACACAAATTTAAACTCTGTCCATTTTTCAGCTTTGGCAGATAAATGTGATGCTCAAACAACTAGATGACCGTGGAATCCCTCATTCATCCAGGAGTCATCTAAGGCTTCAAAGTTGTCATCTGGACGTTTCCAAAGACGTTTCGACCAATCAGATTGAAAATGAGTTTTGATTTTCAGAAACACTGTTCAGATGACAACTTTGAAGCCTTTCACTCAAGGAAAAAAAAAAAAAGCAACATTTAAATTTTCTAAAATTCCTTCTAAAACTCATCTATTAGTAAAAATGTGTTCCATGTTCCTGATGTGAGTCCATGTTGGGCTGAAGACAGACTTGACTGATTGTGAGAACCATAAAGAGTGCATTACAGGTGGTTTATGACTTTTACCGCTGGTTAACTGTGCTCAAGTCTTCTCTATAAAAGGCACCAGAATGAATCCAAAAAATGGAGCTTAAGCGGATGTTCAGCCTGGGAGACTTACCTGCAGCTTCAACGTCCCGTCTCATCTCACCTCCGGCCTCCCTCTCCTCACTGCTGCAGGCTCCTCCTTCAGCTCCCCCCGCAGCTAATCAAGCCCAGCCGGTCCATTTAAAAGCCAGTCCCGCAGCTGTGCCCCTGCTAACCCGTTCGACACGCCCCACCTCCGCCCCATCTCCTCCTCTCAACCCGGCTCCAGTTCATCTCCAGCTCCAGGACCACCACCAGGTCACGGGCCCGGGGGGAAGAGACCTCTCCTAATCCATCCATCCCGAAGCGCCGGTCAGCTCGGAGGTCTTCGCCAGGGTCCGAGCGCCAAAACCTCCATATCAATAAAATCTTCTCATAATTTGCTTTTGTGTATGTCTGAGTCTCTCCAGGTTGAACACACGATTGTCTCCACCAGAGAGGGATGGAGCTATGGACGCTGTTGTCTTGTGTCTCCACCGCTCTACCATTAGTCGTCTTGTTCCTCTAACCACCGCCCTCGTACTGGTGGCCCTCGTGTAACCACCGCCCTCGTACTGGTGACCCTCGTGTAACCACCGCCCTCGTACTGGTGGCCCCCGTGTAACGACCGCCCTCGTACTGGTGGCCCCCGTGTAACGACCGCTGCACAAGACCAACCGCCCCCCCGCACATCTCCGTGACAGGTTCAGCCTCCACCAGGTCCACAGCCCAGACCATTGGGACACACCACAGGCCAGTGTAGAACAGAACTATCTGTAATCTCCTCCGCGCTGACGATATTCCACCATATCAGTCACATGTTGGATCAGTGCTTAGAGCTCGGGTCCAATGGTGCTGAACATCGTCGTTGGACTTCGCAGAGGTGGTCCAAGTCATGTTCAGGGATGAAAAAATGTTCCAGTGCTTCAGAGCAGATGGATGAGATCAGGTGTACAGGACACTATAGGAGAAGAATGGATGAACTCAGACACTACTGCTGATGGATCCATGAGGCTGAATAACCTCTGTCCAGGGCCAACGGGGGTCAGTGAACTATTGACAGTCTGATGAAACTCTGTCACGTCTGGTTTGGGGGTTGTTCTATTGTTTGGTTTGTTATTGGACTGAAAATGTGTAAACGCCACAAGAGTTGGTCTGAGGATTAGAAATGGATGTAGGGTTCATATGAAACAGGCCCATCTCAAAAATATAATTATTCTGCCCCAAAACTGAGTGTTGCGGGGGTTTATTGTCCTTGAGTGTTCTATAACAACAAGATGGTTTAAAGCCTTCTGCTACTACAGGAGTTTTGTCCCAATTTTCAGCGAGTTCAGGGGGCGTGGCCAGAGTTTAAGAGGCGTGGCCAGAGTTTAAGAGGCGTGGCCAGAGTTTAAGAGGCGTGGCCAGAGTTTAAGAGGCGTGGCCAGAGTTCAGGAGGCGTGGCCAGAGTTCAGGAGGCGTGGCCAGAGTTCAGGAGGCGTGGCTGAACAAACGTGTTGTCGTGGTAACACTCTGCGGTGTTATTTTTACGACATGAAGACAGTTTTGTGGATAAACTCACCGTGAAGCCTCAGACCGATGTTCAGAGCCGCCTGAAGCAAACAGAGGACTCGCAGTGAGAACAGCGCCACCCACAGGACACGCTCTGAAACACACACGCGCAAGTATTACACCTGATGCCCTCACGGACCCTCCTCTCTTAACCCTAACCCTATTCTCTCTCTTTCTCTCTCTCTCCCTCTCTCTCTGCTCTATTTCTTTCTTTTTCTTCTCTCCCTCTCTCTCTCTCTTCTTTTTTTCTCTCTCTCTCTCTCTTTTCTCACTCTTCTCTCTCTTTCTCCCTCTCTCTCCCCTCTCTCTCTTCTCTCTCTCTCCTCTTTTCTCTCTTCTCTCTCTCTCTATTTCTCTCTCTCCTCTCTCTCTCCTCTCTCTCTTTCTCCCTCTCTCTTCTCTTTCTCTCTCTCTCCTCACCTTTAGTATCTCTCTCTCCTCTCTCTCTCTCTCCCCTCTCTTTCTCTCTCTCCTCTATTTTCTCTCTCTTCTCTCCCTCTCTCTATTTCTCTCTCTTCTCTCCCTCTCTCTATTTCTCTCTCTTCTCTCCCTCTCTCACCTTTAGTATCTCTCTTTCCTCTCTCTCTCTCTCTCTCCTCTCTTCTCTTTCTCCCTCTCTCTCTCTTCTCTTCTCTTTCTCTCTCCCTCCTCACCTTTATCCTCTCTTTCTCTCTCTCCTCTCTCTCTCTCCCCTCTCTTTCTCTCTCTCCTCTATTTTCTCTCTCTTCTCTCCCTCTCTCTATTTCTCTCTCTTCTCTCCCTCTCTCTCACCTTTAGTATCTCTCTCTCCTCTCTCTCTTTCTCCCTCTCTCTTCTCTTTCTCTCTCCTCACCTTTAGTATCTCTCTTTCCTCTCTCTCTTTCTCCCTCTCTCTTCTCTTTCTCTCTCTCTCCTCACCTTTAGTATCTCTCTCTCCTCTCTCTCTCTCTCCCCTCTCTTTCTCTCTCTCCTCTATTTTCTCTCTCTTCTCTCCCTCTCTCTATTTCTCTCTCTTCTCTCCCTCTCTCACCTTTAGTATCTCTCTTTCCTCTCTCTCTCTCTCTCTCCTCTCTTCTCTTTCTCCCTCTCTCTCTCCTCTCTTCTCTTTCTCTCTCTCTCCTCACCTTTATCCTCTCTTCCTCTCTCTCCTCGGAGTGTGTTCTCTCTCTCCTGATGAATCTCTTCCATTTCCATCCTTCCCACAGATAAAACGTCGTCCGGAGCTGAACTGAACTGATTCAGTCTCGTCTGTCTGAAGTGTTTCCTCTCGTTTTGTTTTTAGATGAAAGAGGAAGTGAAATCTGACACGTTTTGATGACACACGTTTATCCGTTTCTAACAACTTAAACGCAGAAGTGATCTTAACTCACAGTTTTAACGAGACTTATTCTGTGAAATGTACTTTTCTGAGGTTTTCAGCGTGTTACAACAGGCTTCTCTGAACTGATTCCTGTTATAGAGTAGGCCTATTCAACTTAAAGTGCGTATGACAATTTTTTAAGTTTTTCAAAATTTCATTTAATTTGGTAGATTATCACCTGTTGTAATTATAAATGATAGTTTTACTTTAATCAAGAACAAGTTTGTGAAGAAAAATGTGAAAATATGTTGAAAATACCAGGAAGTAGAGCAGAGTTCTAAAATGATGACATCACACTGAGGATATTTTCAATTTTCTCACCAACAGATTTTTATGGCTTTGTAAACGCACATTTAACAAAAAAAGTGAGTTCTAGCGTACTTTCATGGCTGTAGTTTAAAAAGCCTGTTACATTCGAAGAGTTTTAGCTTAATTTATTACAAGGTTGCCAGGCAACTACCTAGCGTGATGTCATCATTTATAAACAGGAAGTAAACTTTTGATGCTAAATAAAGGCCAAACTGGAATGAAATTTGAAAAATGTTTAGTAAAACCTTAAATGTAATGATCTTAACTACATATTTGTGAAATGAGTCGTTCAACCTGTCATAGGCACTTTAAGGCCCGGGGGCTTGGTCGCTCGTTGTTCTGAAAATCACAAAACAAACCACATGGACCTGATCTGGACTGACAAAGTCTCACATGGATCTATTCACAATGTTTAAACCTGCTGTAGGACGTGACACTGGAGGAGGACAGAGTGTTTAAACCTGCTGTAGGACGTGACACTGGAGGAGGACAGAGACAGCTAAACAACTGTCTGGTCTGAACGCAGCATTCGTTTTGTGACAACTCTACAAACTTCGCTCAAAAAGTCTAATTCTGCGTTCAGACCAGACAGTTGTTTTGCTGTCTCTGTCCTCCTCCAGTGTCACGTCCTACAGCAGGTTTAAACACTCTGTCCTCCTCCAGTGTCACGTCCTACAGCAGGTTTAAACACTCTGTCCTCCTCCAGTGTCACGTCCTACAGCAGGTTTAAACACTCTGTCCTCCTCCAGTGTCACGTCCTACAGCAGGTTTAAACACTCTGTCCTCCTCCAGTGTCACGTCCTACAGCAGGTTTAGATCCATGTGAGGCTTTGTCAGTCCAGATCAGGTCCATGTTGGTTGTTTTGTGTCTCTGGAGGCTCTGATTGGCTGAAGCAGGTTTGAGCGTCTGCGTCTTCAGAGACATGAAGGCCTCAGACGCCAACACACACCCAACATTCACCTGAACATTCACCTGAACATTCACCTGAACATTCACCTGATCATTCACCTGAACATTCACCTGAACGCTTAAGACGCTCCAGGGTTTACACTGACTGAACATGAACATGAAGCAAAAACACAAATACACTGAACGCAGCGTAATAATAATATGTAATTTATGCAAAAACTATAGTTTATACCAGGCATGTCCAAACTGCGGCCCTTGGACAAATTTATTTTGGCCCTCAGACTTCATGCTAGATTGGCCCGAAATACAAAAAAAGTATAGTTTTTCATGTCAAATTTGAGCAATTCTTTTAGTCAAAGTAACAAAGACTGGATGTCATATAAACCTAAAATCATCATTAAATGTCTTGTTAAATGTGTGGTGGCTCACTAAAATTTGGTAAAATCCAAAATTTTGAATGATTCACTTGTCTTAGTCATGTATTATGAGTTATATACAGTAAGTTTCAAAATGTGGCCCACTGTGAAAAAAGTTTGGACACCCCTGGTTTATACAGAAAATTAACAGTGTTTGTATAAAAAGGCAGATCAGATGAATGGTGCTGTTGCTGTTTAATACAATTTAATATAAGAATTGCTCGACTAATAAAATTGTGGTTGACTAAACGACTAAAGAACTACAGCTCTATAAGTCACAAATTAACTCAGCCAGCTCCCAAAACTAACTCAATAAGTATCGTTTCTGCCTTAACGTTTTTATTTATTTATTTTTTAGACTTTTTTATAGTTTGTCCAAAGAAAGGTTCGGACCTTATGCTGCATTCATGTTCCCCGGGAAACTCGGAGGTATCTACGTAACGATCGGACCTCCCAAAATCAGAGCGTTCATGACAGCAGCTTGTGGAACACACGTGGAGCAGTGACACCATTAAACATTTGCATCACTTGATCTTGATTTTCTTTGCAGATTCGTGAAAAAGTCATGTGGAAACTCTTATTATTGTAACTCATGAACTTACTGAGGAGCTGTGTCTTTTCTTGTTGGTAAAAGTCTGATAAATAAATGATTTTGACATTACCTGTAAAGGTGCATTGATGTAAACTCATTTAGTCTGCATTAAGGTTTTAAATGTGTTTTCCTGGTGAAGCAGAACTCTCAGTGTGATATAACACTAAATCCCTGTCATTTTGCGTCAGTGCTCTGCTCCAATCTCATGCGGTCCTGCCGTGGGTCCTGCCCAGGCTCTTGTCATTTGAATCAGAATCAGAATCAGAATCAGAAAGAATTTTATTGCCATTGTCAGTGAACAAACAGAATTCACAGACTAGGAACTTGCTGCGGTGCTAATGTGCAACATATAACACAGAAAACACAAATAAGATAAAGAATCTAAAGAGTAAAAAATATCAAATATAGTACAAATTTGACGCAAACTAGGGAATTCGGCCGCCAACACTTCCGGGCGAGTTTCCGTGCTGAAATTCCTACCCGAGCAGTGTTCAAACACGTTTTTCTCAGTCGGAGCTCGGAACTTCAGAGTTTCCGAGAGAACATGAATGCAGCATTATAGACCCTTTTCATGCCACGTCACGGTGACATCACAGCTCTATCTGGAGGCAAAAAAGACGAAAACTCATAGCAGACGCACTAAAACTTCGAGGTTTTTATCGTGGTAAAAATGTCGTTTGTTGTGAACTGTGACTTGGACTTTTGTGTCTAAAGTTAGCCTGACCTTACCCAGACGTGTAGGTGCAGTTTGATGTTCAAACTGATCTGTTTTATTTAGAATTCTAGCTAAAACTGTACTGTTGTCAATCATTCAATTTTTACACACAAGACCCTTATTTTCTACTTTACAAAGCCTTTGACGAGAGCTAACAGATTTTCAAAGCTACAAGCAACCAATTTTGTTGGACTAAATTAATCTTAAAATAATAACTAGTAAATGTTGTGCCTCTGAAGCACTAATAACGGGAGGTTCACACATTTGCATATTTAGCATTAGCTTCAAGACGCGAATGAACAGTTAAAGGACAGCATTTTAGCCACTACTGTGTTTAGCAAAGTAAAGCGAACCTCAAACAAATGTAAAAATCACCTCTTCAGTTACGTGAAAGGGCAGATCCAGATCCAAGACGAACCACACGAGCTCAGACAAAATGCTTCCATCCGTCAGAAGTAATTCACCAAAGTCTGTGTCAGGTCCCACAGAGTAAGTTACGATATATATCCTGACAGTTCCGAACAGAATTTGACAATTTCTCTGCATTTGTGTTTAAAAATCCCTCCAAAAACGAGCTAGTTTACACTGGTTTAAATGGAGGCTACGTCGTCTTTTGCCTCCGGCTAAGCTCCGCCCACCAGAATTTGACGCAATGTTTACTAAAGGGTGATTTATACTTCCCCGTAATTTAAAAAGATGGCTGCCGCACGTGAGCGTGCACACTAGCTACCGCTGTGCCAAACTTTATCCATCCATGCCATGTGATATTGGACAAATACCTACCGCAATTCGTCAAGAGTAAGGCCTTTCTTGACGCTACATTTTGACATTTTGACGCTTATATTTGAAAGAAAGTCACCGCGACTGAAAACGCCGACCACGCCATGGCTGGAAAAAGAGAAAGGACTCCCAAAACTTTACCCCCTCTTTCCTCCCAAGGCACTCAAACTTCGCTCTGTGACGAGTCTCTCTCTTACGCCGAGGATGGTGAGTGGCCTGAAGCCGGGTCTGCCTCCTCTACGCCCGAGGCCAAGAAGGGCAGAGTCGAGCCCAGTCTCTACATTATTTTGCAGGAGATCAGAGCCTGTCGTAAAGACATGAATGACTGTAAAGAGGACTTGGCAAAAAAGATTGATGAGAACAAGGCTACTATTAAAGAACTGATCACAAACTCTGAGTTTTACTACAAGGAACTACAAGAAACCCAAACCAGAGTCACCACAGTGGAAAAAAACACACTTCAACATGAAAAGAAAATCGCATATCTGGAAGAAAAGTCAAATGAAAATGAAAGATACATGCGTCGCTGGAACCTCCGGCTGTACGGACTGCCTGAAGAGGAAGGAGAAAACGTGAAAAAAAGAATGACAGACATCTGCTGCACTGTGGCTCCGGATGCCGGGGAGACTTTACACCTCTTCATCGACATCTGTCATCGCTTGGGGAGAAAGCAGGACAACATGACACGGCCGGTCATCATCCGCTTCGTCTCCAGAACCATGCGAGACCACATCTGGCGGAGGTCCAAGGACGCCGAGATCCTGAAGACCCGAAAACTCCGCTTTAAAGAAGACCTCACTTCCACTGATAAGGCTATTCGCAGCCTGCTGTGGCCCAAAATTGAGGAGGCCAGGAAACAAGGAAAAAGAGCCTTCTTCGTGGGACCAAAAGGATACATTGACGGTAAAGAGATCCGAATGAACACAGAATCAGGTTAATTGAAATGTTGCTAAAGCAAACGACTGATGTTGCTAAAGCAAACGACTGATTTATAAATGAACTAAACAACAGAATTTATTCTATTCCTTTATTTCTTATTTTTAGGCCCGAGCCCCCAGCAGGGCGTAGGGCCTATTGGTTCTGCAACGATGATGCCTGGGCGAAGCCCAGGCATCATCGTTGTCAACGCTCTTGCTGATCATGATGGCTGGGCGAAGCCCAGCCATCATGATCAGCCACTACCCCGCCCCCTGCGAGAACTACAAAATGAGCCCATGCCGAAGGCATGGGATGTGTATACTTACTTCTGCTAACACAGAGATACTCAACAATGAGTGCATGGCCGAAGGCCATGCACTCATTGTTGTCAAGTGTCTTGCTGATCATGATGGCTGGGCGAAGCCCAGCCATCATGATCAGCCACTACCACGCCCCCTGCGAGAGCTATAAATTAGCCCATGCCGAAGGCATGGGATGTGTATACTTACTTCTGCTAAGACAAAAATAGTCAACAATGAGTGCATGGCCGAAGGCCATGCACTCATTGTTGACGAAAGCAGCGCAAAGCGCAAAAACCCTAAAACTGAACTCCTGGCATCAAGCCCTACTCAGTAACTCATGCCACAGGCATGAGTTCTCCTTGTTTCTGCTAAAATACATGGAAATCAATGGGGAGTCGATGACAAGCCCGACTTCGACGGTGACTGACGAGCGCGTAAGCGCTCGTCAGTCACATTCCACCCCACGGTGACGTGCGCACGGCCAAGAGCTTTCCGAAAACGTATAATATGTTGTTGCCATGGCAACGGCTATATTGTTTTTGCTCTTTTCTTATTATTATTTTTATTTTTATTTTTATTCTGCACTTTGAACTCTAATTTGACCCCCTGAACACGCTCAAAAACTCACCAAACTTTGCCCAAAATTCAGAAGTGGCGAAAAATTTTGTTTTTTATAGGTTTTGTTTTCAACCATCAAAAAATGGCGCGACAGCGCCACCTACAAAAGTCAAAATACATTGCGCCTATGGGAGACGGTCTGGCGCAAACTTTGTTGTACAGCCACGAAATTCGGTACATGCATTCGTCTTACGAAGGCAATCAAAAAACCTAATCATGGCCACGCCCACTTTCGTACTGTTTGGCCGCCATCTTGGATTTCGCGGTCAGGAATGCAAACTCAGCATTTTCGCTCACATCATACTTTCGTCAACTCCTCCTAGGGCGTTTTGCCCACTGGGCTCAAAATCGTTGGACATCATCTACACAAGTGGGACATCAAAAGTTATCCAATTTATTTTGATACAATTTACGGTTTACGTGCGGCGAAGCTGCATATTTCAGTGCGCATTTTTTCGCATTTGGAATTTTTAATTTTGCTCCCGTTTCCACATAGTTGGTCCGATTTGAATCGGACCAATTGTGCGTTTGTTGGGTTTTCTGTCCTGGACCCACTCATGGTGAAAAAATTTTAATCGGCGCGATAGCGCCCCCTACAGAATGAAATAAGTGTTTACATGGAGGGTCAAAAATTTACTTTTTCCGAAATGAATGAAATTTTACCCAAAATTCCTTTACGTCCTCCCGATCAAAAAGCCAATGGTAACCATGTACAATTTTGATTCGTGTCGCCGTGGGAAGGTGCGAAAGTGCCCATGTTATTCCAATGGCATTTTTACAAAATTCTCGCTTCTCCTCACATCATGCTTTTATCAACTCCTCCTAGGGTGTTTTGCCCACAGGGCTCCAATTCGGTGCACATGAACTACACAAGTGGAGCATCAAAAGTTATCCAATTTATGTGGATAACTCATACGGTTTACGTGCGGTGAAGCCGCCAATTCTGTCCAAAATCAAGCAAAACAGCTTAAATCCCAATGTTATCCCAATGGGCTTTTTTAACTATTTGTTTTCTTCATAAAATTTGATTAGTTTTACGAAAGTGTGTGAAGTTTGGCACAGTGACTCCTGATGTAACCCGAACAAAAGGTCCAGGGTCCGATGCTGTATCTTGCATGCTGTTGCTGTGACGATGCAGCGCGTAAGCGCTGCCCCTCAGAACTACTCTGTACTGTGATGAGGCTCTTATGAAGCACTATAACAACAACATACACTGACCAAGGGCGCGTCAGCGCCATCTTTAGGTTGTTGTAGAGTAATAGGGGAGAGTTCAAAGCTAGCATGCTGATGCCGTGACAACGCAGCGCGTAAGCGCTGCCCTTCTTATCTGCTCTGTATAGTAATGAGGCTATTTCAAACCACTAAGACATCCTTACATAGCTCTATGGGGCCGAGCTTCTGAACGCTTGGGCCAGACATTAGGGCGCGTAAGCGCCACCATGCGCATCGGAGTGCGGCGAGGGCCGTTGGAATGCCGCTTGCGGCTTTAATTTTTTTTTCTTATTATTTTTTACCAGAGATTCTGGACATTTTTAGTTTAAATAAACAGCGTTTTTTCCCCAGTAAATAACCTCTAGAAAGGTACATTGAAAGACTTGTATCTCACTAGTTGAATGTAATAAACTTACTTTTCATGACGTTCACGCGGTTCTTAGACTTCTACTGTCATGTGCAAAGTATGAATGAATAACAGTAACAAAGTTCATGGGATAAAAGTTTGGCACCCTACTTTTTTTGTTCGTTACCTTTTAAGACATTCATAGTCATACCTGTATTATATTTGCTTATTTTTCTGTTTCTTTTTGTTTAATTCTTAAATGACAAGTCAATTTAATTCTTTAAAAATTATATCGCTTAATGTTAGAGGCATTCGTGATAATACCAAAAGAAAAGCTATTTTTATGTTATGTAGGAGTAAAAATGCAGATTTATATTTTTTACAAGAAACTCACTCAACCGATAAGGACGAAAAATTCTGGAAATCTCAATGGGGCGAAAAGTGTTTCATGAGCCATGCATCAACGCAGTCAGCAGGGGTCGCCATACTCTTCAACAAATTCAAAGCAGATGTAATAGATTCCCATTTATCTGAAGAAGGAAGATGGATCATTTTAACCTTTAAATTAAATAATTCAATCTTCATAGTATGCAACATTTACAATCACAACATCATTTCATCTGCAAAAGCTACATCTAACCAAATAAGCACAAAAATCAAAGAACTGCAAAATATATACAAAGATGCTTTTTTAATAATAGGGGGGACTTTAATGATGCTCCAGATGACAATCTTGACAGACTTCAGCCAAGACCATGAACGATCCGCAATCGAAACCTTGATGAACAGATTCTTATATTGACCCTGACGCTAGTTTTTGTGAGGCGGGCTTACTGTCATGTTAGTGATCATGGGCATAAACACTCGTCTCCTAGTGAAATCTCGCTTCACTATCATGCACTTGGTTATAGATGTATATTTGATAACATATGGGGTTCTTAGATACACAAAATCCTGCAAACAGAATCTACGATAATTAGAGTATGGTTGCATGAATAACTAGTCGCAGATGCTCAAACCGTATCTAGAAGCTTGATTATACGGGTTCATGCGATGGTAACGTTATGAGATGCATACTCTCGATCTCTATGAACCAGTGATTGAGAACTCTCTAGAAATAACTACCTCAATGATATTAGAGTAATCAAAGTATACCAACATGACTCATCTGTATATATTGCGGGCTAACCTAAGTATCTATTACGCACGATTACACCTACAGAATTGTGATCAATGTTACGAAATTTCTCGGTGCAAATGTCTAGAATTTCAACAGCCATGAGCCATAACAATTCTATGTTTGCCTTCAAGGATATTTATGCGATATCATAAATAACATTTAAGTAACTGTTAATGTTGTAGTTCAACTGCCAGTGTCTTTAAGTGTAAACAACAGCTCTATGACCATGGTATTTTAGGCTACAATTTAGACTATGTTATACGACACTTTGTAGTCAGAAATCTGGTGAACATTTTCTAGAGGTATTGAATTAGTGTCGATCTCGACTAGTAAAATCTGTGTTAAAATAGCTGATTTTATCGATTATACAATCTCATCAGAAGTGGGTAGAGTTAACATTTTGTTTGGTGGGACAGCAGCGCCTTAAAATCTACATCTCACTGCGGAGAGACTTGCCATTATTGTTGATCAGTGTGACCACAATGTTTAGTAAGGAGGCTTCGGCGCTAGCATATCGTCTATTCTTATTCTGGAGTGTGTCTCCTAATATAAATGATTATGATATCAGCAAAGTACCTCTGTTATTTATGTGAATTGGTATATGGCTCACATATTCCTGTGATATCAGAGGTAAATGTAATCATTATGCCATAAAATGTATTCTAGAATGAATCTTCGTATGCAATAAATCTTACTCTAGAAAACTAATCATCTTGATTCTAACTCTAGCTTACGTGTCACAGCTGAGAGAATAAAATGTCATTGTGATCGTATTAATCACTCCATAAGGTCTATTACCAAGGAATAGTGACTATTGTTATGTAATGACATGTATCGCGATTCCAGCTTTAATGTGATTATTTGGATTTAGATATAATAAAGTTATGTAACTAGAGATGATGAGAAGTAAGACAATTTAGTTGTCTTATCCCACTTTAGTTAGGAGCGGTTTCTCTATGGTACATACGTAAGCGGCTCGCGAAAAATAAGTGATTAGCTTTGTACATTTTTTTATTCGTCCCGAGTCATACGGTGGACTAATATCATATTATGTTCACAATATGATCCTTAATATGTAATGTGTTTCTCTTTTTTTGCGCTTTCGCTATATTTTGTCTAGTTCCATCTGATGATGATTGCAATAACCTAAAATACGAAATTACCAAGTGAACCCAGAGGGTGTTATTCAACAGAGACAAATACGGAAGTAGTAAATCAGCAGTCCGTGTCACTATATTTCACAGCCAAGAAGGTACAAACGATTCGACTAGTTTCAGTGCAAGGTTCCTATAGTACAAAAACATTAAAACCAAACAATAAATGATACAAAAGCAAACATAATAAACAATAAAATAATTTAGCGCTCCAAGAGAAAGTTGAGATGGGTACTGGTATTTGCAAGATAAGTATATATAATTTGTAGTTCAAAAGATAGAGAAAATTCGGTGGGGTCAAGGCGATAGGATTTTTTAAACTTTATGCCAAACATAAAAAGAAATTTCCCACTCCAAGTTCCAATCAATCAAACAGACGTGATAAAATGGCATTAGCTAAAAAAGAGAACAATGGGAACGTAACTGTCCATCATGCACCTGCCACAACTGCCACGAAAGAAGCAAAGGGGCAAGACCATCTCCCTGGGAGTGATGGGACCTCACAACCCAAAACCCTACCCTCCCCCAGCCCGACGAGGGCTAAAATTTTTTACTTACACTTGCAGTTGGGTGCTGAGTAAGCGGATAAGAATGGTCATCACAGTATTGGATATGAGAGCCTCCCCAATCTTTAATCCTAGAAAGGCTCGTTGTAGCAATGATCCTTGGCAGAGACCGGAACTCGGGTTACAGATGATAATTGATTCTTAGACACCAAAGAAGAGATTGAAGTTGTAGTAGGAACTCAAAAGGTCATGTAATCTGATGTGTCAATATCTTGTTTCCCTTTTTGGCTCTTGTCTGAGCCTCACTGCCAGGCGGTACTTAATGCGTTAATAAGCTTGTTTATGTACGTCATTTGTACAGTGAGAGAAATATGGCCGTAGCCAAGATTACCCACAACCAATCTGATCGACCCTCACATAATACGTTACTAATACAGCTCAATATTTGTGAGAAATTTAAGGCCCTGCATACTTAACTATAGCAGCGTACCGCAACATCCAAATTTAATTGACCAACTCGAAGAAAATATAGTTCGTTTATTGTTGCCAATCTGCGTACAGCATTATTGTATAATAGTCACTAATTGGGCTCAGTGTGCCAGCTCAATACTTTATTTCCGGAAAACCTACGCCAATTATGACCTTACAATATTTTTATGTCATGCTACGGCTGCTCAAAATCACCAAGTATTTCTCGACCATGATCTCACCGGCTTGCATGTGTGGCTGAACCTCTCTAATGTTCAGTAGACATATTAGCCCAATATAAGGCTTGTTCTGATTCTAATCGATTTATTCTGAAACTCTGATATGTGAAAGCCTCATATTTTCCTTGATTTCTATAAAGCGGTTGATACGGAATATTTATCTTGAGCATTGCTTTTTATATAAAACCCTTGGAATCTGTTCGGTTTTGTATCAAAATTTAATATCATGATACTTCAAAATGCTGTATCTAAAATTATAAATAGCAGTGTGTATGCTGTACCCCTCAAAACTAACGTCAAGGGATCATACCTAATCAATTTTCATTTGTCTTTTAATACATTCTAGTCGTGATCAGGACAAGCTGTCCCGGAGAAGTTGGTTGTGCCACAGCCACAAGATTCTTTTAAATATAATTGTTTTACTAATCACTCTTTGTGTATAATAAACTTCTGGAGAGTCTGTCTTAGTCTTACCTTCTCAAGCAGCATATAATCGATGAAATGACGTATAATGGTGTCATCCGAACTGCTCAAGATTTCATACCTAAAAGTGACGTTCTTAGGGTGTGGAGTGTCTACACTCTCTCTTCATGTTACGCATGATTAATAAAATTGAAGTGAAATTCATTAAAGCTTGTTCTTAGCATATTACAGTACCTCATGGACAGCGTCACAAAGTGACACTTAATGGTGACCATCCACCTATAAAAATATCCTGTTCACCACTAGATGACACCGTGTACTTTTTCCGACTAAACAAAAAGGAATGAGAACAATTGCAATTTTTTTTGCAGATTGTATTTTTCAGCCGTCTCGGAGCAAACTAGTGCGACTGTTTGTATTAAGTGAACGTGGCTCAGATAGTCCTCTAATAGGTTCGTTAAAGGCTCCAAAATCACTCGGGAATAGGCGCCATAGTCAAAAAATCAAAAGAAAAGGATATGAGGAAGTCGTTAGACTTTCAAAAAACTCACTAATAAAAGCACAAATGATAATGAAAGAATTATAATTTTACCATTCTAAGTAATATATGAGGATTATCCAAGCAGGATCCCTATATACAGTATAATGTACAGCAATCTTTAGCGATTGTATGGTTTGTGACTTAATATTGTTAGTGGCTGTTGTCTACCATACATTCAAACTATATTGCACAAAAGCGTTAACAAAACACATCATCTAAAACTTCATTGTTTAAACGCTGTACACTAACCAAGATTATCGCATGAAAGTCTCAAAGAATGCTCTGCTATGCTTGACATTATTTGATCAGTATCTGGATTTCATGTTTCTGGTTGAAACAAAGGTAGCCCTCCATAAATTCTCAGGACCCCTCTCTCTCATAAGAACACATATACAAATTGGAACTGAAGTAACAACACCAAATACATCCTTTCTTGAATAGACCTTCTGTAAGTCATCACTTGCGTCGGGTTTGGACCGTACAAGTGCGAGGTTGCCTGTCTTTTTCACTACTGCGCATCATGGCGAGCTCTGTGTGCGAGCACCCGACTCTTCTGGGTCTAGCCCTATGTCAATTCTACAGTGGATACCCGTCTCCATTGATGAGGCGTCGATGATTGGACAAAATAGTCAAACATTAGGCACAGTGTCCGAAAGAACTCTAGTACATGAACACAAGGAGCAGCATAGGATTACACTTTACTGTAACTGTTTTGCTCCCCACTCGCCCCAAAAACCGGGGGCTTTTTAGTCCTGTGGTAAACTGATGAAATTAATGTATTTGGCTGCTACAAGTAGACTTAAAAATAGTACAATACTTATGGCCAGTTAGCATCTCGAGCCAGCTTATTTAATATAAATGTGTAATCGTTTTAGACAAAACACTACAAATAGTTTAAATCTGTAGTTACATGTGAGCTAAATCAATAATCCAGAGACCTCTATATGCAATTTGGAAGGTAAAAAAAATAGAGTTTATTAAAAAATCAAGCCCAGGCCAAGTCCACAATCAGAGGTCTTTGCAAATCTAAAACACACGTCAACTTAATATTGAATGTACCCAGAAAATTGAAGTGATGATGAAGTAGAAGCTATTTTTCTTGTTTCCAGCAGGCCTGATCCTCGAGTCACATGACATAGACCTGCATTAGCCTGTTACCATTCTTTTTGTAAATCACTCTTGTATTTTGGCGCTAGAAGAGAAAGTATAATTCAGCGTACATTTTCTTTGTGTCATACTTTTCGATTTAAGTAAGCCATGTATTATGGTTGAGTATGTGTTCATAGGACTCTATATTATACCTAATTATTGGTCCCTCAGAGAGTCTGGTACACACGTTGCCGTGTTAGACAAAACACTCAACCATGCTCCTAGTAATGAAATAAAGCAACCTACCAAAATCCATATAGTACGCTACCAAGGATTTTAAGTAACTGCTCGCTTACACAAGGTGAACCAGTGATATATTATCGGATACCATTAAGGCTTATATGAGTTTACTGTGTAATTGGTCTAATGGGGGAGGACATGTCATATTGTACAGTGTTCTTAATAGGCATATCAGATGCATTTAGATAAAAGCTATAGGCCTTATTCCTTCGCCCCTCCATCTAGGCCAACCACACTGCTACGCCCAAAGACATGTTAACAACTCTTTACTCCATATCTGAGCCTCCTCCACGCTAGTAAATGCCTTGTCGAATGGGCGCCTCATCAACTCAATGAAGGTGCTGAGTAGCGGGAAATGATAAGGTATCTCACATAGATATAATAACACATGTTTGGTATGCCGCTCCACGCACTATAGTCGTGCACAGCCTGCCCTCGGGGTGTCCAGCTGACACAACATACCTGGATCACTTTATGAACTCAGCTAATTGCCACTCCGTGCGATTCATCCTAATTGTGAAGTTCTTTAGGAATTAATATATTTATAGAAAAAATCAATTCTTATCGCCCTAATCCAGATATTTGGTTTTCCCTTTTCCAATGGGTTTCCGCCTATAAACTGACTCTAACCACGTTCTATACTGGTATCAGTGGTAGACGTCAGTCCTGGGCACATCTCACTGCAAAAAACTGAGACATGTAGTACTTGTTATAAAAGATGGGATTCTGATATTGAATTCAGCAGAAAATGCATAGAGCTTATGATTAATCTAGACGTTCTCTGGGAATCTTAAGATATTTTAATGCTAACGGTAATGTGAGCAAAAGTAGAAATAATAATTCTCTACTACGTTGTTTCAAGAAATTTTTACGAAAATTTCGTAAGATCAATCATGTTTGTGCTTATAAAATAAGAAACAAAAGTAATATATGGACCTAACTGTAGCGTAAAGAATACCCTTTCGGTTACCCGCATTTAGTCAAATAATTTGGCGTCGAATAAGAAGCAATGTCTATGACAATTAAGTTATAAACACTTTGAAACAGTAATGAACAATCTTAATGTCTCTTATTCATTCGATCCCAATTATAAATGCAAGTTTAAATTAGTCAAATGCTCTTGAATAACCATTGTACAGGTGTTTCAAATTATTATGCAAACTCATAATGCAAATCAACGTTTCACTTTGATCTCGTCTATCGAAATATATTATCATATTCTTTTCTGCACGATATTTTCCGCTTTCCATACATGGAAAGTGGTAGATGGCTCTCACATTCTAAGAACTTTTTTCTCCTTTAGGACATAAGAGAATTGTTTCTTTAATCACTCAATTTTTATACTATATTTTCGAAATGTTTTTTTCTAAGTAAACTCTACAAGATTTCTACCTATGACCAAACGCGAATAGAAGGAAAATATTACTGGAATTCGTATTAATTTACAGCGACTATGAACTTTTAAATGGATTGGTGCGTCTATTTTCGCAAACCCAATAGGGTCCATTGCCACGAGTCGTACCTGGATTAACCCGGTTGACAACTTCCTGCTGACAGGCGTCCATGTGTGTTGTGTGAATGGCGCTGTCATGGTCAGAGGCAGCGCAGACACATGCGCAGGAGGCGAATGGTGAATTCATATAGTAAAGAAACATTTGCCTCTGTAGAGTCTGAAAAATTAACTTTAAGCATCACTCATTATACAAACTTGGATTACTCTAAACGTTGGCCCAAAAAGCGAGTCTGTTTACTTGTAGAGACCCCCTGTGGTATCCAGTGAAATTCTTCTTACTAGAAAAAGACCAGGAAGCTAATAGTGGTGCTGTTGATTTGCGTGGTTATCTAGTACCGGATGTACGCAAAAGTATACTGGATAAAAGGCTACTACTTATATTCTCCGTACACAAACATGCTATAATGTTATTAGTGCTGTCCGCCTAAGTGATCTTAGGTCTACTGTTGTATTGATTGGAATCCAAATGTGTAAAACTACGGGTCACGCAAGTAGCAGCAGAAAACCACAGGCACCAACTGTAGTCATAAGAACAGCTGATCAATACGATGTGAGTAAGACACCACTAAAGGTCCAGTTAGAGCTATAAATCAGAGAACATTTCTCTGTCGCTATTTGACAAAGCTTACCCAGACATACGCATATATGTTGCTCTTTAATTCTATTCGAATAAAGAAGTTACAATCAACCTCACTACATGAGTATCATTACTTAGGCTAATTGTTCACGATCTCCTGACTATGTCTTGGCTGTTTGAGTCGTGTTTTGTGTAATGACATTAGTGACACGATTTCGCAACTACAAGTGACCAGAATAGAATGTCAGGATTTTGGTCAAGACTCCAGACAATCCGCTCGCACTCATTACGCGGACTTGCCGAGTATGGTGTTGTTAGTTCAATACTAATAGAATGTAAATATTATTTTTCATACGACCCCTGCAATGTTCGAAAAAACACCTAAGTGATCTAGGGAGCCCAAATAGCCTATACATGAGAAACAATATATCATTGCCTCTAGTGGATTGATTGACCAGTCATGGCCATGTATATCTTCCCTAACAAAGGATCACTGTGTCTTTCTGATTTTGCTATGCTTTGTTTTCTGAACGGCGCACATTGTTTGCCCTATTAAAACTCAACAAATTCATAGTGAAGTTCTCCGAAGAAATAACTAAACTCTTTCAAACAAATGAGCAAAAAAAAATCCAAATTACACGGACATGAAAGTACCATACTTCCAAACTATATCTTGTTATTATATCATCTTTCATATGGCAACAATTACAAATATGTCACATCACTAGAAACGCCTATATAGAAATCAGATTGTTAATTTTATAGTCTTCACTACCACCATACGTTTTTACAATTCAAAATGATGTCACTTTTATTCTAATCAATACGCCCAACTCAGAATAGTTAGATCTTATGTGACGTCGGTGGATGTTTTATAATTGTCTTTTGTATTCCATTTAAATCGTCAGATATTTAATATCTTTTCCAGCTACAGAGGTATTGCCTGTCTTGTTGATTATAAGATTGATATTGATATATAGCAAAACAGTGGCTTCTCTCTTGTTCTTTCACATAGAATAAACAAACATACAACTATGAAATTTACCTTGGCCTACTTTGAATCGTCTATTTTTTCTTGACCCAGTAATTACTCAAGCAAAAATAAGCATAAACATTTGGATGACAATAGTAACACCATTTTCGAGCTCGCTTGAAAAGTTCCACAATGGAGATTTGAGCATTGTAAAACGAGCACGTAATATAGATTACACTGTGAGTATTGCGTGTCTAATACACTGAGATACACAGACCGACATAAAAGCAAGAATAGTAATAAAATATAAAACCATGTTGAGAGAAAAATAAAAGCAGAAACAAAAAATAAAACTCAAAAAAAAAAATAAGTAAATAATATAATGTGCATGTAGAATCATAAAAGAACCTTGTACCCCGGCGCGTCATCCTACTGTGACCTGGATCAGTGCGACCGATGCATCATCTGGGGAACCACACTGCCACCACACATACTCAGGACAATCCAAGTACACCGTTGGCCTGATTAGCTGTAAATACCTAATAATTGCACGCATCGTCTTAGGGCTGTTGCTCCTTCGACATGTGACCACACCCACAGGTTCCTTTCCACACAGCACTCGGGAGCACACTTCCGGTTCAGCTCTCCCCCATTCATCTTCATTTAAGCTGCAAAATGCAGGTTCCCATCATTCCCAGGAAATAATATTTCCATCACAGTTTGCTATACGAAGTAGCCATATTTAAGTTCAAGATCACGAAGACATCTCTCTTAACTCATTATCCAAAAAATTGGCCGTAGCTTTTGCTAAGTCACTCCAATTACGTATGTACAGTTATGGTAGGCGTTTGCTTCGTTTCGTGCGGTTTAGTCGTCGGTCCCAGTCATCCATACAAAAATTTTGATCTTGAGCTTGGACCTAGCGTAAACGCACAGCTGAGTCGTGATCTAGATGTGTATTGGTTTAACTTGACGAGGACACACCTATGGTGAGCCGAGGAGAGACCAATTCGTGATTTGAGGTCTAGTGCGCGTAGGGTGAAGGAAGCTCCGCAATTAATTAGGAAGTTGGCCTGAGCTGTAGAACCTCCTGTTGAGCAGTCCTCGAGATGACCCTCTGCAGCGAAACCCGTTGTGGACACAGGTAGATTGCCCCTCGCACGTGATAGTACACGAATGATCGTAGCGTGAGGAGAGAGCCCTATAGGCCCAATAGATTTCATCCGCTCCCTTACCTATTTGACTGTAGAAGGGATGATACACTTGCTCGGTAAGCTACGCACTTTATAACAACAGTATTATCAGTCCCCCACCTACCGTATGACATATTCTGCACGAGAAACTCGTTCGAGCGGCCGCCTATGTTCATGTATTGGACGAATCCAAAGCTGCTATCACGAGCAATCATAAATGGGGGTATCCAAATGATGGAGATATGGTGCCGTCTATATACGCTAATGTGACGCCAACGCATTTTTCTTAAACATATCCCATTACCCCCAACATCCTGTTAGCCCGTTTCCGTTCCAACCTTCAGACTCACGGCGTCAGGACATAGACCTTATTTCAAGACGTCCTCCAGAGTCCAGTTGTTAGTTACATATAATCAGTTTGTAAGTTGTAGTTAAATAAAAACATTATGTGTCACAGAATATTTTTTATCTTTTTACGTAAGTGCAGTTCATATCAACATTTATGTCCGTGAAAATGATCATGTTGTCAGTGCGAAACGAACGGCTTGATTCCATCAATCGAGCTCTCAAATGAAGTTTGTTTTGGCTAGCTTCCTGGTCCGTTCTCGGTGGAGGGTCTCCTGATGACTTCTGGCAGAATCATCACACTCGTGGGATAGAATTGAACTTAATATGAGTAAGTGGTAAACGGTGTAACCTTCACATATGGGATCAAACGGAAAAAGGGTAAACTTGATTAAACATAGGCCCAGTCGTACGATAGCAACCCAAGATCCGCTAGATAACTCATGGCACCGTGCGTCATGTATGAGTCACCGCTCCGAGTGTCCAATGGGTATCTCCTAGTAAACATGCGTTCAAATTCTGGGTACAGGTCACGTGTGGACTAGGGACTCCGGGGTGGACGAGGTGCGACGTGCAGCAGGGATCTGGTACAGGTCACAGTGACTAGGGGACTCCTGGTTAAGGCAGGCGCACCGGGAGGCACATGATAAGTAGGGGATTCGCTAGCGTTACATGGTCTGCCGACGGTCACGCGATACTTCTTCTCAATGATAGCTCTCGCAGCCAGATATCTCTGAGATATTTGAACTAGGGAGTAGGCCGATATTCAAACTCTCAGTATACTCGAGGGTTGAGGGACCGAGGACTGTGTACATATGTTATGTATTATAAAAAAACCCACTCCATTTTTTGCAGACATTAGGTATCAGACAAAGAATATAGAAAGACATAATAGTACAAATAAAAGCTTGGCTCTACACATAATGAAAACTAAGGAACAATTCAAAGTAGCATAAACTACATATGAAAAATGAAGTAGAAAGTTTTAAGGTATCTTTGGATAGTGTGTGAAAATAATGACTCATAGTCGTGAGAAAAAAGTGATTTTTTCTAGAGTTTAAAGTTAAGCCATACATTAATATAAGCGTAGTTGCTGAGTTTATGATTAATGGGTTGAGACTTTAGGATGTGATTAAAAATGTAATTGTTATTTGGCTAAATTCTCAAGACTTGGATGCTCTTGATCGGACTCAAAGTTTGAGCATGAAATAAATTACCCTCAAGATATTTGTATTTGGTGGTAAGCCAATGCCTCACATGATTCAAGATTACCCTTATTATTTAATTTGGAAAACTTAAATATATCTTTTTATGGCTTTACTTTATTCTAGAACTATTGTGGAGGTTTAAGGGTCTCAAAATCGTTACAAGTTTATTGCCGTACCTCAAGTTTTTATCTTTTACCACTTCGTCATGCATTTCTGCTTCCCAAAAAATTCCTGGGGGCCTTATTGAAAATCAGGTTTGTGGGCCGTATTTAGCCCCCGTGCCGCAATCTTCGTTTGTCTAATGCTGGCCTGCTTCGACTGGATCTGTGTTGAACTCCTGTCTGAGTTCTCACTATATTTATCTGGGACTTGACTCCACTCGAAACCGTTTCGAGATAAAGCGGGGCGTTTTAGTTGAAAACTTGGAGAGCTGATTTGTGTGTTTGAGTCTACCTTCAAGTACGCATTACACATACGCTCGCGTTCATAAAGAAATTACTCCGTATTTCTGCTAAAACCGCATGCAAAATGTAGGCAGAAACACGACATCCACGGAGTCGTCCATCTTTGTTTTAGCTAATGTATGGTTAGGGTAGCACCAGGCTCAAACAGCGTTCTTTAAACTTCTCTCCGAAACACGCTTGTTTCGGACTCCCAAACCAATCGGGCAGCTGGAGGCCAATGTATCTCTGGGTTTTGTGAATTCACATAAAATATCGCAAAGATAAACCATCTGGCTTTGCCAGTTAGGCATCAAGTTACTAAAAATGTGTAAGTTTAGGTCTGGTGGGCAGGTTAAGGATTAGATCAGGACAATAATATTCAAAAAAAACAAACCACCCATTGAAAATGTAATGGGGACTGTGATGCTACTTTAATACCAAACAGCTTGTGGACTCGTATGCTAATTCATACGTAAATTACATTTGTTAATGTCGGTGGTAATTGTTACACTTTCTTGTGAGACGGTCTCCGGATCGCTTGGAACAGTAAGATTATATACGGTGATCCGTGGTTTGCCGCGTATTGACAGCAATTAGCCCTCGGGTCTCACACTGCATCCAGCCAACTCATGCAGCATCCAGGCCTTTATGGTTTAGGTTTACACTGGTGTTGTGGTTAGTCTTTCAAAAAAAATAATTGCTAATATGATATTGGTTTTTCAATGATTGCAAGACTAAAATATAATCTAGGACTGACTCTAAACACAAGTGGGGCGGTATAATGGTGATTAGGTGAAACAGCCTTCAGATGCCCTCCAATTGTTCAGTTGACCATTATCAATACTTATTTAAGCATTGAGT
>CM076402.1:3194438-3313087 GCA_038363315.1 Mugilogobius chulae | reverse complement strand
TGAGTTGTACTAAGCTTGTTTCCATGGTAACACAGTATCTGCACAAGATTAAATGTAATGATGTCCAGAGTTAACAGTGTTCGTTGTACAGTCTGACAGCAGCAGAAGGAAGGACTGCGGAACGTTCTTCACACAGCGAGGGTGAATCAGTCTGTCACTGAAGCTGCTCTCCAGAGCAGACAGGGCGTCCTGCAGGGGGTGAGACTCATGGTCCAGCATGGATGTGAATCTAGCCAGAACCCTCCTGTCCCCCACCTCCCGCACTGAGTCCAGAGGACAGCCCAGGACGGAGCTGGACTTCTTGATGACCTTGTCCAGCTTCTTCCTCTCCCTCTCTGTGATGCTGCTGCTCCAGCAGACCACACCGTACAGGATGGCAGATGCCACCACGGAGTCATAGAAGGTCCTCAGGAGTGGCCCCCTCACTCCAAAAGACCTGAGTCTTCTCAGGAGGTAGAGCCTGCTCTGGCCCTTCCTGTACAGTGCATCAGTGTTGTGAGTCCAGTCCAGTTTATTGTTCAGATGAACACCCAGGTACTGTATGAGTCCACTCTCTCAATGTCCCTTCCCTGGATGTTCACTGGTGGCGGGGCAATAGAGTGGCGTCTGCGAAAGTCCACCACCATCTCCTTGGTCTTCCAGCGTTAAGGAGAAGATGGTTCTGCTGACACCAGTCCACAAAGTCCTGTGTTAGTCCTCTGTACTCTGCATCGTCGTCGTCCGTGATGAGTCCGATGATAGCAGAGTCGTCAGAGAACTTCTGCAGGACGCAGCTTTCCGTGTTGTGTCTGAAGTCTGCAGTGTAGAGGGTGAAGAGAAAGGGCGCGAGGACGGTGCCCTGCGGCGCCCCCACACTGCAGGTCAGAAGGTCAGACACACAGTCTCGGGCTCTCACAAACTGGGGCTGTTTGTGAGGTAGTCCAGGATCCACTCTGCCAGGTCACAGTCCACACCGGCCGTCTCCAGCTTGTCCCTCAGGAGCAGGGGCTGGATGGTGTTGAAGGCACTGGAGAAGTCAAAAAATAAAATCCTCACAGCGCAGCCGGGCTTCTCTAGGTGGGACAGAGAGCGATGCAGCAGGAAGATGACGGCGTCCTCCACTCCGATGCCAGGTCGATACGCGAACTGCAGCGGATCCAATGCTGAGCTCACGGTGGAGCGAAGGTGGCCCAGGACCAGTCTCTCCAGTGTCTTCATCAGGTGGGATGTAAGAGCCACGGCCTGAAGCTGCTGAGGTCTTTGGCGTGCGGTGTCTTAGGCACAGGTACCACGCAGGAGGTCTTCCAGAGCTGTGGTACCACCCTCAGCTTCAGGCTCATGTTGAAGACATGCTCCATAACTCCACACAGTTCATCTGCGCAGGACTTCAGGAGCCTGGGGCTGATGCAGTCTGGTCCAGCTGCCTTCCTGGTTTTGATCCTTTTCAGCTCTCTCTCACCTGGGCTGCTGTGACAGACAGAGCTGGGGCAGGGGGTGGTGCGCTGGGGGGATGGGTAAGTCCATTTGTAGTGGTGAGCTGGGCTGAGGCAGAGGTGTGAAGAGTAGGTGTGGGCCTTTGTCCAGGCGTGGAGGTGAGGGCATGCAGCTGTGTGGGGGGAGGGGTGGGTCTTTGATCAAACCTCAGGAAGTGAGAGTTGAGTTCATTGACCCACTGCTGGTCCCCTCCGTCTGGACGGGGGGGGGCTTAAAGCAGAGATGTGTTTTAGGCTCCTCACACCCCTTGATGTTCTGGTTCTGCAGCTGCTGTTCCATTCTCCTCCGATACGCAGCTTGGCCCGCCTGATCTTCCTCCTCAGCTTCTTCTGTGCAGTCCTCAGCCCTTCCTTGTTCCCTGACTTGAAAGCCCTCTTCTTCTCCTTCAGCAGGGCTTTAATGTCAGGGTTAATCCACGGCTTATTGTTGAGAAGCACCGCACCGTCCGGGAGGGCACAGTGTTCTCAAAACAAAAGTTTATGTAGTCCGTGATGCACTCTGTCATGGCGTTGATGTCCTCACCGTGTGGGTCACAGAGCTCCGTCCAAACAGTAGTGTCAAAGCAGTCTCTTAAAGCCTCCTCGCTCTCAGGAGACCACCTCTTCACCACACGGGACACACAGGCTGCCTGTGTACAATAGGTTGGTACACAGGCCTCAGGTGGACGATGTTGTGGTCAGCTCTACCCAGGGGAGGGAGGGGGGATGAAGAATAAGCCTCCTTGGCATTGACAAAGAATAAGTCCAGAGTTTTATTGTCTCTTGTGGGGCAGGTGACATACTGGGTAAATGTTGGCAGGACAGATGCAGGGGAAGAGTGGTTAAAGTCCCCAGAGATGAGAAAGAGGGCCTGTGGGTGCTGTGTTTGTAGGGTGCTGGTGCATGAGAGCAGTGTCTCGCAGGCAGTCTCGGCGTTAGCAGAGGGAGGCACGTACACAGCTATCACAATAACATGTGTGAACTCCCTGGGCAGATAGTATGGCCTCACGCTAACAGCCAACAGTTCGATGTCCTTGTTACACCGCTGTTCTTTCACTACACAGTGTCCAGGTTGCATCACTTTTCATTCACAACACAGCCAGGCCCCTCCCTTCTTCTTACCACTCTCAGCGGTCCTGTCCGCGCGCAGCAGATGAAAGTTATCCATTGCGATGGCGGAGTCAGGGATGTGCGTCGTTAGCCATGTCTCCGTGAAAAGCATGAGGCTGGTGTCCCTGTACTCACGCTGGTACCGCGTCAGCGCCGCAAGCTCGTCCGTTTTGTTGGAGAGCGACCTCACGTTTCCCATGATGACGGAGGGGAGCACAGGTCTGAAGCGCCTCTTCTTTTCCCGGAGCTTACGTCCGCGCGGCAGCCTCTCCGTGTCTTCTTCAGCAAATCCGCGGGGATTTCATGCCTGTCCCTCGGCAACACAGCAGCGCTCCGCAGCGCCAACAGCTGTTCCTTTGTGTAGACGAGGGGGGCTCGGGGTCCGACGCACATCTTCGTCGTGGTTTAGGTGATAAACCAGTCGTGAAAAGTTAAAACAAAGTTACGGCAAAGTGCGTCTTTGCTTCGTAACTTAACAAAAGTGTATTTACAAAAAGTGCAAGCAAAAAGAAAAGTTAAGAGCAAAAAAGTGGGAAAGTAAGAGAGAGCGTTGCAACCAGCTGCGGCTCTCACCAGCGCCGGAAGTGCCGGAAGTGCTGTAATTAATTATTTTTTGTCAATTTTGACATTTCTGTGTCACCTTTATACCTAATTAAAAGTATTTGAATAAAATGTGAGGTTATCTAGAGTCCTAAAAAAAGATTTTATTTGTATTTGAAGACAGCCTAGAGACAAAGTTTATATTTGTGCTTTGTGCTTGTGTGACAGAGGCAGGTTAAACCAGGTGGAATGCAGCAGTAGCACATCAGACTAGCTGTGTTAGCATTATAGTTTAGCATCCGTTAACTCTTAAGGGTATTTCACACCAACACAACCCCGGTCGCTGTCGATAGGAAGGAGCGACTGTTCACGTGTCTATGGGGCGCACCGATGTGTTACACAAACCGTCTTCTGTCTGGACACGATGTGGAGTTAGTGTAGAAGAGTTTTAGCGCATTTAGTAACAAAGCTGCTGCTCAAATGAGTCACACGAGCAAAAAGGTTTGGTCATTCCTGCTCTAGATTCAGAATGCATTAGTTAAGTGAGCAAAAAGTGGCTGTTGTAACAGAGCTTAAAAAAAACAAAAATGCTTTTAAGATGATAACAATAATGCCTGCAGCGCCTTTATGAGCTCCTGTCAGCAGCACCTGGTTTGTGCGCTTCACATTTGGCTTCTACCCAAACCACAATCCAGCTCCGTCACAACAGCAGGCGCCCGACCAAATAGGATTCAACTGCCATCTTATTTGCCAGGTCAAGTTAGAATAGGCCTACTCTTTAACCCACTTACATAACTACATTTTAAAAACAAAATGATGTCACACATAAACTAAGGTTGAGGACATTTTTTTTAACTTTTCCAAAAAACAATTCCAAAACTTTTCTAAGGAGAATAGTAGATTAAATAGCCTATATTTTATACAAATGTGCTTGTAATAATATGAATTTCTTGCACCAATGTCTGTGGTCTGACTCTTCTTCACTGGATCTGGTCTGGATTGAATATTGCCCTCGCAATATTGCCGCACAAACTCGCCTATAAAGTACATTTTTCACTTTTAAACTTGTTTGAAAGGCTTTTTTAACATTTATTATTATTATTATTATCATTTTGTTTAGGTTATTTTGCAAGATGCTTGGCTAAATATTGGCTTATTATTTGCGGGTAGAAATGCAGGGATCGTATTTGGTGTGCGAATGCAGCCTACAGAGGCTCGTAGGAGGGCACCGCATAATGTTGCTGGATGGGCAGTCCTGAGACAGTGGGGGAGCCGACAGCTCTCACTTTACCTGCCGGGGAGTGCGAGTGACCGTTGGAGTTCGTTCTCACACTTGGGCACAGCGAGAATGGACTGTGGACACTTCCCAAGAGCGCGGACATCGAGCAAAACCCATTGAACCTGGATAAACAACGCGCTGAACTGTGCTACACCGCGCGCACGGAAGAAGGATACGGCTCTGTATTGTCTGCACCGGGACTCGTGAGCTCGCGGGGAGGATACGGCCCAGTGCTGTCCTTACCGGGACTCGCGCGCACGAAGGGAGGACAGCCTACAGCGCGTCTGTACCGGGACTGCAGTGCACAAGACGAAGGAAGCCCTGCAAGAAGCCGCACACTGCCGTGGTTTGGCGAACCAGGACCGGTTTTGGGACAAGCATGCCTTTTACGCAGGATATCAAGACTGCATTTTAGAAAAGAGGCTTTCTGGACTTCACTCTGACCACGCATAAATTTGGTGAGTTTGCAAACGTATTTTATAGCCTTTTAGTAAAATCAAAAAAGTGTTTTCTTTGTGGCAAGGTCAGCTGAATCAAGAGTAGGGCACGATATATGTATCACTTTTAATCCTCAGATTTAAGGCTGGTCTGAAGCGCATTAGTAGTAGTAGAAGAAAATTTTGAATAAGATTAAAAACTCAAAAAGTTGATTTTGCATAATATGTGTCCTTTAAAAACTTGTATGTGCACCTGTTCTTGGCGAGCCGTATCTCTCTCTTCAGTGTGGGGTCATCAGTCTTGGTCTGGGACAGTCCCACTGGAGTCGTCATGACGACGGTCTGCTGCAGAGAGCTGGACGAGGGCGTGGTCCGGATCTGGTAGGTCTGCATCTCTCCTCCGGCTCCTGGAGGCAAAACACACAAGGACACACTATCAACACAACTGGATTACTTAGTACTACTCTGTGTGTTTGTTTGTTTTTTATGGCAAGTGTAATGAGAAAACCTTCAGATACTGCTAAGATAATCTATAATTTAATAAGATCAAAAACGGCAAAGGAAATAGAAACTTGCAATCAAACAAGATAATAATTTTAAAATAGACTTAGCCAAAAAAACAATGTCTGAGCACAGTGCAAAATATGGCTCCGTAAACAGATAAAGTCAGGCTCAGAGTTACCAAGTCCACTTCTTTATAGCAAATTCTGGCTTCTTTTTTTGTAAAATCACTTGTGAAATTTGAAGGTTGCACTTTCAAGTCATAAAAGAGATTATGTACAATATGTGACTGATGTGATGAATATGAACTACAGCAGCATGTGGACGGGATCAATAACCGGTGAATAAATGTGAGCTAACAATCATCAGTAGATAAGACTATGTTTATGAGAAGAGCAGCATTTGAGAGGGAATAAATAACAACAGATAATATCACATAAAGTGATTTTTGCGAGTTGTACCAAAGATGATTGTGTTTTGATGATTACATGTGGATTACGACCTGTAATCATATGAAATTAAATGATTACATTTTTCTGAAATGTAATGACAAAATGATAACTCACTGTATCTACACTGTACTGACCTTGTACAGCCTGTACTTTCACTTTCTGATAAATAAGATAGATTTCTGTTGAGTTATGATACGACCAGAATTACATACAATGCTCTCACTTTCAGAAAGATCTGGGGCCTCATTTATAAAGCTTGCTTACGCCTTACGCAGTGCGTAAACCTCCCTCTGCGCCAAAGGTGGTATTTATAAAAGCTCCACTAGGCGCAGGGTTTTGCTCAGCTCTGCGCAAACTGGAACCCATGCGTGCGCTGTACGCAAAGGCTGGAGACACGAGGAAAAGACGACACTCGTGGAGAGAAGCAGAAGTGAAGAGAGTTTGAGGAAGTGTTTGATGCAGAAAATCATCATTTTATACAAATATAACATTTATATTTCAGCCTTAATGCAGATGTTGACCAAACACAGACAAGATATGTTTATTCCTCTTATTTTTATTTACAACACATGTATGAAAGCCCGTGCGCTCTCGTGCACAAGCTCGTGGCTCTCGTGCGTGCGTGTGTGTTGATTATGGCTCTAATACCAGAGAGAATGCCGCTGAATCTGTGAACGTATTTATGAAACACCACTCGGACTTAAGAGAAAACTCCTCCCTCAGCACATTGGCAAGGTTTTGTTTAATAAATAAAGCCTCGGACAAGACGCAGGTCCAACTTTTTATGCAGCACGCGGCAGAATGTAGATAGACAGAAATCATTCTGACACAACGCGCGCCCCACAAAGCCTGCCCGGACCGCGGTGGACCAAAGGCGAGTCATTTTAATAATTGGTAACGGGGAGCTTTGGAGCGCCTACCCATCTCTGTCTAAGTAAAGGAAATGTCTGAAGTGTCTGTGCCACGGGCGCGCACGTGCAGTCAAAGAAGCAACAGGAGTTTTACGTCCCGTTCTCGTCTGTAACGCTGTCAATTCTCTGGCTCCAGCGTATTTCCCTTTCGCTCTTTGGCTCGTTCAGGGAGGGCATCTGTGTCACCCTCGCGCGCTCATGAGCCTCGTTTCATTCATTCAGACTTCCGCGTGCACGTATATAGGCCTATGTGAGTGAACGAGGACAAATCTCACGCACATTCTGTTAAACACACCTGATTCATTCAAAACGTGAGCCTCATTTAAGTAAGAAGAGTCTTTTTCATTCACATTTTATTAGTAGTAAATCCACATGTGAAAAGCTGCTGCTGCTGTATGGTGCGTCTCCCTCTGACTCCTCCCTCTTTGCCTTTCCCCGTGTGTCAAACCCACTGATTATCGCTCATGTCTATTAAAATATTATTCATGAGTCACCTTTCATGGTGAATTGGAGGTGTGGAGAGGGCGTGGTCTGACGTGACTTCACGTGCGCAGATTCTAGAAGCAGGTGGGATTTATAAAGCACAGATTGCGTGGAGGAGAGCGCACGGAGGCTTTTATAAATATGGAGTTTGCGTGGAGCACGCCACCTGTGGCCACTAGGTGTACGCACTTGCTCAGCAAAATCCTACGCAAACCTTTATAAATGAGGCCCCAGAAGAGCAAATGATTTGACTTTTCTCATTTAAATAGTGAGAATAAGAAATATAGAATAATACAAAATAATCATGTGATATTGTGGGTTTTAATCTGTAAGTCAGGCTTTTAATGTAAAAGCAAAAATGATTATCCCCTCCTAATGTGTATTGAGTGAAAATGAATAAGAAACTGCTTCATAACCATCCTACACAGAGTCTGTCTATTAACAGTGGTGAGAGGAAGAGGCTTTTCCAGGTGCTGTGACATTTAACTGAACCTTTCCACACAAAAGCAGTCGTAACGTGAGCTCACCTTGCACCACGACCTGGTTACTGGGCACGAGTATCTGCTGTCCATCTGGAGTCTGGGCGTACTGCAGGATGGTGGTGCCCGGCTGAGCTCCTCCTGCGCTGGGCACGGTCAGAGCCTGGACGCCCTGGAGACCCTCAGAGCCTGGGGACGCCAACTGGATCGCTCCATTGGCACCGATGGTTACTGCAGACACAGAAAACATTGTGTAAACAGAACAGAACTCTTTAAACATGTACAGTAATTTCTGGCCTATAAGCCGCTACTTTTTCACAAACTTTGAACTCTGCGGCTTATACGGCAATGCAGCAAAATATAGATTCTCATAGACTTACTATTAACAAGTGCGGCCTATATATGTACTTTGTCATTATTCTTTTTTAAATCTAGTAGTGCGGCTTATATTCAGGCGCGCTCAATAGGGTGAAAAATACGGTACATTCTTTTCAGGTTGTTTTGCTTTGTTTAAGGTGACATCACTGTGCAAGAAATTAAATTTCTCCCTTTGCCAGTCAAACACTCTTGTGATCTTGGCCTGGGTCAAAGTTCAGGCAAGACAGATAATAAAATCAATATACTGTATAAATCAAGAACATTTATTACCTACATTAAAACTCAGCTTAAACTATTGAAGGCCAGAGCAAAAAAGTGTGTTTTCAACAACGATTTAAACGTATCAAGAGACTCCATGGTTTAAATGTTAAATGGGCAAATGTTCCATAATTTCAGACCCGCCCAAAAAAGACCCATAAAACTGGAAACCTCTTTGATAAAAACAACAAAACAGGACCAGTTAAATGTTTGGATCTGGTCTGAACCAGTGTGACAAACGTCTGGTTCCTGAGGTTTGAAACAGTGTTTTTTTCTGCCTTTTTTTACTCACCTGAATGTAACATGTTTGAGTCGTAAAGACACATTTTATTCACAAACGTTGATTTAGCAGCAGAACTTTTGTTTTCGCACAGTGATAAACTCTTGTAGTTAGCTGACAACAGCGACTGTTCCTGCTACAGCTTGTGTCAAGCTGCTATCCGGCTGCACGCGCATCTTCCGTATTGATAAGGAACTATTGCCTCTATACAACAGAAGAGCTGGACCTCTGCTGCGACATCCTTCAGACATCACTTACTGTACTGCCCGGTGCTGGTTTGGTAAATGGGTGTGGAGGAGACGGCGACACCGGTGACGCCTGTGGAGGCCGGGTTGTTCTCTGCTCCCGCCTCAGACGACAGGTCGTTAAAGATTTTTCTGGAGAAAATACAAAATAGAGTGCAAAGCATTAATGACTGTAATTCTAATGTGAAGCAATTCTAGTCCTTTATTCTGAAACGTTGGCAGCGTGTTCACCTGTAGGACGGCCGCCGGGCGAGAATCTCTCTGGTCTTTTGGGTTGTGGCTCCACTGTCTGAAGAATCCTGTGAATCGTCGCTGTCTGAGCCCTGAGGCTGGACACAGGAAACAGATGCTTATTAAGGATGTAATCATAATGATATGCAGATCTCATGATACAATATTTTTTTTCGATCTGAAGCTCACTTTACTCGCAATTTTGCAATAATAAAGAGAGCCCATGATACTGAGATTATGTTAACAATGAACATTAAGCCATGTTTTCATATTGTCATTATTTTTTATCATTCAGTGTTTTCTTCTCTTGGTGCAGATTCATGGCTTCAGACTAAATAAATCACTCTCTCACCACATCAGCAATATGGTCTTGTTTCTTTGTTTAAAATGCATAAAAGCATTAATGTTCTGAACTCTGATCTCTTTTAAATGCAAAGCTGTTTTATATCAGGTGACTGCAACAATTTTGGTATCACAATATTACAATTTTTCCTTTACATCCCTAATGCTTATATATAATATTTATCGATCTGGAAGTGACATCCAAAGATACATTTAATGGTAAAAACAAACATGAAATAATTACAATTTGAGTGACAAAGCAGAATTATGAGCATTTCCTGTTCAGTTTTCACTATGTCAGTCTAAAATGATTAAATATTCAGAAAATCAGGCAGTGAAGAGTGAGTGATGGTGAAGTTCACAGAAAATGTTAAATACGTCACAAATCAGGAGAATATTTTACCAAAAGACCAAAGAGTGTTTATAAAGTGACGTGTTTGTTTCTCAATGCCAGAGCTAACAGGAAATGCTCACAAAAGTTAGCTGTTTTGAATATTAACAAGCCAACTGACATTTCCTGCACAGAGGCTCTTGTATTTACTTATAAGTCCTGTTAGCGTTAGCATTTAGACACAAACACGTATCTTTGTATCCATTGATGAAGTATTCTCATGATCTGTAAAATCTTTAACAAGTTTCCAGAGATCTTCACCACAACTCAGTGTTTACTGTCTCATCTTACAAGTATTTATTTATTTGAAGTGAAAGCTTTATAGAGATGAATAAAACAGGAATGCTCATAAGTACAAGTTAGCTATTGTGAAAATAAACACAGAGGCTCTTTCCGAAACCACCTCCTCCTTCCTTTTCCTACGCACTATTCCTCTCTTTCCTACGAAGGAGCCGACAAGTAAGTGCTGTTCGAAACCGAGCGAGGAGGGAGGAAAAGTGTCTTATCGGCATCAGAGCTGACTAAACACGTGTGTGTAACACCTGAGAGCAGCCCGACGTCGACAACACACCACGTTTAGTTCCACGTTTATTTACAAGAACAAACGACTTTATTGGATTATTTGTTAGAGACTGAAGGGCTTTGATAAATATTGAGAAAATTATGCAGAGATAAGTTGACATTATAAATGTATTTTTATTCATTGGGCCTACTTTTAGCAGCAGCAAATAGTTTAATCTGCATTACCATCAGTATTCCAGTTTAAACAAAAACATATTAAAGTAAACATCTGCATTGCATGTGTCGTCTTATCTAAGAAAAGAGAAGTTTGAAAACTTATTATGAATTCATGTAAACACTAGAAACACTGAGAAATATTGCATCTTTTTTATTTTAATGACATCTTTAGACAAAGAATTCCCCAGTTTCTCAATCCAAAGCTGTTTTTTTTTCATCATGTTTGTTTGGGCTGTTGGCAGTCATAGACATATAATTAGTATTATATAATATAATTATAATTTAATGTCTATAGTTGGCAGTGTAAAGTTAAGTCATGTCTAGTTAAAGAGAAGCTAAACCCTAAAATACCTTTTTTTGGCTGTTAAACTATGTATATGGTGTTTAAATAGCATTGTCTACTGTTCTGAGTCATTTTTTGGCATTTTCAGTGCAAACTGATCAAATTAGCAGTTTTCAGGTCAAAATAGTCACAAGCTGGCTGTGTCTCTCATGTCAGCTCCAGGTTCTCTGTGACCTCAGCGTGCATTTTCCACTCAAAATGGAAGCACTAATTGCAGACACCTGCTGTCAATCCAATCACACTGCTGCTCTCCTCTCTGAGCCCCTCCTTTGCCCTTCTCCCAATGCTTTCCAATGAGTTTGCTGTGTTTCAAATGTGTTTGTGGGTGGAGTTTAGGGGGTGAGCTTCTCTTTAAATAAAAAAGTATATTTTGACCAAATCAGTGCATTTTGAGCACTGGCATGATTATTAGTCTGGAGTAAATTTAGAGCTAGCATCGTTATTATCATCAAAATGCCTCTGAATAAGAGTCAATTCTAGCTTTATTTGAATCAAACTTTGATAAACGTGCGTCAGTAGGGGCGTGTCTCTTCAGTTTGAGCGAGGAAAGTGCAGTTCAAAAGCCACAGCTCTGAGCGCTCTACTGAAGCGCCTCCGCTCAGCTGTGAAGGAACCTTTAGTGTGAAGTTAGCAGAAGTGAGGAGGAACTGATTTCGGAAAGGGCCAGAGCCTTTTTAATCTCATAAATGTTTCCAGACACATTCCACCTGCCACTTCCTGTCTTGTCAAAATAAAAGCACGTGTGTGGTTTGTCCCGGCCTGACCTGTGGCGTGTGTCCCTGCGGAGACTGAATGACTGAGGACTGTGCAGACTGGATCACCCCTGAACCTGTAACTGGCCCCGGGCAGCTGTACGACAGTGACAGGAGAACCGCCCAATGACATCTGCAAAAAAAACACACAACCAGGAAGTGAAAGCAGTGCAGGAGGAAAAGCTCTCGCCACAAGCCAAAGCATTACACTGCACAAACGCAGGCTGACTTTGCACAGACGACAAGCAACAGGAGCTAAGACACGACTAATATGAAGCTGCATTTGCTGTAAAAAAAAGCACTTTAAGACATTATTTTATGTGAAAATGCTCCTTAACATTATGACTGAGGCAAAAGTCTGATAAAACACCTGATCTAATGTGTTTCTTAGCGCTTTTGGCTTAATTTTTCCTCCTGGCAGGCTTCATACTGATTTTAACTTGAGGTTTTCTAAGACTTCTCCAATCCAATTTGTAACATTTCCATGACATTGTTTAACTTATTCATTATGCAATTAATCAATTATTTACTTTAATTAAAAAATACAATGATTTTAGAGATAACTTAACATAAAAAGGAAAATGTTTAAGTTCAAAGGACTCCTGTTACAAAATCCGATAATATTTTGTGGTTTTCATTCCAGCCAAAAAAAAAAAAAAATCGCCAATGTTTTTTGTTTTTTAATAAAGTATCTGCCAATCAAGAGATTTGTATTTTACAGGCACATTTTTTATAAACATGTTTGAGAGGCGTTTTTAGAAAGTGACATAAACCGTACAAAGAAATCTTTTAAAATGACATTCTTTTCTGCATTTTATTTCTGCACATTAATACCTGATATTTCTAGATTCTAACTGAGCTGTTGGTGGCTGGGCAATATTGACAAAAATTATAATTTGCAATTTTTTTGACGTCTTGATTACGCTATGCACAAATGATTGCTTCAAACCCAGCATCAAGCATGTCTTAAACTAGATTAGTTGAAGTTTAATGACCTTAAAAATTGGGCTTGTTGTTGTTTACTACATTAAGACATTTGCTACCAATCGATTAGTCGACTAAAAGCAAAACTAGCAACTGTCTCAATGATCTGACCAAATATCTGACCCAAATCGCTTTCACAAGACCAGATGTTTGCATGCTAATTAACTAGAAACAGTCTGATGTATCGGCCAGCAAAGATTTTGAGACCAATATTAGATTTTTTTTGCACATCGGCCACATCGGCATCAGCCTTATTTTGGTCGATATTTGATCAGGCAGTTGTTTGAACTGAACAGTAAAGCTGCACTCACGGTGATCAGCTGAGCTCCAAGTTAGTTTTGAAGAGAAATTATACAGTTGTTTTATATATTTCCATTTTGCTGTGTTTTGAAAAACACAAAATGTTCTGTAATGTTCTGTTATTAAACAATGAGACAAGATTATAGTTCAGATTGAACTTTTTTTTGGATAGACTAGCTCATCTCAGTTAAGTTTTTCAAAACTACAATAAAAAAAATCGTCCTTAAAAATCACTCATTGATATCGACATCAGCTGACAACATTTTCGGTCCAAGAAAACCCGTATTGGTCGATCTCTATAATACGGAAGCTCAGTACTGCCAAAAAAAAATAATAATAATTTTTTGTTTTTTTTCTTTGGTATCACGAAATTTGTGATACAGGTGGAAAAAAATTAAGTAGAGGTTGGCAGTACTGAGCTTCCGTACTATAATAACAACTCATGAAAAAGAAAATCAAAAAAGAAAAACAGCTAAATTACATTTTCATGTAAAAAAAATTGCAATGTGCTTTCTAGCTAATGTTAGTTAACTAAGACCAATGAATGATCAGCTGACCAAAATATCACCGTCTAACTTTATTTAAACATTTACAATGTAGTTTTAACAGCCTTTTTGGTTGCCTTTTTACTACAAATGGCTTACTCAATATTCTGTTTTTGCTCTTCAAGACAACAATCTTGATTTTATCTAAAATTCAACACATTGCAAGCCTCTAACTGTCGGTAACTCTGTAGTGTAGTGTAATAAATACTTTTACTGACGCATGAGTCTCACAACAAACCAACGACACAACACACTGCATAGTAACTTTTCAAAGCCTCAGAAAACCAACTCTGGCATTTGAACGTAGAAAACTAAAGACTACGATGCAAAAGCTCAAGGCCAGACACTCATAACAAAACATCTGAAAGCCGAAACATTTCCCGTGGTAAACCTCGTAACAGCTGCAAAAGCTTTTCACACCAAGTACCACTTAAAATATGAATCGACTTCCAAGTACCACTCAATTCAATCTCAGACAAGATCAGGCCTAAAGAGCTTGTAATGACCTGAAACAAAAGGAGAGTAAGGCAGTTTTAAGAGCTAAATGTCTAAATTAAATCAAATATTCAAACTGCGGTGGAGCTGGGCGATCCGGCAAAAACACATAATTCACATTTTCTTTCTTCATATTGGTATTGGTATGTTTGTCATTTTGTTTAACCTTTTCAAATACAAAAAATTGCCTTAACATATTTTTTTATATATATATATACACGTTACATTTAATAGAAGAATATGTATTCTAAATCAATATTCTGCCTCAAACTTTAACTTCTGCTCCAACCTACAACTTTTTTACTGACAAGAACAGGTAGTCAATTATTTGAAACCAATATTTGACGATTTGATAAGACTGATGCTGCATTCATGTGGTCTTCAGGTTTCCAACCTCGGTTGCAATCACCTCGGATAGTCAGAAATCTTGATGCGATTCTTTAACACAACACTTTTGACACACAAGTTAATGGAACTCAGTGGAAGCCGTGGTTCCAGAAGTAAATTCTCCATTGTAAAGTGCCATGGGCTTTTGAAAAATTCTAATATTAAGAGTTTAAAGACAAATTGAGGCTATCCAGCTACAGTATGTGCTAGGGTTGTCAAAAGAATCGATTCCCCGATATTAATCAATACCAAAACCGATATCGATCGAACAAGAATCAATATTTAAGTCCCGCCCACTCCCCCCTTTCTCACACGCTAAGCCCCGCCCCCTTCTTCTTTCATTGGAGATGGAAATGATGACATCAAATACTGTATATATAGCCCATATAGTACATAAATAGCAAATGTGTCTTATAGAACAAAGCCCAGTCTTAATGTAAAGGTTCATGAATCAAGTTGATAATAAAGAATACATTAAAATACTATTATTTTAATAATATCAAAAAGAAAAACATAAAAAAATAATAATTAAGAAATAAAATACTATCATAAGAAAAAAAAAAGTTGGCACGTGGTATCGAAATTGGTATCGAGTTTTTTTTTCAAGTATCGAATCGAGTTTGAAATTTTAGTATCGTGACAACACTAGTATGTGCTACCTCAGAACCACAGCGAGATTTGGCAAAATGTCTTAACAACTTTGTAGTTTATAGAGGGATTTTCGGTCTACGTCACTTTCTGCACTACTGCACATTCTCATGCTCTCCGTCTGCACAACTGGGGAAACTTCTTGGAATAAAACTGTGAAACGAGACAGAGCAGCTGTTTTAATCAGGTCTGAACCGGTCTGACAGACATCTGTCTCCTGAAGCTTGAGACAGGGTTTTTCTTGCCGTTTTTTCACCTGAACGTAACTTTCAAGGGTCGTAGGGTCAAATTTAATTCACAAAAGTTGATTTTGCAGCATAACTTTTGTTTTCTCACAGTGATAAACTTGTGTAGTTAGCTGACAACAGTGCTGTGCTATTTCAACTCATTTCCTCTGTTTGTGTCTTTGTGCGGCGGCTCTTTCTGCAGGTCCGCTATCCGCGCATCGCCAGTGTTGATAAACAAAAAATCCATCTATAAAGTTGCAGAAACAGATTTTTAAAAATATGTAGGTTCTTATGCTTCTGACTCACCAGGTTGTTGTTTTTTGGGGCTGCACTTACAAGTCTTAAAAAGGTGAATTTTAGCAATTTTTTCAAGTTTGAGTCAGATAATTATTTAAATTTATGACTGAAACATGGATTTTTTGCATAAGTTAGTTTAAAAGTTGTTATTAATGTTTGAAACTGTTTTGCCAAAGACAAACAATGTTCTAATTAATTGATTATTTTAATAACTTTAATTGAAGGGTTGAGATCATGTGAGACTTTTTCAAAGGCTTGGTCGCTCATTTTGCTCTGAAGTCTGGCAACCCTGATCAGCCTTTGTCTTCTCTTTAGTCAATCAGAGTGAAATAAGAACTTTCTGAAAAAACAGACTTCACCTCAAAGGAAATAAGAAAACACAAAACACTCTACAAGAATCGTGACAAATCAAAACCATGATCCGACTCTAAGCAAATCGTGATATAAATGTTTTGCCATATGGCCCAGCTTTGGTTTAAAAATGCAGTTTTTGCTCAAAGCGACACAGACTCTAAAAGCAAAGACATGAAAGCGGCAGAGCTCGTATGGTCCCAGCCCTCGCGAGTGCACATGAAGCAGGTCTGTGCGTTTGGTTTTACCTGAGGTGTGACCTGAGAGTTTGAGGAGGGAGAGTCTGTGCCATTGGTGCCAGGAGGAACCTCTTCCATATTTACTACAACAAATAAACCAAGTAGCCAACAGGACTTTTTACTTCATACTGGAATGTCTCTAGATTAAAGATGAATGTCAAATTTTGAAGCTTGTCATGTTTGTTTGACTTAGTTTGGTGTAGGGCTACAACAAATGAATTAATTAATCGCAACTGATCTGTAAACTAATTGACCCTGTGCATAGAAGCTGTTCTTTTTCAAATGGTCAGACTTTAGCGTTAGCATTGACAGACAAACACATCTTTTTCTAAACACACTCTGGTGAAATATTCTCCTCATTTGTAAAGTATTTAATATGTTTTCAGAGAAAACCAACAACAATTCACTGTTCACTGGCCGATCATACGGTGATTTTTCGTTTTTCGACTGAGGCAGTGAAACCCCATAGAAATGAACTAAACAGGAAATGAAGATGCCAACAGGAAGTTAGCATTTTTGAAAATAAAAGAGCCAACTGACTTCTGTGCATAGAGCCAATTTAGTAATCAGATAAGGGCTGTAACTAACGATCATTTGCTAATCGATTAGTTAAACGTTTATTCTTTGGATATAACGATTAGTTGCTTAGAACGCAAAAGTTACGAGACAAGCCTAAAATTAAACTAAATTAAGATTTTTACTGCCTATGAAAAAGATTGTCAATGGAAAAAATGTATTGCGTTTCTAAAAATAGAAAAAGACAAGCATTTTCTCATTTGAAAACAGCAAAATAGCTATTGTACTTGAAATAATCACATAATGATATAGTTCTTTTGGCAAATTTCATTTGTAGAATTTTCAGAATCACTCGACTGAGTCACATTTACTCAAATCAAGATAAAAATGTATTTACAAGACTTTACTTATTTAAGATTGTGTTTTTTTCCAGTAAAAGCAGAAAATATACACATTTTCTATGTTCTTGCTGCTCATAAAATGTATGCTAGGAATGTAAAAAGACCAGTTATTATTCGATTGCTAAATTAGCTGAATGACGATTAATTCACCATTAACATCTCCATTAACTTGTTGGAGCCCTAAATCAAATAATCATTTACTTAACTATTCACTGTGTTTCCAAAGTCTGTCAAGGGCTGATAGAAGTTGTTTTATTAATCAGACGAAAAGTAATGTGTGGAAATGTCTTTGAAAAAAAAAAAGCTTTAGCTGTTTAATTGTAATAAAATAATTAAAAAAATAAATACAAAACAATTCTTCGCAAGTTAAAGTTTCGAAAATTAGGAACGTGTCATCTTAAATTTTGCAGATTTTACTTGTTAAGATGTCAGTGGCACAAGACATTTTGTACTTAAATAAAACACAAGTTGTTCTTAAGAAACTTGCAGAAAAAATAATTAAATGTGTAATTAAACAAGAGAGAATTATCTTTATCCATTGGCAGATAATTTTAGGCCTACTTGACAAACTAAATATGTATAGATGAAGCTAAGCACAATTTTATGTCATATCGATCAAATTTTATAAAATCTCACACTGCTTTTTGCAACATAGCTAACTATTCAGTTAATCAACAAACAACAGAATAATCAGTGTTGCCAGACTTATGTAATCATTGTATTTGTACAATAATTTCACCTCCTGTACGATCAATAATTCTACGTCACAATAAAACTCTATAAATGTACATAATTTCAAAGCAACAGGTATTTTCTTCATCTTAACTAACTTGAGTTCATCTAAATGACTGAAAAAACTGATCCAGGATATTATTAGTCAACAGGCCTCAATGTGGTGAGGCTAAGCGTACATACAGCTGCATGAGCAATAATGAGACGTCGAACAAAGGAAACAGTGAATGAATCAATGCTTATTTTACTTAGAACAAAGTATGATGAAGTTTTATTGATGTTACTTTAAATCAATTTGATTTGGGCTGTGCAAAGGAGAAAGCTCGCTGTGAATTGCACTAAAATAGAAGTGCAACTGAGTGGAACATAATAAAACACTTCAGGAATGATTTAGCATCGTCTAAAGACATGTTCAGCTCATTCAAACTGCTCTGGCACAAAATAATAAGCAGTTTTTTATGTGTACGATATTTTTTAAAAGCAAAATATGATTATTTTGAGGCTCTGGTACAATAATTCAACATTTCCCATCTGGCAACACTGAGCCCGTTTACATGTGCACCGAATAACCCGGTTATTAGCAGTATCCTGGTTATGACAATAATCTGGTTATAGTGTTTACATGCGCTCAGAGAAACCTGGTTATTCATGTTCCTGTTACATGAGCACTGGGAGTATCCTGGATATTTAGACTGGTAACTATGGCAACAATGACACAGATATGGCAGGAACTAAGCATGTATAAAACTTTGCTAATTTATGGGTTTTAAACATGTTTGCAGCAACAAACTGACAAAATACAACTAAATAAGAACATCAGACTGAAGATCACAGTCAGAGCTTTGGGAAAAGTGATTTTTACAGTGTAAAAATATGTCTGAATTTTAAAGAGTCGGTTCAGAGTTACAGCTCTGTTGTGTTACAAGTTACTTTATCGTTTTATAATGACGACACATTACAAATAAAAAATTAATAAATAAGTCTCATATGCTCCAAACCCAAACGAGAAAAAGTGCTATAAAATGAATATAAGAAAAAGAAAATAATAATTTGGGTAAATGTCCTGCTTCTGCCAGATCAGTTCCTTCAGTTTGCACATGCTCAGTTTGACTCCAGTGGTGAGAAACCAGGTTATGGTGTTTACATGGCACAATAATCTGGTTATTATCAGAAAACAATAACCTGGTTTCTTATAACCAGGTTATTCGAATAACCAGGTTATTAAAATCAGGTTATGGTGTTTACATGGACACACACATAACTGGGATATTTAAAAACCCTGATAATAACCGGGTTATTCGTGCACATGTAAACGCCCTCACTGAGATTAATCAATTACCAGAAATAATTATTAGTTGCAGCCCTGCTTTAGTCATGTTTTACTCTTTCAGTTTGGTCTGATAGTGTTTGTGGTGAATATTTATCTTAGTTTTACATCAGATAAAATGCAACTCATTAAGAGATTGACAAACAAATGCTGAAAATTACAGGAAGTAAGTTAATATCTAAAACAGAATCCCGCCAACACTTCTGATTCAAATAATTGTACATGTTTAATTTGAATGTAATAAATTAGCTTCAAAACTGTCACTTTGCTAAAGACTGAACTTAAAATTATTATGTTCTTCTAAAATTGGCACAAATATTATTTTTACGTTCTTACGTATAATTTGTGACCTAAACACTGTATTTATTTATGATTACTCTAATAATCTTGACACTCCCACTTTACAGTGACACAGCGGTTACTTAAGGCGAAGATGAAAAGGTTTTATAAACTTTGTGCAGCGTTTGGAAGTATATAGTTCATTATATTAAGTAGAAAGCATAACAAAGACAGTTTGCAGTTTTAAATGGTTAAGAAAGACAAATAAATAAACCCAAATCAGCGTGAACGTGAGGGATTAATGTGACAAGTTGTGGACTTCCTCTTTGATTCATGTTAGCCACTGCTGCGCCTTTTGGAGTCACCAAGAGCTAGGCCCAACTTTTTAAACAAATATATGCGTTTCAAATCAAATTTACGCACAAACAAACCAAAGACAAAGCATTTACGCACACCTTTGAACCGCCAATAATAATAATAATAATAAAACATTTGCTATGCAGTGTCAGCGCCTTTGCAAAGCGGATGTTAACATGTGAAAATCTTTTGAAAATCGCCTCTTCAAAGCGCTCCAAACGCCACAAGTTGGATCGCTGGGTTTTTTTTAGGCGAAGCGGACTCGGCGCATTTGTCTCCGCAGAGTGAAAAATGTGCAACTCTGTCACTGGCACGCAAGTCACCGCGTCAATAGACGTCAGCAGCAGCGATACGAGGCTCCATTAAAGCTAAACTACACCTTCCCCTGTCGTAAGACGCGACGAGCAGCCCGGGGAGAGGCCGACCGCCATTAACCGCGTCACGGCGCACGAAACTGCAGCGTGAATTTACCTTTCCCGGGCCTCGTATCGACTCTGGTTCACCGCGTGGAGTTCGTGTGTTAACTTTGTCAGATGAAACCGGGTGTGAAAGTTTCTAAACAACCAAAGCTAACGGCTAAAACACAAAGATGTCAGCTAAAAAAAATAGCTGAGCACTTTTTTCCCCCAAAGGAAGTGGGCGGAGCGCGGTGCCAAAGACGCGTTACGCAATGGCCCCGCTGCGCTTCCTGATTGGTGCAAAAAATGTGTGCAACAGATTGAGTGGAAAAGTTCAATGGCCCAGTTTATCTCAAAGCTCAGAAAGACGTAACCAGACCTTCAAAAGCGCTGCACAAGTCAATAAAAAGGTTACTGCAGGCAAGAAATGAGGATTTAGAGAATATACGAAGCCATAAAATATTGTTTAAATGGTTATAGGCCTATGTATAGAAGGCTAACATACAGTATATCAAATGGGACTATGATTTTGACAACTCCATATGCTGCAGTTGTTCTTAATCATTGTCACAATACTTTAATCTAGGCCTGATGCAGCCTATCGACTCTTCTGTAATAAACATAAACTACACAGAGCTCAGCCATTTCAGTAACTTGTTATATTTGAAGATGTTATTAACACACTCTTGAACTGTGCGTTGCTATATTGCACACGTGTCAAACTTAAGGCCTGGGGGACAGATGTGGCCCTCCACCTCATTTCATGCGGCCCTCAAGGTCTTCTAAGGTTCACTTTAATTTTATATTCGTGCCAGGAGTCTTATGAAAGAATTTATCTGAAACTTAGAATAAGTGATTTTTCAGACTAATGCAGATGCGTATTCACTAATTGTCACTTCAATAAATATACAATAATCAAATCCAACTATTATTTGTAGTTTGTCAAAGATTAATAAGGTTAATATTACAACCGACCCTTCCAGGACAACCCAATGGCTATGTGGCCCTTTGTCAAAATGTATACTGGAACTTCTCCCATTGTGGGACAAAAGAAAGATATTAGCTTAAAAGTAGCATACAATTTAAAATGTAATGTGACTAATATCATCCATCTTATTTTGCCCTGCCCACTTTTCTTGGCAGTGCACTTCCTGTGGTTAGTCAAAGTTACACTAGTCACAGTCAAACATGTATTTTTTTTTTAACCATATCTATATTTGAAATTATTGTGCAAGACAGACAAACTGACATGTTTGCTATATCTTAAAGTTAACTTCTTTTGTTATAAATAAATAAAACTAAACTCTGTGTTTTCCACTGAGAAGTAAGTAATAAATGCAGCACATTGTGGAAAAATTAGACAACTGAGTACTGTCTGAATTGAATAATACAAAATTTTAGTTCTAGTCAGGAGTCAAATGCAGCGCTCTGATTGGCTGAGCTTGGGTGGGCTTCTCACTTTGTTGTAAAAAGAAGTTTATAAGTTGTAATTGCAACCAAAATGAAAACATGTTGCTCTTAACCACATGTCGGAAGATTTATGAGAGGAAGTAGTCAGATTCAAAACATAAATTGTGTGAAAATCAATTAACCTACCTTTGAAAGAGATAAACAGGAAGTGCAATGCCAAGAAAAATAGGAGGAGCAGAATAAGGTGAATGTTGGTGAAGGTGAATGCTGTTGTTTTCTGGTCTGGTAAATAAACAAAAACAAATGAAAAGATTCCTGGTCATGCATTTAACCCAGTAAATCCTACATATATATGTATGTTTGTATATAAAAGCTAAAACATTTGGTGGCAACAACATATACTTGATGTTATGTCAGTATGAGCCTCATAAACTAAGTGAAAACATTTTATTTAAAACAGTGCTTCCAATGCGCTGAAAAAGAAGCACTGTTCCATTTCAGTGCAAAAAAAAAAAAATAAATAAATCATCAGTTACATTGAGACTACCTGCGTAACCTTTTGAACAATTTGTACTTTACAGAGTGTGAGTACTGCTGGAGTAACATTTTGTTTCAAACATAGGTACTTTTATGTACCTATGCGACACGGTGGCGCAGCGGTTAGCGCTCTGGCCTCATAGCAAGAAGGTCCCGGGTTCGACTTCCGGGCCGCCCGGGGGCCTGGAGTTTGCATGTTCTCCCCGTGTCTGTGTAGGTTTCCTCCTACAACTAAAAACATGTCCAATGTGCCTCCCCTCCCCAGGACTACAGATGGAAATTAGCTCTAAGCTACAATCTGGTACAAGCATCTCTGCCACTGTGCTTAATGTAATTGTACATTGTCCTTAATAAACATTACCTTACCTTATTCATGTTTTGTTTTTTTCTTTGAAAGAGTGGATTTTGTGCATGTTTGCCTTTCCAGTTGTGTTCACTTAAACTATAAATCAGAAAGTTATTGCTTAAATTACTCTAGTTTCCACAAGGACGTTTTTTACTCTTACTTGGGTAGTTTTCGTTGATCACTACTTTTTAACTTTTGCTTGTGTAAAATTTGTTTGTATTCAGATGACATCAATAACTTTTTGAAGGTTAAAAATCAACAATTCAATAGAAGTAAAGTTAAAATCATTCTTAATCGAAAGAGATATGTTTCTTTATTAGCTAAAGCAGGGGTCCCCAACCACCGGTCCGGGGCCCAAAACCAGTCCGCGGGCCATTGGCTACTGGGCCCTAGAGGATTCTTCAATATTTATTTTATTTTTATTTTATAGTCTATCACTACTTCCTTGTGCTTTACTTTGACATATAGTGCCACTTAATCCTATAAACAGCAAATTCAAGCAATAAGAGACCTAAAAGCATACACAATAACTGGTTGTTTGCATTTTAAATTGTTGTTATTGGCGCTACACAACCTCGACCGGTCCCTGGAAAAGAAATTTGTGACTTTACAGGTCCTTGCAAGAAAAAAGGTTGGGGACCCCTGAGCTAAAGAATCAACTTTTCTCCTGTTGGCCTATAATGGTTCATTTTGTGGCCAAAGTAAAGACACAGCTTTTCAACATTTATTTAGGACAGTAAAGACATAAACATTTCTAAAACTATCCAAGTCTATTTTAAGGTCAAAAAGTTTGCCTATAACTTTATTTCTCTTACCTGAGTACAGTTTTTGGCTGTATGAAGATAACAGTTTAATTACCAGGAAGTTAATTTTTCTGTTTATTTATTACAAAGTGGGACAACTAATCACACACACACATTGTTCTGGGTAATTTTATTAAGTTAAGAAAAAAAAAATAAACAAAAGTAAGTCATTTATTAACATAAGTAAATACGACATAACCTGGAAAATTTCACTCAGAATGAAAGTTACAAAGGTCCCGTAGTTTTCACCAGTGCAAAGTGCGTTCATGACGAGTATGTTTGAGTTGCATTGTTTTCGGCTGTGGATGGTTTTTAAACTGCGACGCTTCAAAGGATACAAAACTATTTACATGTACAGTATTTAGCACAACATCATATTTTACAGTTTACCTATCGCAGTGAGTCTCAACAGGTGGGTCGAGGTCTGAAGAAGGAACACAACTGAAGTATTGAACTAACCAGAACTGAAAGTGCATTTTATGAGTTTTGATTTTAACTTAATTTGGTCATTTCTTTTTCAAATTTTAGTGGGGGTGATTGACAGATTAATTAGCCAATCAGGGACGTGCATCATCTCCTGTATGAAACCCAACATGGCTGTTTACAAAGAAAAAAATACCTGGAAAAATATGTAAAAAAATATAATCTGGAATAAAAAAAACATTGCATATTTGTGCAGCAAAAACCGATTAAAATGTGAGGTGAATGAAGTTAAATTTTGGTTTGAATGACAGACGACCAATCAGTTCCTTTCTTTCATCTGCCTCACATAAATAAAGTAATCTGATTGGCCGGTACGTTGTGGAGTTGCAGCCTTCATTTGCTCTGGTAAAGATGGTGAATACCACTTGTGAAATGGTAGTTACCAGATGGTTGTGTGCAAATGGTTTTGTGATCATAACAAAAGGAAACTTGTTAAAAACACACTTTATCTTTACAAATATAAGTAAATCCTGAGCAAACACGTTAAATAACAATTTCCAATGCCCTTAAGATTGGTCTGAGGAAAACAAAACAAAACAAAAAAAAAACATTGAGACTGTCTGCCTGTCATATAGTTTTCCAGATAATAATTCAACCTGCCAACAAGTAAAAAAACATATTCTTAATTTGTGATTCTTTTGCCACTGCTTGAGATCAAAGATTAGTTTCAATTTGGGCATCAAAATAATTTCCTAGTTGTAATTACGACATGAGGGGGTGTTCATTTGCTATTTCCCACTTGGAAAGTGGTATTTATCATAATTCCCACACCACATGAAGGCAGCACAGGCGGAGGGAGTAGTGACCAGACCCACTGAAGCGTAGGCTCTGGATCCTAGGCAACTGAAGCACGGCAAATAGAGTTTTCGCTCATTTTATTACATGGTTGCTAGGAAACTTCCTAGAGTGACATCATGATTTATAAAAAGGAAGAAAAATTTTTAAATAAAAAAAAAAAAAGGCTAAACTCTGATGAAATTTGTAAAATTTCAACCTGTCACGTGAATTCCAAACAAAACTCTTTGGTTTGGAATAAAAAAAAAAAAAAAGATAATAGTGACTAAAGGGAGAGTGAGCTCTGTTGCCATGGCATTTGCAGAGGCCATTTTGCCAGAGGAACAGGCCATGAAATATTACAGATTATAGTGGTGCAAATAATGCAGAAAACTCCACATTTTCCGTCAGAAGAACTAAAAACAAATCCTAAACGCCTGGACTGAATCTAGTTCCTGACCCACCGGTTGAGAAGCGCTGCTGACTGACCAAACCAAACCAAGCTCTTCCAGCTGTGGCTCAGTTCTGCGATTGCATTTGTAAGTGCTTGTTCAAATCAGTGACAAACACAGATTTGGGATGATTGAGACAGACTCAGTAAGTAAGGTTTGGAATTTAGATATTTTTTTTTCCACAAAGACAAAACACATCTCAAAACGTAAAACCAAACAGCCAAATCTCCCAAGACTTTGCCCTGCAGCCTACAACGATACAGTCTCTGATCAAAACTCACATCAAGCAGAACATTATGACAGCTTGGAGACACATACAGTTATTGATTGATTGATTGAGCTTACTGTTTTTGAAAGAAATGTCCAAACACCCGATTGTTATTTGGGATTTGAGCAACACATTTATCATACATGAGGTGCTTTGGACTTGATTATCTTTAGTACAGAGCTAGGATTAAACTAGGTCTGGGCAATATCGTGATAAAAATCAATTTATGAGCTTATTGCTGTGCTTTTTGGATTAAATTGTCATACCATGAATTCCAATTTCTCTATTTAATGCATGTGTTTGTTCAAATAAAGAGTGTTTTTTCCAACCTATGTTTCTCAGCCTCAGTGTAGCCAATCCACTTCTTTAAAGCGACCTTGGGTTTCTTTTTTCAAAGTTTCTTATGAATTCTGAAGGTTGTGTTATTTTTGGCTACACTTTCAAGTTATATTTCATGTTTGATTTACAAAAATAAATCTATTTATGATTGAAACATGGCATATTGCACTTTGAGTTGCTCTGAGTATGAATTGTGCTATACAAATAAATTTGCCTTGCCTTGCCATATTTTCATGTCTAAAAGTCATTACTAATGTCCCATATTAAACAAAACTGACTTCTTGGAGGTTTTAATTATGTTATACTGTTGTTATCTCAGCCAAAACATACTCAGAGTTGTGTCTTGCTTCATTCACATATGTCTGAGTATTCCTGCTTTCTAATTGTCCAAAGCTGGAACTGTTTCGTTTCACCTTGTGATGTCACTAAGTGATAGTTTAATAGTTAACTGCTTTTTAGCCTAATTTGAAGCAGATTACTGTACAATTCTGTAATGTTCAAATCACTAAACCACCTTAATTTGTTGTATATTTAATTCGATTTTTTGTTCAGTTCCGATTGCCACAGAAAGACTTTCTAATTTAGGAGTGAATCGAGTGACAAAAGTTTAAATGAGGCTAAAACAAAAGTTGTAGCTTACAATTTGGACAATTGACTGTGTGCACAGAACTTCAGTTGGTTTGTTTTTGTTCAAAATAGCTAACTTCTGTACATACAAGCATTTCCTGTTAGCGTTAGCATTTAGATACAAACACGTATCTTTATAAACACAAGTGTCTTGTGGTGAATTATTCTTCTGATTTGTAAAATCTTTTACCGTGTTTTCTGTAACATTCACCACAAACTCACTGTCACTGTCTTCTTCTGAGGATTTTAAGCTGGTGTAGTGAAAACCTCATAGAAATGAACTGAACAGGAAATGCTTGAACATAAACAAGTTCCTTGCACAGAGTCAATTACGAAGCTCAAACTATACAAATGATTCTAGAGAAAGTGAACGGGGTAGAAAAACACAGTGAAGCACATTTGGTATTACCACATAGTGACATCATAAGGTGGAACAGAGTGTTTTCAATTCAAGCGACACTGAATAAACATGCAGGGTTTTTGTATTAAACAAGTGCAACAAAACACTACTTCAGATGTGCTTTTAGTGAGGAAATGACATTGTAACATGGATCAAACATTTGCATAATATGGGCCCTTTAAAGATTGTTAGAAACTAACTTTGCGGCGACAATATTCTAAATAGTAGCATTTTTATAGACGGATTGTTTGGGGACTTGATCGACTTGTTCATTCATTTTCTACCGCTTAATCCCGTTAGGGGTCGCGGGTGACTGGAGCCTATCCCAGTGACTTAGGGCCTTAGGCGGGGAACACCCTGGACAGTGGCCAACTTGCCGCAGGGTTAGACAGACAAACATTCACTCTCTCATTCACTCACTAAGGGAAATTTGCAGTGATGCCCAATTAACCTAAACATACATGTCTTTGGAGGTGGGAGGAAACCGGAGTACCCGGAGAAAACCCACGGTGACACGGGGAGAACATGCAAACTCCGACTTGTTTTTCTCTGAAAATCTGACAACACTGGTCAGTCTTTGACAGCTGGATTTAGCCAATGACAGAGAAGTAAGAACTTTCTGAAGAAGCAGAAACTTGTATTTAACTCAAGAGCAATAACAAATAGATGGAAATCGTGATCAAATCTAAATCGTGTTGTGCTGTACCAGTTTTTAGTACAATTTTTAGCCGGTCATAATGTTTTGCTTGATCTGTTTAACTACAAACAATGAAAGTCAATGGACCTTTGTGTGAATGTACCTGAAAGCCTTTAAACAGTCGCTGAATCATGGGTGTGTGGTGTATATTATTATTAGTATCATTATTATTATTACTAACATTTGCTATCTTATCAGTTCAGTAATGTCCTGAAGCTGGTCGTGCCTCAAAATTGTAATAAAATAGACGTTTGAAAAAAGTGCATTGTTAATCCTAACCAAACTTTACCATTGAAAACAACCAGAAATGCCAAAACTATTACATCTTATTTACATTTTACCCCAACATTGTCGTCCAACCGTCGCCCGAAACACGTGTGGAGCATTCATACATTTGTACAATTAAAATATTTATACAGAGAGTTACAAAATACCAAGAGGATTGCAGTGTTACAGTACAGGATATACGCTCTTTTTTCTTTGTTATGTATCGTTTCAGTTCATTTTTAACATTAGTTTCGTACAGGGCAGTGGTGGACAAGTGGAGGATGATTTTGTAAACTTGACATTAAAGACATGAAGGTTGTAGACTTATATCATTGACAAAACTAGAATTATGTACAAATTAAGTGCTTTAAAAAGGACATTTTGGTCAAAACACAGCAAACGGCCCAGTCTCTGTCTTCATGTTTGCGTTCACATTGATCGTTTCTGAAAATTGGTCCAACTGGTTGCACCCCAATGTTGTTAAGAAGAAAAAAAAGTTGTTTTTTCACATAAAACTGCAATTTACAAAACGCTAAAAACATATATTTAATTACCAACAAAACTAAATTATTAATGTTCATTCCTAATTTTACTTACAAAAGCAAAGCGTTTTGGAAGCATACTTCTGCGGAGTCATTTCTCTCAAGCAGGCCCAGCGTTAGAAATTTGGGGGCCCGGGGCAAGGGTGGCCCCCCATATGGGCCCCCCACAATGTACCCTTAAAACACTGGGGTCCCTTTTGTCAAATCTCCTGCTCTTGATGTCAAGGAAAGTTTATCCAAGTGTGAGAATGTATAAAACATGTTTCCAAAAAAGTTAAGCCAAGTTTCCATCAGCCCAGATCTCTCAGACTGGTTCACTTTGGAGCGGTTTCTTCTGCAGGTCCAGACTCATGAGGGTGTGTTACATCACTCACACATTACACAGGCTTTCTTAATAAATAAAATCTACATTGTACCTGAATTATGCTTTTTCTTTCTGGCATCAATCTGAGTGATTCACAAAAAGACGTGTACCGGTAATAATTCCATGTTTGAAACTACTTCTGGTTTGTTTAATTGTTTTGCAAAGCCTTTGCGACTCTATGCTGCACTTGTTTTATTCCATGCATTGAGGTTGGATTGTGTTGAACACATGCACAGGATTTACTATTTATTTAGAATGTTTTGCCTCGACAAACAGGAAACAGCTAATGCTAATGCGCTAGCTTTGCTTTGCTAGGTCTATCAAAGCAACAAAAAAAAGTTTTCATCACTGGAAATATGGCAGTTTGTCACAAATCAAGTTCAAGTTTGATGAAGAACATTATTTCATGTTTCTATCTGCTCTATCTATCTTTCACCTGTCTCCACTGTGAAAACAGGGCCATTCACGGCTCACTTTGGACCTATCAAATGGGGCGGAACGAGCAACTTTGCGCAGTGGAAATACCGTACAGAACCGTCCTGAACCGAGTCTATGGAAAAAGGCTATAGTGTTATAAATATGTTTGTGTCGCCCAAAACTTCTTGGTGTAATACAGAGTACCTGCCCCAGAACAGGAGCTGAAAAAAAAGTTAAAAAAATGTACCTGGAATTGAAAAAAGAACCTCTCCGCAACAAGCAGCATTGACAAAGCATTGAAAATCTTTAACAATTTAACATTTTGAGGATCTTTGACCATTTAAAGTTCAGTTATTTGTTAATAAATTTCTGTTGTACATTTTCATCTTTCTACAATCCAATGAGAACAACAGTCGATAAGCAACTGTAAATGAGAATGCTTTAAGAAAAAGTGCAACATAAATATTTTTGGAGGGCGCAATAATAAAATGATTCGAAACAAAGATGGCACTGAAAACTTAACCATTTGACCACCACTGCCCCTAAAATATAGACTCAACATTTAGCAACTAACAGGTTAAATCAATATAGGAATGTATGGCTAGTTTTGTATAAGGCAGGAATCAAAACAGGGATTGTGTAAAGTCTTTTTGGCTTCAACATTGTATGGGACAATATTAGTTCTATTAATTAAGACAATGAAATGTACACAGGCTGCTCTGTGATCAACCAAAATGCAGTGATTCTCAACGGATGGAAGCAGAGCCAAAAGAACTTACAAGAATATATAAAAGGACACATGTTATTGAAGAATGTGATACATGATGTGCTGAGACTTGGACATGTCTGGTGCAGGTTCGTGGTTAAAAATGACACAGAAGATTTTAGAAACTGGGAAGTTGATACTGTGAGTGTTTGTGAGGATCAGAGAGAAAGGACTTGCTAAACGATTGAAGCAAGAGTGATTGAAGATAAATACAACTTAATGTGTGTTTCTGATGAGGAACAGTGTTACATTAACCTTGCTCACGTCAGATGGATCTGTGCATCAGTCTGAATTCAGTTCTACACATAATGGGTCTCGTCAAAAGCAGTTGGGAGAACTTCTAGCAGAATACTTTGATCTGAATGGACAAGCACCCACCCTACATTAGCGGTGTTTGACCCAATCCCAGTACATCAGGGATATTCAACTATATTTTTTCGAGGCCAGGCGGGGCCGGAAACATATGATGCGTACCTTGTTGGATACAAAAAGGTGTCACACAAAACATTCCATCTGTTTTAGTTGTTAACATTGTTAACTATTGATACTTTGTGTTTTTTGGGGGAATACAATATATTGCGTACATGATTCCACAAAATGACCACCACTCAACCAGAACTAAGCTAGGACTAGCTACATTTTACAAGCTCTGAACATAGACAAACCAGAATCTCTTGTCAAAACAGGATAAAATCAGAGCTAAATCACACTAAAATTAAAGAACAAATATTTTTTAATTTTTTGAAAGATGGGTCGGGGGCCGGATTTAATGTTTGAAGTGCCTAATTGGCCCCCGGGCCTTAAATTGAATAGCCCTGTAGTACATAATCATAAATTAGGTTCTTGCCGAATCCATTTGAGAGAAATTCACACACATCTTTCACATTTTTAGAAAAAGAGAGTGGGCATTTCTGCTCAAACTGATTCAATGGAGCTCAACAGTGACCGTCCACTTCCTGGTTCAACAATCTCGGGCTCCCATGCTAAAAATCCAATGAGTTTCAAAAACAAAGTTTGAAAACATCCTCTGAGCTAATCAGCTCTGAGGTGAGTATAAAAGCTACATTTTGTTTGAAATCTATGTATGAGCTAAAACTACAAAGTTATTAAGCCATTTTGACAATTTTAAGTTATAAATGTGGTTTTTAGACTGAAAACAATCGCGCAGTGGATCTGAGTTAGCAAATAGTTGGCAAGCCTGCGACATGTCTTAAAACTCTTAAGATTTGAATTTGTCAAAAAGCCTTTTCTTTGGACTTTACAATGAAGTTATTTACTTCCAGAACCAGGGCGAGCTTCCTCTGTTGAGTTCATAAGCCTTAGCTACATCATGTACAATACTCTTTCTTGACTGAGTAACAAAATACAATACAAAATGCATATTAATGCAGTTATTCAGCGTTCTGTAACTAAAAACATTTTTAAAGTATTCTTCCCAATACTGCCTGACTGAACAACAACTGTGACTGAATGAATGTGAGATAGCTTTGGTTTTGTAGTAAAGGACGCTAAAAAATAATATAAAATTAGAATACTACAATAAGATATTTTGAGAACCACTGCATTTTAGGGTTGGCATATTCAAATTCCATTAAAAACACAAAACAGGAACATGCATTTGTGACTCGATTGAAAGCAGCATTTAAACAAAAAAACATAACGGATCCGTGTTAGTTAAAAAGAGAGAGAGTGTTTCTGTGTTTTAGCATAGAAAATTATTGATTTGTACAAAAGTCAGGAGTCTGTTCTGTCCGTATGAAGTGCAGTAAAAACGGGTTTGTTCCGAGCTGTTCAAGTCAAGTTGTTTCCATGTTTTTTTTTGTGTTTTTGCCACAGTGAGAAAAGATCTGCTGGTGGAGCTCTGCCGCCTATACAGTTGGAGTACTCAAGTTTATTTTTATTTGACTGGCATTAACTAAAGAAATTAAGCTTAATAACTGCAATTTAGATTTTTTTTAAAGGTAAATTGTGTAACTTTTAGGAGATGTAACTTAACTCCTTGTTCCATAGTAATACTTTACTTTGTCCATAATGTCAGACAGTTTATACAATATTTTTCAGTAAAGGTTTTGCTTGTTTTCACCCAATTTGGCTGTTTCGATGAGATTTCTAATTGTCTTTTGTCCAATAAATGTGACAACCACATTGTAAATCTGGACCAAAATCCACATAAATGACACAAACAAATAATAACAAAATAATTGACAAATAAATATCTTGTAACACTAATTGTGATAAATGATTGTTTAAGCTCCAGGAAACTATGTAAGTTGTGAATAAATCAAATTTTAGATAATATCGAGAATGTTGGTTTAAAGATATGGAAAAATTGACTATCGAGTATATTGTTTGTGGTAAAAAAGATTCCATATTTATATCATATTTACAACAAAATACAAACAATCTACGCTGAAAAAAAAAAAAAAAATCTTAAAAGTGCATCGTGTAACTTTCTGGAGGTGAAAAATCAACCTTATAATTCAACAGAAATAGGAAGATAAAATTTGGATTGATTGATTGATTTTGATTGGTTGAAATCTTTACATTGAATACATTTTTAGAAAACTAAAATGCAAATTAAAAGATAATAGTCGAAAAGGAGTAGGTGGAAGTAAAACTTAAAATGTAAATCCTATTCCCTTTTTCAACTGTAGATACAATTGTTAAACAAGATACATGTATTTGTACAATACGTTACATTACAATAAGTCAAATGAATTTGGTCTTTCTCTTTCATACAAATACAAACAAATTTAAAACATTCTGTTTGGAAATAAACAGGTTTTAGTTATTTTATGTGAGAAAATACAGCTAAATGAGCTGCTTTTCCATGGAAATAAACAAGAGGTGACCGTCCTCTGTGCTAAATAATAGTACATTTTGTTCAAGCTCGCTCAGAGTAAAATTCTACATTCTTATTATTAATTTAGTGTCACAAACACATCTAAACTAGAAAAACATGCTTTTATCCAAGTTTATTTTTTGGTCAAGAAGTTACACGGTGTACCTTTAAATTAGGTAAAAAAAAAAGGAAAAAAAATGCTTGATGCAAGTGGTACTAATTTTTTATGACAATGTCTTCAAATATGTTGCATTTTCCAATCTAAAATACAGCCACTTCAACTTTGATTTAAAAAAAGGAGGTTGTGAGTTCAACTCCTGGGTCGACATAACTTCTCATGATTTCTCTGGCTGGTGTTTGCATGTTCTCCCTGTGTCACTGTGGGTTTTCTCCAGTTTCCTCCCACCTCCAAAAACCTGCATGTTTAGTTTCATCGAGCATCACTGTAAATTAATAAAAAAGCAAGTTTTATCCAAAATTCAAGTTTAGAAGTCATTTTCTTGACTCAACTATAAGGTAGGTCTTATGTTAGTTTTTTATGTTTAAAAAAAAAAAGTGCAAACCTCAACTAGTTTTAGACACATTAGGTGTGGTCTTAATATCATTATTGAAAAAATAATGATGTTCCTTTTTGTCAATATTGCCTAGGCATATTTGTGTGTAAACTGTCTTTGCATTTTGGCACCTTTTCATGACATTGTGGAGAGTTTAAAACTCAAATTATTACTTCTCATTATTATTACTTTTATTTGTCATTTTGTCATAATTAGCAAGGCCAATCATGCACTGTAACTTTTTAACCAAAAAAACACTTGTAAAAGCATGTTTGTTTAATTTATAAGAAATATTGATACTTGCTCAAATGAGTATCGTTTTTGGTTTCAGCATTGATTAATATCTGATTTTTGATACTTTTGACAACCCAAACCTCTAGTCCGGATGCCAGGCTAAATGACTCCAACTGTATAAGCAGCAGCAGTACTGGACGCGGTGGTGTCTGCGGTGTTCACATGTTGTAAGCCACATAAATGGGGTCGAGCTGGTCGGCCAGGAAAGAGTCCCTCAGGTGCATGCGCTGTTTCTCGCCCCTGGAGTTGATGGGGATGACTCCTGGATCTACGATGACCACCACGCCCACGATCAGGTGATGTTCCTCCAGCACCACGTTTGTGATGAGAGGAACCAGGTCCAGCGCGTCCTGCTCCGAGCCGCACAGTTCTGACACCACCACCAGCAGGTTCGTCCATGTAAACACAGCACTGAGGAGGACAAAGACATATACAGTATATTTATCATTACAGTGAAAAGAAGAGCTACAGCTCGAGGAGATTGAGAGGTACTGCCATGGATCTCTTAATGAGACCTGCATTGGTACATTTGATTAGTGGTCACTCTGCAGAACTGAACCCAGAACAAATGTCCCAGTAGAACAAGAGTTGGCAAACGTTTTGACTTTAGGTGCCACTTTTAAAGGTTCATGTCTCTGAGTGTGCTACTATAGACACATATAGACATATGATGTGAAATTTTACCGTCATAAATTCAATGTTCTAAATTACAGCCTCATTTATCAGCCAAAATGATACAAAATAATAAACAAATTAGAAATTTTTTTCTGGTGTAAAACTGGTTTGGACAAACAATAAATTAAAGAAACAATCAGCAAAGCTGAAGTAAATTTTTTTTTTTTTTGCTGACGTTTTCCTAATATTTAGTCTAAGTTGCAGATATATTCCTAACAATGCTTTTCTCATAATTTATTGATTAAAACACACCTCAAAGGTGTAGTAGATAGATGTATTTTAGGCACAACAACAAATGTTGTTGTTGTGCGTTTTAGAGCCAGAGCTCTAAAACGCCACACAATTTATCGCCTTTTTAGGCTAACAGCAGCCGGAAGTAGCTTAGTCGAGCATTTACAGGTTTGAAATGTTAATAATCTCATTTTACAATCATTTGCTTTGCTAAAATCTGTGAGGAGGTGTTGTGTTTGACAGCTTAGTTTTGTCTGTGTTTGTGCTTCTAGTACGAAGTGAGCAATGACAATCATGCGCCAATGAGCACAGGTCATTTAAAACAATGGGCCATCATCTTGAATTCATCTGCCAGTGGGCACTATGGTTTTGTACTGTTCTGTAAGAAAACTAACCTCTCAGCAATACTGCGGTGAGCCCGGGACACAGAGATCTCAATGTCGATGGGATGATACCGCAAACCCCGAAGCTCCAGAGTCTCGTCCAGGGATCCCACCACGAACAGGGCGTCATGGCGATCTGAAAAGGAAATGTGTTTAGGGTTGATTATTTTGTTTATCGATTAATCTCATGCCGTGTTATTCAACCAGAGTCCCACGAGTGCCTTGAGATACTGCCAGGTATGTATTAAGTCTGATTTGAAGTGTCAGGAACATCTTATATATTTGAATGTTTTAGACAGCAACAACCTAAAACAAGCAACCTCAGTCCTACTAAAAAGGCTTAACAGTGGTGAACGTTAAACTAGTTCATGTTGGTTTACCTCCGCTAGCGTCTAATAACTCGGTCCTCTTGACGAAGCCCAGGTATCCGGTCCGAGCCCAGAGCGTCTGTGGATCTCCGAAGCTGAGTTTGGTGTTGAAGTGGTCGGCCTGAAGACCCTCCTCTCCGTAGATGGTGTAATAACCGCTGGAGTTGTGAGGACTGTGAACCCAGACCTGAGAAACAAGAAGAGAAAACCATGAGATGATCTGAGTGTATGTACAGATGCAGGAGGTAAAAACTTGACACAAAGTTTGAAAAAGATGTCTGCTTGGCGGCAGGATTGTTGCCAAACTCTAAACATCAAGAAACTGAGTGGATTTGTTTCTCCATCAAATAAGCTCCAGCTTCCTTCCTACAAGATCAAATAAATTATACAAGTATTGACAAGATGCATGAGAGGAAATGTATTTCGGAAAGAAACTAGGAATAATTCTAGACTCACAGTTGAACTTCAAAAACCTTGTAAAGCAAATTTTTAAAGCTGTCAGGTCAGATGTTATATTAAGTGCTGCAAATTTACTCCAGCTATAAACAGTATCATTTATGCATCAGCCTGTCGTGTAGTTTGTCAGTGTGTATGTACCAGTATTTGTCCCTATTCAATTAAACCAATAAATACTAATTACACAAATAAAACTTCATCATACTTATACTGTATTTTATTGGAATGATGAGAGAGAAAAAAAAGTTTTACCTCCCCGAGATGTGAATCACCAAGTGGACCTTTAGTTTCCGGGTTTACTATTATTACTCGAACACCAGGCAAAATCTGAAAGGAAATATACAGTATATTTAGTTAAAGGTGTTTTGTTACAGGAGTAATAGTTCAGAAAGCTTACTTTGCCCGACTCCATCAGTGGAAGACTCTGAGGCGCTCCTCTCTCCACCAGTCGAACTCTGAAACACACATATGCACACAAAAATGTGAATAAACACAAAATTAACTTATGGAGTTTTTGATCCTGTTGTAGCATTGCTTCTTTGCAAAAAACACAGCTGGAGTTTCATCTGCGGGATACTATTCTTTCTCCTCTGAACCTCAGAAAACACTCTTCTGAATTTCCCAGATTTATGATGTCGCAGGTAGAGCTTTGACATTCTGCTTGGTTTTTGGCCATAAATGACTAAAAACACGCTTTGAGCAATTTTACAACATTAGCAGGCAATAATTAGGCAAGATGGGTTTCAATATTTCCCCCTGTTACTTCCTTGGCTGAAATACAGTTTTTTTTTTAGAGCTTATTCATGTTTTATAGTCGTTATTAATGTTAATTATGCTATGCTAAAGGTATGAGTCTCTCAATAGAGCTTAAAGAAAACAATTTCTTGTGTAGTTATTTTATTATTAACTTAATTTTGTTGAATACTTGGTTTGGGTTTTGTCAAAGGCTTGGTTTCTTGTATTTCTGAAATTCTTTTAGCTCTGGTCAAAGGCTTTTCCAAAGAAGGAAATAAAGGCCAAGGACAACAGTTCAGATTTAGCAAGACATCAAGCTACACTTGGGTAAGGTTAGGCTCATATTAGACAAGAATAATCTTAACCTGAGATGTTACTCTTACCTGTCGTGTCGGAGAGATTTCATGTCCACATAAACTGTACAAGGATCTGGTCCAGTGGTGCCCTGACACAAAAACATATTAAGTCAAACACCAGAACATTGTTAAATCCAGTGAAGAGCTCCGGTAAGTGAGTTTTCAGACCTGCAGACAGACAGCGAGATTGACCCGGGACCCAAAGGCAGTGCTGACGGCTCTGGAGGACAAACCCACGTCTTTAAAGAGTTTGGAGAAAGAGTGAGACAGGGCCAGACGAGGGCGCTCTTCTGCGATCACCACACAGCTCCGCACGCACGATAAGTTCACTCCTCGCGCCTGGAAAACAAGGAAGGAGAATTTGTCTTTGATCTGTTCCATAATGGGGAAGTTCCAAATTTACAACACACAGTTCAAGAACAGCTACAGAATAGAAACAATGTAATTATACAATAGACTTAGATTTAACACACTGTTCAGGTAAAGTAAAAAAAAAAAATTAAAACAAACTCTTTTGTACGAGTCCATAAAGTGCACAGTATATTATAGTACTACATATACAGTACAGCATGCGACAAGGTATATGAACTACTGCATATGGATAGAAAAAGAATAAATATGAAGTAAAGTGTCTTCAGAGATGATTCACATGGTAAGTGCTTACTGTACAGTGACAGCCAGGGGCGCTCTGAGCATAGGCAAACTAGTTGCCTAGGGCGCTATCTGGTGGGGAAGGTGCCAAATTGCAGCTCTATAAAAAAGGTTCCACCACTAAGCGATTTTTAATTTTACATCAATAGGACACATATTCAAAACATAAGACTGTTTGTCCTAACAAAAATTTCAAGCTTTAGTATTTCTGTTCACAAAATCCTGAGCAAGGATACAGTCTATTGGCTTTATTCAACACTGAAGAGAGATCAGTAAAGGAGAGAGGGGGCAACAGAGGACATGGGCCACTCTACAATTTGGGGCACCAAACCATTTGAATCTTGGTGATGATATATACTACATATTGTAGTACAAAATTACGCATAAATACACAATTGTAAAAGATACATTAATTGGCCAAAAATACATTAAAGGAAATTACATCTGTTTTCTTCATAAATTCAAAAAATACCCTGCCTTAATAGATAATATAGGTCTATATACATAACTACATTCAGAAAAAACAAAGTAAAATTAAAGTGGGGGCAGGGGCATCATATGAAATCGTGCCTGGGGCTTGGCCCTGCTGACCGTGGCAGGAAGGAGGGACCAGCGAAATCTTTCCTTCACACAGCGAGAGTGAGGTGTAGCTTTGTTAAAGGACACATATTATACAAAATCAACTTTTTAGAGTTTTTAATCCTCTTGTAAAGTTGCTTCCTCACCAAAAATGCCGCTGAAATTTTGTTTGTGAGATATCTTTAGTTCTCCCAAAAACACTGTTCTGAATGTCCCAGATCTGTGATGTCATAGATAGATCTCTGAGATCTTCTGCACTGTTTTAAGTCCATAAATCATTTTGAGCATTTCTGCAAGATTAGCATATCAGGTCAGATTGGTTTGATTGCATAACCTCTGTAATTTTCATTGAAGTCAGTAAATAGAGCTCTAATTGAATTTTTGATGTAGAAAACACACACAACCCTTGTGTGTCTTTACTAGACTTTTTTATTAGTTCTGGTGCATGAGATTCCAAAGCGGAGGTGCTTCTGAGCAGGTTTGAAGGAAAAAAACAACACAAAAATGCATAATATGTGTCCTTTAAAGCACAGAAATCCCTGAGCATATTTAATCAGATAAACAGCACTTTCGACATTGACAGATTTCCCTCTCTTCTTGTGTCTTGTTTTTACCTTGAGCAGGTCAGTCTGTGTGCCCAGGCCTTTGGTGCACAGCTCCATGACAGAGTAAGAGCAGAACGTGTCCCTGATGCGATACTGACTCAGAGTGGTGAGCCACAGAGATACACAGCTCTCCAGCTCAAACGGAGGAATCAGGATCGACTGGTGCCCCGAGTAAACACTGCAATCAACAAGACAAAGTTATATAAACAGCTAAGTATACAATAAAACCGTTTATTGACCATAATAAAACTATATGTGAAGGACCAACTCTTTTTTCACCATCTGCTTTTGTTACTCTGATGTAAAAGCTCCACCTATTGCTTCATGTGCTAGTTGCTGTAACCACTCTTATTTTCACATAAGCCACGTCCTCTTTTTGTGTGCATAAATATAATGCAATCAGTGTGTTCTTTCTCTCTCCTCATCTGGCCCCGAGAGACAGTCACTTCATGATGAATCTGTCTTCTACATGAAATTAAAACCATCATTTCACCTGTGGTTTGAACCATTTCTTTTAAATACAGCAACCAGAAATTCATGATACCACTGAGATTTCAAATAAGCTCAAATATAAGACTAAATATTACTTTATCACCAACACTTCATATTTGGCGATCACAGATGCTTGCAGTTGTTACTTGGGGGTTAAGACAGAAAAAAGTTGAGAACCACTGGTCTAAAAGATAAAAATGTCTGTAGTGTGTTAGCAGTTTATAAAAAACAAACTTTCTTAACGATTAAGTAAGGTTATTGTGGTATCATGGACAGTATGTGTGTGCCAACCTTCCCAGTATTTGGATTTTCTATCTGGAATAAATATTCAACTGATGACTTAATTATATTTGAACTGTTCTTAAACAAAAGAGTTGTGAAGTCTATGGCTGAAAAGGTTTCAAATGCGCTCACTTGTTAAGCTTAAGCAGAACCCAGATAAAAAATTACTTTCAGGATGGAAATAAAGACTGGGTACACCAATATATGTAATTCAGATGAAAGATTTGAAACTGTTACTTAAGTGTGAGGTGAAATAATCACGGCTATCAAAGTCTCTCTTAAAATCCTTCAACACAATACAGCGTCCATCAGCTGAACGTGTCTGGACCAGCACAGCCTCTTTGTGTTGTTAAGGTTTGTGTAACTTTACCTGGCGAGGCACCAGAGGACGAAGCCGAGGCCGCAGTACGGATCCAGACAGATGGCGATCTGTCGAGACGAGTAGAGTTCACACTGAAGTTTGATGGAGCGACACAGAGCACTAATGGCAGCGTGAGAGATCTGTGGACAAACACAAGACACAGTGAATGATTGTTTAACATCTACGACTCGAGTCTAAAACCCTCTCACCTTGACTCCGGTGAGCATGCCTGTGGTGGAGACGCTGAAGTCCAGATACGCGATCATCTCTGCAGTGGGAGGTTTGTAGATCTGAGGAGGCCGTCGTCGCGGGAGGTCATCTGACACACAAAACATAAAGCATTTTTTACATGTGCTGTAGTTTTCAAGTAAACAGCCACACTTGTAAATATGTAACTTTCTGAACTAGAAGTTAGAAGTGTTAGAATGTGAACAGATGAGACTGGTGAGTGTTTATGAGAACGAACATGAAGATGGCTGAGGCTACAAAAAACAGATCTAAGGCACTCTGACTTAACGGAGACCTACTTTGTTTTTTCAGTATGAGTTTTTTTTAGACATTTTTACATATACATATAATTTAAATGAATTATTCAACTGTCCCTGTATTTGAGAAATAAGTCTGACTTGTGCTCTGGAGGAGTTGCATTGATCAGAACTGATCACCAAATCAGCACCAAATGTTTTGTCTCACGTCTGTCTCTCTGTGTCCCATTGACCAAAACGCTCACTGAATGAAGTCATGATTAGCTGATTGGCAACAAGACACATGCGATAACCCTCTCCAACTTTAAGTAGGAAAATACAAACAAGCAGCACTCTGTACCGTTTGCACGCACACGAGGGCATACGCACAACCACGTTGTCAAAATAAAAGTATAAATCTGCAGACCCAGAAACTGCACTGCACCGACGTGAACCGCGTGTTTCTGTTCTGTCGTGTAAATTCATACTGGCTGTTTCCGAATGTGCACGCTAACTACTATATTGTGCACTATTCATGGGTCACGCCATTTTGCAGTGGTGATGGTCCAGCAGGTCAAAAACTAATGCAATCAAAATTTCCCACATTGCAACTGGAAAAGTAGTAAGGCGGTCACTAGAATGCATCTTTACCATGAAACAACACAACTGAATGAAAGATGATAAAAGAGCCATTTAAACGTACTGTTGAGTTGGGATAATATACATAAAGACGCAAGTGTTAACGTTAGCTGCTTACCTTAGTTTGAGCTGTAAAAGTTGAATGATCTGTTTGCTGTTTAATGTGGGGTACAATATGACCCTATTTTGTCCCGCCACTTGGCTTGGAAATGCACTTCCTGTTTAGCTCTGTTAAGGTAGCTAACGTGTTTGTTTGTCTGTCTTGTGGGGCAATTTTAATTATATATAATGACAGTTAAAATAAACCCATCGACTGAAATCTGCAGGCTAAATGCAGCTAAACAGGAAGTGCCTTTTCTGGTTTCCTAGAAAAGTAGGCGGGACAAAATAGGGTCATTACAGAAGTTTGTTTCTTTTGCCGACTGTTTTTTTTTCATTCAAGCAGCAGAGTCATGTAACCCGCGCTCAGCTGAGAGTAGTGCGCTTCGTCCCATAAGACCAGATGAATGAGTGCACTGACTAGTCCACTGAGCGGGAAGGACTATATAGTGATTGAGTGGCTGGGAATGAGTGTGGACATTCGGACACAGTGACTTACAAGTGATGACACCTATATGTATTTTTTCCTTTTTAAAATCTTGTTTGCTAGAGTGCCTTGGCTCTCCATCTGTTTTTTCATTCAGTGCTAGAATGTATTAGTCAGTAAAAGCTCACCTGTGTCAATGATTGTTGGCCAAGTTTTAATATTTACAGAAGCCGCTGCCTCTTTCGAGCGCAGAATCCTGGTGAGGTTCTGAGTGGTGAGGATGCAAGCTGCTCTGCTCACCTGAGGAACAGAAAAAAAGACACATTTAGACATTTATTGAATTCATTTTTAAAAAGGAAAAAACGTCCAGAGATTTGTTTTAATAGCCATATCTATTTATCTTTCTGTAGAATTCGGAATGAATTAATGCAGTTCTAATACACATATGAAATAGAGAAAATATTAAATTATTTTGTATTTTTCAAGCTCAGTTATGTTGTTTTGAGTCTACTATTAATGATTATGTTTGCATGATCTAAACTGGAAAAATATTTAGATCCTTCTTGTATTTAAATACAAGAAAATCTGAGAGGCAATCAAATGCTAGAGACTTGGGACGTTTGTGTTTAGGTAAAACTTACATCGATGATCATGCGGACGGTGGGCAGAGTCGCGGCCAGGTTTGAGGATGAGGTGGTCTGACGTTGACTGGGACACATCCGGCGTAAAGACAACCGTAAAACGCAGCGATCAGGTCAATGCCTAAAACACACACAATATACCTGATTAGAAAACTGTCAAATCTATAGTTCAGGAGCTACCAGTAGCTCTCCACCACCTTCTAAGAAACTTGCCAAAGGGTTCAGAAAATCTACATTTTACTATGAACAATTTATCTAAAACAGCTTAGAAATATACACAGGTCCATAGACTTCCTGTTCAAAACAGCAGAACTGATAAGCCCCGCTCTTCATTGTGAAATGTAGCTGTAACAATCTGCAGAAATTCAATTACTGACTTTTTTATTGCAAAGTGGCTACATAACAGTTTTAAGCCCTTCATACATAAATACAGGTGGGCGGAAAGAGGTGGCAGGTGAAAACAGGACTTTTTGAAGCAATTGAGCATCAGCTACAGGTCAATACAAAATTAGTCAAACCAAGAGGTAAACTAATCATGACAGTTCACTGTTATAGCATGCTAAAATTCAAAAAGGGGATTTTACATAATATCTCCCCCTTACCAGTAAATTAGTGGCTATACCAGCTTGCCAAAGCCTGATCTCGTCAGATCTCAGAAGCTAAGCATGTTGGGCGTGGGCAGTACTAGGATGGGAGACCGCTGGAGGAACCTCAGGTGCCACAGGTGAACAGAGGAGAAACTTGTTGTTGTGTCCTTAGGCAAGACACTTAACCAACATTGACTAGTGTGGAACTGGTGTGTGTATGAATGGTTGGTGGTGGTCGAGGTGTCGATTGTGCAAAATGGCAGCCTCGCTTCTGTCAGTCTGCCCCAGGGCAGCTGTGGCTCCTATAATCACTTCACACCATCGAGTGTGGAGTGATTAATACATGCAAAATGTGAAGTGTCTTTGAGTATCTTGAAAAGCACTATATAAATCCAATGCATTTTATTATTATTACCTGGAGGGTAAAGCAGCACCACGTTTTCTCCTGTGTTGATGCTTCCTTTCTCCATCAGAGCTGCTGCGATCTTCTCCGCTCGTTTATGGAGCTGTATACACGTGGCTGTGCACACTGTCATGCCCTGGACAAAACAAAACAAACTAATTTAACCTCCAAAAAATCAGACATAGGAAATTTATTCAGTGAGCTAACATAAAGAGCTGCAGATGAAAATGAGCTTTTATAGCAAAAATATAATACATGCAGCTTTGCCTCTGTCATTAGCTAACTCTAAATTAGGGCAATTAAACGAAAGACTGAGAGACTTCAATCTAGTCAAATTATCACTTCTTTAGTTCTACTTTTTGAATGGTTCGCTCCACAGAAGAGATGTGACAAGATACAAACATATAGTATATTATAACACGGATCTGACCTTTGCATTGAGGAGAACAAACAGGACGTGGTCTGGATCGCTCTGCGCTCTCCACTGCAGAGCTTCGGCCAAAAACTGGTGCTGAAGAAAAAACACAAAAAACAGCTTTCAATTTAAAACATATACAACATGAGTTTATAAATTATTTTAGAGACAAAAATATATAAGTTTCATCTGTTTGTTACAAAAGCAGCAATTAGACATTGATACAAACAAACCCAGCTGTTGCAAAATGGGTTTAAAAAGCAACACTATGCAACTTTTCTACCAAAACAGTAGAAATACAGTTAAACACCACACCAGATTTGACTGTGGTCGACAGTAGTGTTTGAGAAAGTGGATGTTGAGGTTTTAAGATACATAGTGTTCCTTTATTAGCTTAGCATCGCTCAACCAAACATGCATTTACAGTTTTGCTCAGAGGCGGTTCCAAGTTCAAATGAAAGAATTTCTATTAGTTAACAACAGGCTTTGTTTTATGGGGTAAAAGGTTATGTCTTCAGCTGGTTAGTTTTCTATAAAAGATTTTTTAGAGAAGCTTTCAAACAAGTTTGAAAACAATAGAATCTGTAAAACTATTGTTTTTGTAAATATGTATTATCTAATTTAAAGAACCAACATTTCTGTTGCTTATTTTATTCTGTTATTTGAACTTAAGATGGCAGCTGTTGTTTCTCTGTTCTGTACATAAAGTAGCCTGCCAAAAATCAGAAGATTAGATTTCTAACTTTGCCGAGTCTCAACTATCAACATAGTGCATTTTAATCAACAGTTTTATAACCTGATAATGTGGCAGGAAGTGCATGAGTATGTGTTTTTGTATGTTTTTCTGCGAGGACAGTAACTTGTGTGGGTGCAGAAAGCCATAAACTGCAAAGGGCAATGACATTTCTACTATAGTCGTGACATCAGTGTGAAATTAATAAAGTATGTGTTATTAGTTCAAGATAAAAAACACAGTGAACTCTAAACAAGTTTATGATGAGCCAAGTTGGTGATTTATGAGAATCATTTTGAGGACTGTAAGGCAAAGCAGGGTGAACTAGCCTACGATTTTATCTTGATAAAAAAAGAACATTTGCAATAGTGATATAATAGACTATAAACTTTTCTTATGTTTCAGATTATTAAGTTAAAGCTACAAGTTCTGCCTCTACTATCCAAGTCTTATTTCTTTCATTATTCCCGTTTTAGCCTCTGCAGCTCCTCCACAGTCTGTAGCGGCACGCATAATGCGCAGCGGCCCAGGAGACTCACTCCAAAACATACTTTTGTTGTACTCTGATAATGACAAATCTTTCTGTTCTGTTTCGGACACTCTTGTTCAAAGCTTTTAGACCGATCAAACACCTGCTGATAGGCTTCACAGAAGCAGGTTCTCTTCATTGTTATGTGTGTGAGATATGGAATGTGCTTTGGATGAGTGAGTAGTCACTATGATACCTTTTCTCTTTTATTGAATGTGTTACATTGCACTTTATAATTTTATTATTGCTCCCCAGGGACTGCAGATGGAAACTAGCTGCTTAGCTATAATCTGATCTTCATCTTTGTTTTATGAGCATTATGTCTCTGTACAGTGTCCCTTCAAATAAAGACTAAACTAAATATATACAGTACGTTATGCTATCTCAGCTCGGTTTGGTTCTGCCCAACACACGGCTTCCTCTCTATTCACTGATTGGCCAATTGTACTCCCTGGTTTTGGGAAGCTATCTGCAGTTTTGTGATACCTGACCTAGTAACACGAGTAAAACAAAAATAGATGGTGCCACAGTCTCTGTGTCAAAGGAGAATCAGCTGAAGTGCACAATTAAATCACAATATGTAAAATGTCAACAATTACACATATAAATCACAATATCTGATTTGATCTGCACAGGCCTTAGAAAAACTGCTGAATGCTAAAATAAGCACAAAGTAACACACTCAAAGAAGTTAAGAGAAAAAAACATATTAGAACATTTTATTAGTGCATCAAATCTAAATGATTGGTCTTTGCATGTGCCCACAATGAAAGAGATGTAAAAGAACCGCCCCTGATAATGCAAAGTTCAAACAGAAGCACAACGAGGCTGAGACATTAGGTAAAGCATAAGAATAATAATAATAAAAATGTGTTTAAGTAAATAAAAATAAACAATGAGGGAAGTAGCCAGCAGGTTGTGGTTGGTAGATTTCTTACCATCACAGTTGGCCACATACAGAGCTACAGCCAGAGAAAAGAAGAGCAAAGAAGAGAAGGAGAAAGAAAGAGAGAGAGAGAAGAGGAGAAGCCAGACTCTGTTTTATAACTACACAACTATCAAATGTAGTGAGCTTAAGTCATGTTTAAAATATTTATGAAAGGATGTTTAAAAATGAGCATGCAATGTGAATGTAAATCATTAGTTAAAATGACTCAATTCAGACCAATGTAATACAAAATTGACTTTTAACAGTTTTTAAACATATTGTAACATTGCTTTCTCATCACAAACCCGGCTGGAGTTTTGTCTGTGAGATTCTATTCTTTCTCCTGTTCTGAATGTTTCAATTTTATAATGTCATACGTAGATCTTCTGCTCTGTTTTCAAATCCTTAAATCATTGGACATTTCAGCTGGATTAGTAAAACAGAAAAAATGTGTTTGATTACAGCCACAATTTCCATGTGTGATTTAAGACACTTTTTAAAAAATGTTCTAATACATAAAATGCCAAAGTAAAAGTTCTCAGGAACATGTTTAAAAGAGAAAAACAATGCGAAGTATATGTAATATTTGCCCTTAAAGCTAAGTACGACGATGCATTTTAGTAATCAACCCTGTAATTTTTAAAGGGGGCCTATTTTGTAAAATCCTCTGTTTTGCAAAGTGTATGGCAGCCTATGTCCCTCCTTTCAAATGGATAATGTGGAAGAACAGAAATCAGAGTTCAACACATATCCACCTGGCGTGAAACAAGTTGTCATAATCTACCACAAGAAAAAATGGAATCTTAATAGCACTAAGCAAAAATCTAAAATCATTGTACTCAAGTTTTTTCAACTATAAATAATCTGAATCCAAGCCTTTTTAACTGTGGATTTCCAAATGTAAAAAATGTGACTGATATTTGGTTTTGTATGTAGAGCTTGGTGTTTTTTTGTTTTTGTTTTTTTTTACCTTTCGTACAAGATCCTGGTCGTCGATCATTCCCAGGTCTCGTCCCGCTGCTTGTGCGATTCTTTTTCCAGCCACGAGGTTTCCCACCATCACAGATGCAGGGCCCACTCCAACTAAACACAACAACACGTGCAGTTAATTGTTCTGCTTTTCACACATGTTTAACACACTAATCCTGCATGCTAAGGCTGAGTTCTGCTCTCTGCAGCCAGCCCAGCTTCGGTCCTGTCTTGATGCTGTCCTCTCACAGAGAGCAGCTCAGATTCACTGCTGCTGTCATCTTTGATCCTGGCTCACATGAGACTGTGCACTCTTGCAGGAATTGGTTACTTGTGAAGGGAAAAATTTGAAGCCAACAAAACAGAAACGGCGCGCCAGATCTGCGCTAACGGAGACAACAGACTGTAGTGTGAGCTGAACTTTTCTTTTTTCAAGTTTTGTAAAGACTGCACTGGAGTTGTAATGCATGCAGTGTGAGTTCGGGGTAAAACAGTGATCTATCCATGTTTGTCTAATAAATCTTTAAGCTTTACTTCATTAAAATGCCCTGTATATCTATGCACATACCAGGCTGTTTCTGTCGGGTTTGGGCAGGTTGGTGACGCAGGTGTGAGGACACATGAGGATGTTACAGGGGTGAAGACTTCCCTCCAGAAAATACTGCTTTGTGTCGGAGATGTGGATCCCCCCGAGCGGCGTCTTAGGAAGTGTGTTCGCCGGGACCAGGGCCAGACAGTAAAGACCAACCTGGTGGATGCTGTCAATGGCCTGTGAAAGAACAAAACAGGGAACAGTTATAGTCAGATTTTGAGTGGGCAGGGACACACCAGTACAATGTCTATGGCCAATAGACATAGTTCATATTCATTTATTTATTTCACACTATGTGCATTATTCACTTATCAATTACAAAAAACAGACTGCATGTTATTTGTGATTTATTGTGGTTTAGCAGAGTTGGTTTGGCATACGTGCAATGCTGTTTTATTGTTATTAGTTGTATTTGGTGATAATTGAAGGCAGTAAACACAGTTAAACTCCAATGAAGTATATTTAAGAATATTTTAGGACATTTAACACATGACACTAAACTTCTCAAATGAAAAAAATATTGTGACAAGCAGTTATTCAACAGCTATATAATGCAGAATATTTGGTTTGTGGATATAATCATGGTAATTAAACAGTTGATTGCGTATATATGTGGCCTCTTTTCGGCGCTTTGTCCTAAATTATCTGAAGGTTTTCTGTAGTTTTACCTGCAGAACTCGGCTCATCCACTGGAAGCTGTCCTCTTCACTGGCGTCTGGTCTTTGCTCTGCCACAATCACCACTCGCTCGTCGTAAAAGACCGTCACAGAAAACACAGCAATCCTACACAAAAGGAGAACTATTTAAATATACTATATTTACATCTAATAATAAAATAAGTAAGATCTCCCTTTTCTCCTACTTTTTTAATGTTAAGTTAGGATACTACTTAAGACTAGTACCGTGTAACTTTTGGGCCAAAATATAAAGTTAAATAAAAGCATGTTTTTCTAGTTTAGATGTCTTTGTGACACTAAATAAATAATAAAATATCTGACTTTACTTTGAGCAGGCTTGCTTGGTTGCAAACTTTACTATTATTTGCCCAAGAAGAGGGCCTCCACCTGTTTATTTTCATAGAGAACCAGCTCCTTTAGCTATATTTTTTCACATTAAGGCCTAAAACTTATTTATCCCCAATAACAATGTTCTAAAGAATGAATTTAACTTTCTATTTGCATTGAATTGTGAAGTTGACTTTTCATCTCCAGAAAGTTACACAGTGCACCTTTAACATTGACAAAGAGTAAATTCCATAAATTGTTAGAATTCAACTGTTTTACAAGCCTTAAAATGCCACGTTTATACCACTAGATGTCAGCAGAGAACTGTAAGATTATGCCTGAGCACTTGTGCAGTATGCACATGATTTTTTGAAAATATAAACGTCCAAATTTATATATTATTATGTTATATTATCTATATTATTTATATATATTTATACATTTGTTTTATAATATATCTGGATGCCTCCTGAACGCTTCACTGCAGAGGTGTTCAAAGAAGAAGACCTTGAGGAAGAGGCAGGACAGAACTATGTCTCTCGACTGTGTTGGGAACGCCTTAAGATTCCCCCAGAAAAGCTGGAGAAATTGAGGAAAAGGAAGTTTGGGTTTCCCTGCTCAGACTGCTGCCTCTGCGACCACAGCATAGTCTGTATTCTCATGTAATTTTTGATACATTTATTAAGTGTCATACCAACTATCTAGTAAAATCGTATCTTTGATATTGTTGGTCCTAATAACTTGTTATTGTTAGATAAAAAAAGTTTTCTTTTAAGAATTTGCAACAGTCTTTATTAGCAGAAGTTAACCTACAAAAAGTACCCAGGTCCAGATCTCACAGACCTCAACATCTTAATGAAATGTAAACCTCTAAAGGATTAACATTTTATTATTCATCATGTATTAACATGATGTGGTATTTTCTTAGTATCTTAAAATAAATCATCCTGTGGCATTTTTCTTACATAAATGTCACAACAGTGGACATGTGTTTAAACTGTCGTACCTTCCTCTGTAAACTGTTTTGACCGGCTCCACGGCCAGAGCAGTGGCCACCAGATCGTCTGCATTGTGTCTCCTTCCACTGATCATCAACAGACCCTCGATTTTACCCACGACGAAGATCAGACTGCCCTATAAACAGAAACACAACAGCACAAGTAAGTCACAAAACACACAAAAGTCAATAACCAAAGTAGACGTATGTTTGGCGATAACATTTATATCACAATTTTCTTGGAGCCAAATCACAATTTCACGCTTTGAGCTAAACAGACTAGAAGTGAGTAAAAACATACATTAATATTTCTCTTTATTTTCCTGTACTTACTGGTCCCACAAAGCCGAGCAGTCCCGACCGGACAAACGGGATCTCTCCGATTGGAACTCCATTTGCATTGACGGGAATCACCTGGACAAAACAATTTTAACTAAAACGTCTTCATAATAACACTGTTCAGATGTGTTTTGCTGCTTTGAGCGTGCGCACCTCAAACGTGTTCTTGGTGAGTCCGGGCAGTCCGTAGTACATGGTTCCTCCAGCGCGAGAGTTTATAATGATTTCTCCAATTTCATCTGTTTTACACAACTGAGGCGGGCCGTCCGGTCTGACAATGCACATCAGAGCTACGAGAAGAAGAAAGAGGGAAACAGATCATTTGTGTGTAAAAACAGTTGGAGACACATTTGGATGGAGCTGAATTAATCAAGATTAAACATTACTGATGAGTTTTATTGACATTTAATGTCACACAGCATAATATTTGCCTCGGTACCTCATGTGAATTGTAGTAATTACAAACGTCATCTGAGTTAATAGTCCTGTGAGAATCGTCCATGTCTATAAAAATGTCTGTAAAGTTTCCCTCGAATTTTACTTCCTGTAAAAACTCAGATGTCCTCATGTAATTCTAGTCCTGTGTGAATGTGTATGTCTGTGTTTTCAATCTGTGAACTGTTTTTAAAATATTTAATAATGACTCTGTGGTCTATTTTAACATCAGATTTGAACTAAACTATTATTACTATTCGTCACAAATCATTCTCCAATGAAATTGTTGTTTTATTGTCATCAATTAAAAGTTAAAAACTAAACAAACTACGATAAATACCGTGACCTGTAATCAGAGGTGGAACTAAGTCACGAAGACCAAGTTTTGGAAGTCTCAAGTCTTTCGCCTCAAGAGTTCAAGTCCTCTGCTTTTAGTTTAAAGTTTTTTCAAGTCTTTAAATCAAACTACCAAATTACTAGCACATTAGATTACTACAACTTAATTGAAACTAATTTCTGGTCACAAAAACAAAACAAGAAGGGACATGTTTCAGTTCGTAATTGTAAAAAAAAATTATCTTTAGAGGAACTAGCATCAAGTAGTCTAAAGTCACAGGCGTTCAAGTCCAAGTCAAGTCCCAAGTCATCAAAATAGTGACTCAAGTCTGACTCAAGTCCAAGTGATGACTTGCAAACTCTGTTGTTGTGGAAACAGAAGGTTGAGAAGCTGGGTTTTGGGTAAAGTTTGGACAAAGATGGAGATGGAGGGACTTTATCACCATAATTGGACTAAAGGAGAGAGACTACAACTGTTTCATGAGAAATCTGATGATGTTGATGTGATTCTGATTGACGGCCCCAGCAATGTGACTAGAGTCACATTTACAGTGTCAATACTCAGGTCATTCACGATAAAACAAATCAAATACACAAGAAATGCTCAAGTCATGAACAAAGCAAAAGATCGTCGGAATAAAGTCTGTAAAAACAAGCATCCCTGTGCAAATGCCTCTAAAAAACTCAAACACCGTGGGGTAATTTGAAGTTTACAGACGTCCCAAAGCAAACATTATGCCGTGCGAATAGAATAGATGATGTTTTAACCATGTCAGGAAGCAATGCATTTGTAAAAATGTATCTTTTTAAGTCCAATACCCAGCATTTTATTACATCCTACTGTGATTTTAAGCCTGAATTAACTATTTGTGGCTTAATTTAAACTTGTTCTTAATACATCCATTAGACCAGGGATTCCCAAAGTGGGGTCCGGGGCCCCCTGGGGGCCTCAGGGGCTCTGCAGGGGGCCTCCAAAGGTTGTCTACACACAATAGAGTATGACAGAAAACTGAGTATGAAACTAACTTTGCATCCTTAGTTTGATTAATTTACTATTTTAAATCCATACAATCTAAGTCTACAGTCATTATCATCTTGCTGTTTTTGCATCTTAATATGAGAGGAAATACATTCTACATTATTGTGTGAGAAAATTACTAGGGGGCCTCAGACAAACTTCGGACCAACAGGGGGGCCGCGGCTCTGAAAAGTTTGGGGATGTTTGCATTAGACTAACAGAACTCTGTGTTTTCAATGAGGAACTAAGGTGAATAGTATATGACCGAAGTTCTCATTATTAAACGATAACCTCCGTTCCTCACCTCCGGGCATCACATGACCCACGTCCTGCACTGTGAGGGCTGAATTCTTGTCCTCTGTGTTCACTCGGATCACACCGTGACTCAGGCCGGTCATGGAGAGGATGGCCCGAGCGGGGAGGGGCGCTCCAGGTACCCCCGGTCTGCAAAAACACACCACATCTCACGTTACACAGAGAGAAAGAAAGAAGCCATGACCAACCTCTCTTTGCCATCTGCTGCTGCGTCTGCTCCTCACAAAACAACACCTCGCACGATGAACTCACGCCGCCCAGAAATATGGAAATCAGAGCAAAAGTGTGGCACGATCTGTGTCTTTTTGTCAAAGGCTCAAGATTCAATTGTTATCAGGCATTGTAAAAGTAACAGCAAGATAACACATCATCAGTCATCGTTAGAGCAGAGAAAACAGTGAGTGTCAAGTGCAATAGGTTCTGTTCACAGTCAAATCCTAAGAACAGCAGGAGGAGATTGTAGGCTGTGTATTTTTTTGATACTGGATATTCATTGATCACAGTTACAATCTGTTTCAGCCCTTAAGCCTCTGTGTGGGCCACTGCTTGAACACACAGAACTTACTGTAGGACCCTGTGTCTCAAATCAAAGTCTAGTAAACTACAGCCCCGTTTTTCCAAGAGCGACTGGCTGCAGACACATACCACACATGTCCCTCTGCAGACCCTGAGGTACCTCTCACTACAGACACAATGCACCTCTTTATGCAGAAAGAAAGCCATATATATCTCTCGCTTGTGGCTTGAACTGGGTGAAAAAATGAATATCTCAATAATTTTTTAAAATATCTTGATTACAATATTTAGATGATATAATGTCAGCCCAACAGGAAAATGTTAAAGCATTTCTTTAAACATAATTAAAGTTTAATTATCAAATATGACTGTATTGGACTTTAGACACATTCTGATTGGTTAGTCAACTCAGAGGACATGACTTCTTTTCAAAATTAGTAATATCTCAAAGATTTGACTAATTCATGTCAAATAACTATTCAGACAAAAAAAATCCAAGTAAACAAGATCTTCAGACGTTAAAAAAAGTTCTTATCCCACAGTAATAAATTACATATTTTGGTTGACTAAGAAAACAAAAGCGTTATTAACTGAGTGGTTTCCAGAGTGACAGTCGAGACTCATTAGGGGTCGCGAAACAAGATGTGGAGTTTGAAAGTTAATTTTACAAGATGATGTAATTTTACAATTATGACTAGGTATTTATTATGTATTTTTTGTTAGTTTTCTTTTACACGTTTGGCTGAATTGTGGTCAGATAAAGCAATAAACTACAGAAAACAACCCCCCCCCACCACAAATTTTAATGGTTTTCTAACTTGAAATTATTAAAGAAGTTTATTTTGTTTTGCTGTAGGGGCCAAGAGTTGGGTACATGGTTATTTTAGGACAAAGACAAAATCTAAAAACAAAAATGAATGAAAATATTGCCTTACTGTAGTTATTTGAAAGTTTACAGTGCATTTTGTATTGTATTTTGAAACAGCTCTACTTGTGGCTCTGTTTGTAGATGCAGATATTTTATAGGTACTGTTGGAGTTAGGATTAAGGCTGGGATTAGAATAGGTAATTTTACAAGTTTACGGCTTTGGGAAAAGTAGAAAGTTGCCAAAGATGGGCGTTCGATCTGTACTGAGAGCTGCTTCCAACTTGTAATGAGAGGTAGTCAGCACATAATAGGTTTGCAGGCAGATGGCTCTCAGTTGTTCTAATCATTAAACTTCAACTAATACATTTAAAGATGGGGTACTTGACGTTTTTGTTTGTAATTTAGTAAACTTTGTCATTTCCATCCAAAAGTATATTGGAAGGAGTACTTTGTGACAAAGTCAAATCACTGTGTACAGTCTGAAAGGAATAATCAAGGATTCTGGTTCCCAACAAGAGCCAAAAGCAGAGCTCTCATTGGCTAATTTTTAGTGGACTGCTTCATTTACACTTTGCTGTAAAATAAATGTTCTTAAGACATAATTGCAGCTAAATATTAAGCCAGGTGGAAATGACTAGTGTTCGGAAAAATTTTACAGAGCGACAGATAAAAATTTCTACTTCCTGTTCTGCTCTGTGAAAATCAGGTAACAAAGCTTTAAGACAAAAGTGAACATGTTCCTGGTGGTTTGACATATAATTGTTTAAATTTTGTAATCCAGATATGTCAAAAAACTATCAAAATCTTCATTTTTGTCAATATAGGTCAATATTCTAAGGAAGAATTTGTTCTTAATGTTTTGCCTGGCAGCCTTAGTCAGAATGCTTTTTTTTTTTTAAATAAAGCATAAGTGCACAATCTCTACATTTGCAGAGTTAAGTCAGGACATGGTCATAATGTAGCTGAAGTAGACAGTTAAACCAGGACACAGACATAATAAATGCAGTAGACTGAACTGACCTGCGGATGGCGACAGTGAGAGCCTCTGGAGAAGCAGCGCAGGGACAGATCACCTCCGGCTTCAGACCGTGAGACTGGAACACGTTTAGGAAGGCATCGCACGAAGACACAGACCCTGGAACAAAACATCAGATTAAACTTTGTCTATAAGATATAATATTCAATGGAACAAAGTGATAAACCGCTGGATCACTGCTGAACAGAGGATTTAACTATGAGCTTGTCTGTAGTAGTTCTTTGCTGCTCTTCACATGTTGTCCCCTGTCCCACTGTCCTTTTGGAGAGTATAACTGTTTCAAATACTGCTGTTCTAGTGATGAGGGCGAGACCGCTGACGCCATACCCCCTCTCCTCCTGGACACCAACCCCACCTCTCTTTCCAGGATTAGCCTGTCCTGGTCCTGCTAGATGAGTCGTTTCCCTCTGCTAATGGACTCTGACTCTACAGAATTATAGTCTACATCTGCAATTAAATCCACGTCTTAAGCTATGGTCACAATGAGCCGTATGACCTGCTATGACCAAGTCTTGTCAAAGATTTTCAATGACGAGTCTACGAACACAAAAATTAAAGCCTATACAGTTGGTCTGTGCGGGAGACTGAAAGTGGAACAGAGACGCTCTATGGTCCAAGCAACTGAGACTGCGCCTCTCTTGAGACTGAAAGGCGCAGCCCATGCGAGTGATCTGTGTAGAAGACCATGAACCTGGAGCGTCGCAGATTGTCTGAAACATGGGGAGGACCAGACCTGGAGTTCGCGTGGAAAACGCAGATCGCCTGGATTTGGACACAAACATGGGGAGGACAGCTCGCTTTAACAGGCGCAGACATTTGGACAGATGCTGCTCGTGGCGGTGGAATAATATTTGTTGTTTCTGCATTAAACTTTCTTTTTTTGTAACACACAAATGTGAATGGGTTATATAAATCTTCAACACCCGTAGACGCTTTGGAAGATTTGCTTTTTGTGTCTTCTCCTCTGCAATACACAGGTAAGAGACACAGAACACTGGTATGCTGTTTTTACGCAGACTAAACTTTGTGAAAATGAAAGGTGCTTCGAGTGAAAGCACCTGCTCTGGAGAACATGCTTTCTCTGTTCTCCAGAACACGCAAGTATGCCGTGTGGCTTAATTTCCCCAAGAATGCCGCAAGTTGTTGGTGAGAGCAGAAAGTCGAAGACCGTAAGAAGAACAGTCTCTCCTCCACAAGCTTTATACGAACTCCAGATTTCGTACGACCTGTGAGATTCGTACAAACAATTTATTTGTACGGGTAATTGTGACCATAGCTTTAGTTTCATCTGTAGTCTGTCCGTTCATGTTTGCAATATTAAGTCCTCAGAAACGACTGTGGTTGTGATTTTGGGCTATACAAAAATACATTTATTTGATTTGAGGAACTACAGACACTTTCATAAGCCACATGTGCAGCACTCACAGGGATTGGCTCCATCCGCCACAATGAGCATCCGGAGAGACGTGAAGCTGGTGTCGCGCTGCTCTCTGTGGGCCATCATCGCCCAGTGGAGATCACGACACTTCACCAGAGCCACACGAGCTGCAAAAACATACACAATGTCAGAGAGTCATGACTGATTAAAACATTCTAACGCTGCACTTACCTCTGTGTATGTGGACTCTCTGGACCCAGGACAAAGGACAGGCCTTCATCACTGCGTAAGGGACACTGATGGTGTGTATTCTGTTCATCACAGCCTGAAAAAACACACAATTAAGATTATTATAAACTGAACTGTCGATGATGTAGATAAAGAGAGATAATATGACATAGAAATGGTCACACTTACTGTAAGAACTCCATGCCAAAGCCCCATTTCCTTTTTAAAGTCCAGCACGTTCACCATGGTTTCTCCTTTAAACAGACACATAATAAAACAAAATAAACGTCATTAAGCTTTTCACTGGAGTCTTTGAAGTTAATAGAGTCACGTTTCTCTCACCTTCACAGTAGTTACAGGCCTGAGTCAGAGCCTGGCAGTGTGTCAACATGGCCACTTTAGAAACAGCTACACCGACAACTGTGCCGTCTTTACTCGCCTTGTACTGAACACAGAAAAACATTACAACAAGTAATTAAAAAATAGGTAGGTACACTTTATTGTCCTCAAAGGAGAAACGTGTCCTCTGCTTTTTACCCATCCATCAGGATTATTTGTTTAGGAGCAGTGAACCTAGTATCTAGGACCTAGGATTTAGTGCAATCTTGATGAATCAGTCAAAATCCTGTAAAAAACTTTTAAAGGCCTTTAAAAGACTTGCTTTATTATCTAAAGCTGGCCACACACTACACGACTTTTCAGTTGTGACTAATTAGAATGCGAATCTTGCCTCCACACCACACGAGTGACACAACTGCGACTTGCTTCAACTAATCTCGACTAGGCTTGAGTAAGTGCGACTGAAAGAAATACAGGACATATACACTGGCCTTGAGAAGCCAAGTTGGAAAGCCCTAAGTGTAGATGCAGGGGACAAAATTGGGGACTTTGCCAAAGAAGAAAGTTCGAGAATAAAAGGGGAAGGTCTGAATATTATTAGTTGACATGTGCCACAAATCTAAACAGCGTCAAGTTACGCAAAGCCTGAAATTTGATAAGCCATGGAAGGTTATAAAATGCCCTGTATTCCTTTGTCTGGGCTGCTTCTTGGGGAGATTTTTCTTCAAGCAAAACTCTCTGTTTGGTTGGAGCCATGAGCTGGGACACGAGCTGAGCAGAACTTTGGGAAATTGGTCTGCGCACCACTCTGATCACACATTTTATCATGAAGTTTTAAACTGGACAATAAAGATGATAAAGAGTTAAATCGCTTCGAGCTAAGTCTTCTTCATTTGTGTCAAGAGAGAAAGCGTTATCCAGAGTAAATTTACAACACATTAACGTCATGTCTTTTATAGAGAAAACTCACCTCTATATAGGCAGGATCTGTGTTGGCGGTGGGAATGTGCGGCTGCCAGTCTTTTCCAGGTTTAGTCAAGTATTTGGAGTCTGTTACTACCCACTTCATTCTTGGCCAACCTTGAGAAATGTAAAACCAAAATAAATTGTGAAGGTTTTGAGATATCCACACAAAATTGTTTTCCAAAAAACACGTAAGTGAGCCCTGATGAAGCCACCCACCTATTAAAAAGTCCAGCTATACTGAATTTGACTAGTTTTTTAGAATAGAACACGTAGTAACAATAATCATATTCAGACACAATTGTGTAAATGAAGAAATCACATCTCAAAAAAGGATTAATTATGTAAAATCCACTTTTCTGAACTTATAACCATGTTCTAACTGTTTATAGTTTATATTTAGATTGACACCCAATGTTTGTGTCCTGTGCTCAGGATATCTCTGTTTTCACCTACCACCTGACCACACCCACCTATATATTTATATAAATATATTTACTATATTTACTTGTGATTACTGACAATTTGGATCCAAATAATCACATTGGGTTCAAAATGTCACGTAGCTTCACGTAGCAACATTTAAACCCTGTAATTCAAAATGTGCATGATGTAAAAGTAAAGTTTTACAAAGAAGAGGCAGGGCTTATCAAATTTGCAGTTTTTACAAGGAAGTAATTGAACCAATGTCTATTTCCAAGCCATTTTAGTTAAATTTTGTGTTCTGCAATGAGGTAAATATAAATTACTGACCTACATACATCTTCGTTTATTACTAAATACTAAAAAAACACAAACACCTTTAAGGTAATGGCTCAAATGTTTAAAAGCAACAAACATATATGTTCTTTACTTGTGATATTTACCACAGATTAGAGTATATATGTAGTTGAATTGTACCTTTAAATTGCAGTATTTCTCCTGTCGGAGTTTTGGGCAGACCTTTCAGACAAATCTCACTGGTTAAGCCAAACCGACACTGCAGCTGCCCAGGAGGAAGCCCAGCTGACTGATGCCTGCGTCCTGGAAGAGCACAAATACAGTACATTCAGATCTATAGACACAGTTTTGTACAGTATATTAGTATTTACTGACCTTTCGGGACAGCGGGACTTCGATTGGCACAGGAATGACCTCAGCCAAGAGACAGCCATAGAAGGCCACCCAGAACATGCCCGGGTCACTATTAGGATACACCAGCGCCACCTACAGGACACACAAACAGTGACTGTGTGTTACTACACCAAAGGCATGAGCAATCTGCAGGGTTGGGAAGAACTTTATCTACATTCAAAACAAAACGTGGTCAAATCAAAGTATCTAATTATGAATACTTGTAACTTTCAATTTGAGATACGTCCATGCAAAGTTGAAATATATTAAAGTGTAAAAGCGTGTCTAAGAATTAACTTTGTGCTTGTTGCATCGTTTGGTTATACATTTACAGTTTTCATCGTTGATGTTTCTAATAGTATAAAGCTGGAGACTGGGAAGCCTTGCAGATCTGAACCGCAGATTTTAACGTCTTTGCAATGGTATTCTTTTTTTAAGATAATGTCACCTGCTGTTGAAAGACTGTAAGAACTAAAAGAAAACACTTAAGTAATAATAATAATGCACTGGATTTATACAGCGCTTTTCAAAACACCCAAAGATACTTGGCGTTGTGCATCATTCATTCATTATATACTGGGTAGTGGTAAGCTCCTATTGTAGGCTGACAAAACAAGTTTCTCCTCTGTTTCGTCCCACTGTGGCTCCTGAGGTTCCTCCAGTGGTCTAGTAGTAGTGCATTCACTACAAGTAAAAAAAAAAAAATAATAACTTTAATCACTTAAGCACTTTTCCCCACAATGTGTCTGGATGGTTGGGACTGAAACCAGGAGCAGAATCTTGACCTTTTCCCTCATAGAGTCAAGCTGGTAGGCTACTTGCAGAGTCTGGACCAACACTATGCTCCAGCCAGAGGCTCAGTCAATGGGATGTTTCACACGAATGTCCTGCCTCCAGGACATCCCTGCTTGTCTAAATAGCTCAGCTCCACTTTTTTTTTATTTAGTAGTGTAAAATGTGCCAACTCATGTTCTTGCTGACTTATTTCAATCCCAATGTTACGCAAAAATGAGAAAATACATAAATAATGTTACGTTTCGTTTCAGTAGGCTAATAGAGCTGTAGGAGGAGCATTACCGCTGAAGTTGCTTGTTCTGCTTTAAAGTGACATCGTGTAACCTTCTGGTGGTGAAAACTAAAGTCACCTCCATAATTTGTTAAAATACAAAGTTAAAACCCTAATATGAAACATTTTTAGTGGGGATCAATATATTTTATGCCATAATAACAAGAAATATAGATAAAAGAGCAACTTTTCCGTGGAAACTTAGAGGTCGAGGTGCTCTTTCGGTGAAACAAAGACATCTAAACTACAAAAACATGATTTATTGGTCACAAAGCTACTCGGTTTAAGGTTAGGGTTTGAAAAACGATAAATAACTATTTTTTATTTGTTCTGTGAATCAAAAAAACTTGAAAAACGGTGTCAGAAGCACAGTCACACTTCTGATTCCTTTTGCTTCACGGTTTGGTCCTGTGGTTCAGATTTGCAGCTCAGATCTGCTCTACTCTACCTGCAGCGCTGTGACAAAGGCCCATACACCATAATTAGACACATTTGATCCTCGTATTGGCTTTAATATGTGTTGGAGACAATTATAGCTAACTGCTTTGAGTGGGAGTTCACTTGAAGACTACTACAGGCTGAACATTTGCAGTTGTAGTGAAGCCAACAGCACAGATTTCCTTTGGCTGAGCTCAGGCTGTCCTCTGCTGCCCCCTGTGATCCTCCATGTGTTCTGCGTGTGTCTCTCTCACCCTGTCGCCCGGTTTGAGGATCTGCTCGTTCTTTGTGCCCAGTTTGTGCAGAAGCGTGTAGGCCAACTTCACGCTGCGACTCCACAGCTTTCCTGAAAACAGACCACGACCAGACAAGGTCAAAACTAAAATAATATCAATCAAACTGAGAGGAAAATGTGTTTATTATCCAAAGACCAAAGAATTCACTAGATATGCCAGCAGTTAATTTATTCTTATCAAGATCTAAGACTAGACCGGGTGAAAAAATGCAGTTATGAGATGAAAGTCATATAGGTGTAAAAATTACCAAAAATAAACAAATTTCAGTAATGTGAAAATCTGAAAAAAGGGCAGAACTAGGTTTACATAAATAGGTTGATTTAATAAGCCGGCTGCAGACCACAGGAGTTTTGGACCGATTGTGCCTCTCTACGAGTTCAGGAGGTGTGGCCAGATAAAGATTTTCGTAAGAGATTTTTTTGTTTCTCTCCTTATGTCTGTGCATCACAGCGACTATTTGTCAGGAGCATCAACGTGAAGTTGACATGCGGGATTCTTTTTTTGTGAGCATTACACAAGTCATCTCCAACACACCTGCTCCTTCAATGCTGTGCAAAGAACGACTTTAGTCTACTATATAGAACATGGCCAACACGGAGTTTTTGGAACTTTTTTATTTCACGCCACAATGCGTTACTGTAACAGCTCCTTACCTCCCCTCTCCTGTGACCTTTGTAAACCTGGTTTAATCCACTCGTGGTTCATTGTTCATTATTATAACTGCGCACAAGCAAGAAAACACTCCAACATACACTGTTCTATTGCGCTCCCCAGTCTGTGTCGTCTCAGACTTGTGACATGATGCGACTGGATTGTTGTAAATCTCCTTAGTCTTGACCTTTTCTTTTAGGCCTGTCAAAAAAATCGCAAAAGATCCTAACTTCTCAGTGTGCGCCGCTTAGATAAAAAACAATTGCAAGGGATTTTGAATGTTTATATAAGCATTTCTGCAACAAAAAAGCTCCACAGAAACTTAATTCAGTTTTAATCTCATAATTGTTAAGTTTGAACCACATTTCAAGTTATCTCATAATTTCACGTTTTCAAGTGTCTTTCTATCACAGTCTCAGTAGTTTGGGGCATTTGATTCCTTATTTAAGGCACAAGAATCATCTTGTTAATATCCATTCAAGGGATCTTACTATTTATGTGCTCAATATACAGTTTGTCTTGGCCTCTTTGTCAACTCGCATGTCGTTGTGTAAATGGCCTTACTTTGCTGGGATACACCCTTAGCACTGTGTGTAGGATGTCATACAAGCCAAATGTTGCTCTTTAGGGCAGGACTTTAGAATGTATTTGTTTAGTGAGCCAGTTTCACTCCGTGTCTTCTCCTCGGCACAGCCTTGTACTCGCCCTGGTGACAGCGTAAGGGGAACTTGCAGGGATGGCTTCCATAGTGTATTTACGAGACAGAAGCCAAAAAGATTTCGAAATAATTTACACTGACTGACAAAGAATTTTAGTTCTAATCAGGAGCCGAATGCAGCGCTCTGATTGGCTGTGCTTGGGTGGCCCTCTCCAGTTTCATTTTGTTGTTTGTAAAAAGAGGTTTATAAGCTGTAATTGCAACCGAAAATGAATACATGTCAATGCTTACCATGTGTCGAAGGATTTAGGAGAGAAAGTTTTCAGATTAAAAACTAAACCATGTTTGCAGTGTAAAAATCAGCAACGCAACCTTAAACAGTCTGACTACTTGAAAGCTGAAACCAAATCTTCCTACCTTTCTACCTATCTATTACTACAAGACACATACAGTAAATAGTAAATGGTCTGTATCTATATGTGCTTTTCCACTCTATAAGGCACTCAAAGCGCTTTACAAACACTGACAAGATCGGGCTTTGACATGTAGGTATGGCCACAGTACAATCCAATACATCTATAACATTTTCTTCTTTTTTTTACATTAACAGAGACTAAAACTATAGCTCCTCCACTTACACCACTGCTGCTGCTGCTTAAAACAATCGCTTTTTCTTCCTTACATTAATCCAAGTCACACATGAAAAACACCTAAAAATGCCTCAGGTCCTATTATGATGTGGTCCTTGCAGGTAAACCTGAAAAAATTATCCTACATTTGAGAAAAGGCACAGTAAAGTAGTTCTTACCGTATGTGAGCGTGTACATGGGCTTCCCGGTGATGTCCAGGGCCGTCAGTGCAGGACTCTTCCCCTGGGTGGCGCCCCATCGAGCCAGCGCCGCCTGAAGAGCTGGAGGCCAGTTACTCACCACCCCCAGAGGCTCTCCCTTCACCGGGATGATCTGTCTGCCCTCCGGCTTCGGCGTGTTCGGGTCTGGCTGCGGCACTGAAAAGGAATATTATGTACAGTAGGGGCCCATGATCAAACTTCGTACCTAGGGCCAGAATTTGCTGCTACACCCCTGCAAGTCTGACTCAAGCCCACACTTCTGGCTCTCTCTGCTAACACACTGTAACTACCTCAATCTGAAAATGCTAATGCTTCTTTTAAAATTACTGACCTTCGACGATTTCCTCCGAGTCGTCTGTAAAGAATTCACTGAGCGGAGGTCTTTTAGGTCTTTTCAAAGTGTTCAAAAGCTGTTGGATTTTGGTGGACACTCGACTATTCACTGGAACTCCTGCAACAAATACAAAGAATTACAGTTAAACAAGGCAATGGGAACATATTAGTGTCGTTTTACTTTGACACAATCTTAGCCTGGCCAGTCAGACTCTTTTATTTTCTGTCTGAATCCAGCTTTGAACAATTGATTGGTTTGATTGTGCTGGCCAGGCTAATTCAGTCTGCTACTCCTCATCCCAAATTTAAACATTAATTTGATCTTATTTTGAATTTAAAGTGCATAGGACAGGTTAGATGACTCCACAGATACACTAGGTTTTGTCACATAACATTCCTAAATGTAGTTTTAAATGTTATTTATACATATACATATACGTATCTATACAATATTGTGCTAAAAATCCAATCAAGACCTTCTGTGACAATCTGCTTTTCTGATGAAATTGTCATATTGTGATTTCTCATTTCTCTGTTAAAAGCATCGGTCTGTTCAAATACAAACTAGTTTTTCCAATCTACTTCTCCCTTAGTCGTAGAGTTGCCTAGTCCACTTCTTTATAGAAAGTTTCTTATGAAGGTTGTGTTTTTTGGGGCTGCACTTTTAAGTCATAAAGAGGTAAATTTAAGCAATTTTCAAGTTTGATTTACAAAAATATATAAATTTATGGCTGAAAGCATAAAGCATATCTTCACGTCGAAAAGTTGAGGTTACTTTTTTTTTTTCTCAAGGCCTGATAATTTGTTTCTCTCTGAAAAACTGGTAACTAGGGCAGCATATATTGTTGATGATAATATCGCAACAAAAACGTAAATCATATTTTGGATTTTTGTGATATATTTGTGCATACACAGAAACTTTGGCCAAATATTTCTAAAGTTTAGAATTGAGTGACTTTAAAGGGTCTTTCACACCAAGCCGAGGGTCGCCCGTCTGAACCAGTTTGGCAACTTTTGCCGACAGGCGGCTCACGTGTGTTTGGTGTAAATGGGTTTGTCGGGGGTCAGAGGAGCGGAGCAAGTCGTGAAGGTGGGTTTTTGAAGACTCGCAGGTAGAGTCGGTGTCGCCAGTTGCCGCAAATACAGCTGTTTGATTGGCCCGTGGCCACAGGAGAACCAGTGAATCAGTGCGCAGGAATATAGTGCGGAAAACCGAAAAAGACGCTTACGGAGAAACAGTATTTAGCCGAGCATGGATTGTTATTTACACGGGGTCAAACGGGACGTAACTACGAAGGAGAATGGTACTATTTGGATCGAGAAAACACGGGGGAGTTAAGACGAGCGCAGTACGAAGGCTGGACTGTGGAGGGAAATACGAGTTGATCTTAATCCGTGAGGTAAGACTAGAACAACTGTTTGCCGTCAAAGTTTGACAACTACTACTCGCGTGCAACTTATGTTTCGTCATTTTCGTCAAGCATTACATCACGCGCATGCTCACTCTGCATTTGTTTGGCGACTGTTGGCTGTTTGGATCGTGTTTGTCAGAATGTTCTTTTACATCGGTGCGCCCCAAAGAGACGTGAACAGACCCTGAAATACCCTTAAGAGATTTTGAGAGTCTTAAAACAGTACTAATTACAAGAGAAGATGTGAAAACAGAGCCTAAATACAACTAAAATACATAAAGAGAAAATGTAGAATTTCCATGTTTAGGCAACCTTTGATATACAGTATATTGTCAATTATATCATTTCGTATTTTTGATCAAACTTTTTGTCATATTGCCCTGCCCTACTCGCAACCCTGGTCAACGCTTAGCCATTGACAGTAATTAAGGAACCTCCTGAAAAAGCATATACTGACAAAGGCAACAAAACTTTCTGATTATTTCACCAAACTAGGTAATAGATAACATCGTGAAAACCTGTCAAATGCACTTTCAGTGTAACACATGTTTTCAATGGGAATAAAAAGCAGCAAACCAGGAAAGACAGAAATACCAAGGTGTGATTGGGGGAAGTTTGGTCAAATTTGAAGTGATAATTCATTCTTGGTGTGAATTTTGGTTTGTTTTGGCATTCACAACGAACAATAGGAAAAAAAGAGGGATCAAGACATGAGGTTATTGACAGTATACATGATAAAGTGGCTTACTCTGCAGATTACCACGCGCTACAGAACATTGAAAAGAGCAGAAGTGGTGAAGTTTAGTTAATGATAAAAAAGATTAGATTGAAATTTATTTGAATTTCCTGTCTGATGTTGTTGTAAGTTTGTGATTGTGCGTTTACCGTCGGCTGTTTCCATCATACTGGAGCGACTCTGGTTCCGGCTCATGCCCCGGACCGTCGCGATGGAGGGACGGTCCACGCGGGGCCCTCGGGTGGTCGTGGGGGGAACTACAGCCGTCACGTCTGGAGGTGGAGCACTGTTTTCAGGTGGAGCTAGAAAGCAGAAATAAATAAATGTCAATAAAGGCAAATACTTAGATGAATGGTTGTCAAATCACCTAAAATAGTATTTGTCTTTCTGAGTACCACCAAATCTAATCGCGGATCTAAATTTCAAGTTACGCTCTAAAATCAGTCTAAGCCAACTCCTTAATGAAACTAAATTGTAGCAAAGTTAGTTTCTAGTGATGATTTACCCAAAAAGGTCATGGACATTCTACTACAAATTAAAGAAATAGTGAAGAAGGCTTAAAGTATCATCAGAGGCTTCCAGCGTACAATCAGAAGTACACACACTGCAGTTTGAGAAATACTGACCTAGATAAAATAACATTATTGATTTCTTAGTAACTCCTCTTTGGCTGTAACACCCAAAGGGCACAATATGTAAATAACAATAATTTTCTTATAGAGGGATTATTGGTGGAGGTCACTTTCTGCTCTTTTGCGCATGTTGCCTGCAGAAAGAGACGCTGTCCATCTAGTTGACTGGAGAAACTTCAAAACAGGACGAGAGCAGCTGTTTGGATCGGATGAACTGGTCTGACAAACGTCTGGCTCCTGAAGCTTGAGACAGGTTTTTTCTGCCGTTTTTTCACTCACCTGAATGTAACGTGTATGGGTCATAGGGTCAAATTTCACAAATGTTGAATTAACAGCATGACTTTTGTTTTTGCACATTGATAACTTTTGTAGTTAGCGGACAACAGCGTTGGCTAGAGTTGTTACTGGAGCTAGTGTCAAGAAGAGCAGCAGCTTTTTCTGCATTACGGGAGCGCGCACATCTCCTGTGCTGATAAACAAATAATCACTCTATAATGATTTTTACTGGTTTATCTAACAGTCTCGGTATAAGAGCAACAATTATTTTTTTTTAAGCTGGGGTAGTCAACTTTCTCATTTAGTAAATAGACGCATCCAGCAAATTTCCAGTGCAGTGAGGAAGCTCAAACCTGCATCCACTGCCCCATCAAGCTTCCGTCACCAGAGTTGGGAAATCTGAAGGCCGGACGTCTATTTGCTCGCATTCACCAATCAGAGACTACTCTCCTGTGACATAGTGATATGCTTTGAGATCAGGAGGAAGTGAAAGACCCCGCAAAAAACAAACAATAGGGGATATGATATAGATTGATGTTTAGCTTGCATGAATCTACTAAAAACTCATCACTACAGTGTTTCTCAAACTATTGCTGTACAAAGTGACAATGGAGAAGTAAAGAGACAGGCTTAAAAAGAACATTGCCTGGGTGAGAAGAAGTAAGGAAGTTTTGCTGTTGCATTACAACTACGCTTACTAAATACTCCACAACCTGGTCTGACATTAGGACACAACAAAGCCCCTCACAAGCCTCAGGAATGTCCAGACACAGAATTCAAAAGCTATTTACTGTATTTCAGATCAGTCGCACATTTGGACAGCAAAGACAGGCGTCAAGGAGTTGGCTTCATAAATATTGGTAATTTGTGAGTGTATGCATTTTCGTATGCAAAAACACAAACACAAAAACACTGCGGTCCTTGTGCAACATGTGGAAACCTTACAATGATATGATCTGACAAATAGTTGAAACAAAGTAGGAAAATAAACTCCTCTGCCTCTGAACTAAATGGGCTAAAAACTGGGCCAAAACTCTTCTAAGGCAAAGCAGGTTTAAGACATTTAATACAGTAATAAATAGTTGATGCATTGTTAAAATATGACATGATTTTACCGATCCTGCTGTGGGCGAGCATGTTGGTGACGTGGGCGGCGCTGGTCTCATTGGGCTGGTACAGAGGCTGATATTGGGGCTTGTACTGCGGCTGGGCCTGGGCAGGTTTGGGTTCTCCGTGAGACATGGTGGATGAGGCCGATGAGGAGGTGGAGGACCCCTGCACAGAGCGGTTTATCCAGGCCTCAGGACTCTGCACCGACGAGTTCGCCTGGAAGTTCGACTGGAAATGAAGAACATCAACATTAGTGTTTCTATAATATAATAATGTAGTTATTATAATTTATGGTGAGCACTGTGTGTGGTGAGAGATCTTTTGTGTATTGATACAGGGAAGTGTGATATTGTTAGGCAACATAAATTTATTTTAAATTTCATAGATTAACCTGCTGAAATATGGTTGAATTTGCTAATCTTATCATGGTCTCAGACTGCTCAGGGTTCTCATTTATAAATCAGTGGATGAAAAAGTTTGTGGGGACAAAAAACAAACTTCATATACGTAGATAAAGATTCATATTTATAAAGGCCTTTGTACAAAGTCCTGCAGGTAATCTACTTGTCACTTTTCTACAGATGGAGCATGACTCAGGACAGGAGATCTGCCTGTTTTAGATGTGATGAATTTATTCTAGACCAGTTTTCTTTGGAGTTATGGCTTGCAAACAACGAGATATGATGTTTCACATGCGTGATGTGTATATGAGCGCGCCCGCCTATAAAGTATGTGCATGTGGTTTGTTTGAGCGAGAGCTGACAAGAGACTGGGATGCAGTGTGAGAAGGAAAATAATAAAGACACGCTGCGGTGTGTGAGGCATGGGAGGAGGAGCAGAGGGGAAGCAGTAGGCCTGACATTGTTTGAGTGTGTGTGTGCATGTGTAAAGGGTGAACCGCGCTGCTGCAGTGGATAAACTGTTCGTATGAGAGAGCGGAAAGCTTCTGTATTGCTGATAAACTTTATGTCCAGTGACTTCCACTTAGGGCTGGGTAATATTGTGATAAAAATCAAATTGTGAGCTCATCTCTGTGACAATTTGCTTTTTTGGTGAAATCGTCATATTGTGATTTCCCTTTGCTTTATTTGCTGCATCTATTACTATACTATTACTCTTAGTCTCAGAGATGCCAAATCCAAATCTTTACAGCGACTTTGGGCTTCTTTTTTGAAGTTTCTTTTGGAGTGCGCTTTTAGTTTGTAAAAGGAGTGAATTTTAGCAATTCTTCAGGGTTATTTTAGGGAAATAATGTATATGACTGAAACATTAATTTTTAGCATGTTTTCATGTCTAAAGTCGCTACTAATGTAAGATAAACACGTACACTTGTGCAGCAACACATGGTATAATTAATCGATTCTTTTATTAACTTTTTATTGAAGAGCTGAGTTTGCTTGTTTCTCTCTGAAAATCTTGTAACACTGCCAATTTTTTGCCATATCACTTAACCCTACTTTCCGCTTATTCCTGAATAAAACAATAAACCAGTGAATTTTGCGCTCCCATGCATTTCCGCTCCCGTGCACATAATAATAAGTTAAAAGTATCTATAGTCAGTGGGGATATTTCAGGGAAGCTACCAAACAGAAGTTATTAATCTTCATAACTTGCCCACATGACACAACATCACATTCAAAGTATCGCTGAAGCCTTTTCTATTATGAATCACCACTAAATGAAGAGAGAATTACATCTAACTGAAATATGCGTTTGTGCAGTCAGATTCTATTTAAAAACAAACATAAGTTAATGGTATTCAGAAGGTGCAGGGATGAAGATTGCTAAGTTCATAGGTAGTTTTGCTAATTAATAAAAAACAATCAAGGTACAGCAAATGAAATGGAGGAATGAATGATGAATCTGAAAATTGTAATAACTGGAGGATAACAATCATACAACAGCAGCAGATTGTGTAATAGCAGACAGAATTATAAGTGCTTACATTTGAGTGTAAATACTAAAATGAGCTGAAGGTAAGATTAAATAAGTCTCAACCTCTTCCTGCTATTTTATTTATTGTGTTTTTTATTTTTAAAAATGTATTCTTGTTTAATAGATTGTCATTTTTTATTGTTTGGTCATGTTTGAAATGAAGTAATCAATCAAGAAATCAAACCTTCACCTGTAGACCGGGATGGACTTGAGGCATGGGAGCGGCTCCGGTGGAGTGTCTGCGGCTGGACGAGTCGTCTTCAGACCCAGAGGACGAGTCTGTGAGAGGAGAGAGGAGAGGAGAAAGAAGAGAGGAGAGAACAGAGGGCAGGAGAAAGGAACGTGGACAGAGGAGAGGAAGAAGAGAAGAGATAGGAGAAAAGACAAGGAGAGAAAGAGGACTCGGAGAGAGGACAGAGGAGAGAAGAGATGAGCAAAAGGAAGAGAGGAGAGAAGAGGAGAGATGAGAGGAGAGGAGAAAGGAGAGGAGAGAGAAGAGAGAGAGGACAGAGGAGAGAAGAAATGAGAAAGAAGAGGACAGCGGAGAGAGAAGAGGAGAGAGGAAAGAAGAGAGGGAGAGATGAGAGGAGTGAGGAGAGAGGAGAAGACAGTAGAGAGGGGACAAGACAGAGGAGAAAGGAAAGAGGAGAGGACAGAGGAGAGAGAAGAGATTACAAAGGAGAGAAGAGAGAGTAAAGAGGACAGAGGGGAGGAGAGAAAAGAGAGGAAAAAGAAGAGGACAAGGACAGGAGAGAGAGAAGAGGAGAGAAGACAGTGGAGAGAGGAGAGAAGAGAAGAGAGGAGAAGGCAGTGGAGAGAAGAGACAGGACAGAGATAGAGGAAAGATGACAGAGGAGAGAAGAGAAGAGAGGAGCAAAAAGGAGAGAGGAGACAAGACGAGGAGAGAGAAGAGAGAACAGAGGACAGAAAAGAGAAGAGAAGAGAAGAGATGAGAAGAGAAGAAAAGAGAAGAGAAGAGAGGGTCATGTGGTTGTTTTAAACTCATACAGACTTGATGACTGAGAGCGTGTGAACCTGGAGGAGTGCGAGTGTTGATGGGCGACTGGACGTAGGTGGAGCGGCGTTTCGTGGGCATCGGTAAAGCCATCTTCTCCTCTTTGTGTTTGGCCAGAGCCGCCTGCACAGCCTCCGTGTGGATGTCTGCAACAACAGCAAACAAAGGAAAATGTAAATGATCACATACTGTTTATGCAGTTTGCAGATCAAAGCATTGTTCTTAACCTTAGTCTCACTGAAACCTCTATTTTACCTGTGAATACAACAGAGACCCAAACAAAGTCACTCTAGAGCAGTGTATGTAAGTAAGTAAGTAAGTAAGTAAGTAAGTAAGTAAGTAAGTAAGTAAGTAAGTAATCTTTATTTGTATAGCGCCTTTAACAGACAGACAGTCACAAAGCGCTTCACAGTGAAATGAACCCCCCTTCCCCACTCAGTGACAGTTTGACCTAAACACCTGATTCAACTAAACACCTGGTGCCTCAACCTCCGACTATCACTAAGTGTTCCTAACATGTACGCTGACCACGTACGCCTGGGCAGACTGACTTGTAGTGAAAAAACGCATAAAAATATACAAAGTTCAAGGTGATGCAGAAAGTAAAAATGTATTTTTCATATTCCTTTATGAATTGAAAAACAAAAACACAGGACACAAGAGAAGTCTTTTTAAAATCTTGATTTGAGATGTAAGGCTTCAAAACATTACAATGACGAGCCAGATGTACTTACTTAGGAAAAAGCTATGACTTAACTCGCCTTACTTGACCCTGATGACCAGCTGAGACTTGGACATCACGACTTGGACGTACTTGTGACTTGGATGTTAGACTTGGACTTACTTGGATATTACGACATGAACTTGTGACCTGAATTGAATTAATGACCTGGAATAACTTGTGACTTGAACCTAACCTGACCAGCCAGATGGTTTATCTTGCGATATTTGTGAATTCACAAACACGAGATAAACCATCTGGCCTTCCAGCCACCCGATTGGTTTGGGAGTCCGAAACTGCCGTGTTTTGGCCCAATCATATCACCGCAGCGTGGTTTTGAGGCCCAATCACATTGTAGCAAGACAGGCTAACACGGGCTGTTAGCCCCGCCGCCGCCGAGTCTAATTCAAGATAAACAAAAGATGGCTGCTCCTGTGCATGTACGTGTTGTCTGCTGCTTTTGATGCGGTTTAGCAGAAATACAGAGTAATTTCTTTTTGAAAGAAGAACAGTGTGTGTGACACGTACTTGTTCTATCCTACGTGGACATATATCATTACGAGTTGTTGCTGTGATTGGCTAAGTACAAATAAGGTAGACCGCTCACCCAATCAGCTCGAAGTTCTGGCGTGAGCCAGGTTAACTTGAACCTACTTGTGACTTCTACTTGTGACTTGGACTTACTTGTGACTAGCACATATAGGTGACTTATTTCCAAATTTGCTTGGGAGTACAGAAACACTTACCAGAAATACTTAGAAGATATCAGACATTAAAAGGAAGAGAAATGTAATATGATTTGACTTTAAAATTGTATTTGTGGCAATGTGGCAAGAAAATTTACCTTTGGACTAGATTCAAATTACATAAATCCTCTACATTTCTGTGTTTCCAGCTCGGTGCTGTAATGGCCTATAAACACAGGACATAAACACTACAAGAGTTACAGGCTCCGAGTCTCATTCAGCTCACATAAAAGCAGCACCATAAGGATCAGTGAGGCGTTCAGCTGCCCACACGTTTAGCCTGAGCACACTCACCTCTCTGTTCCTCCCACCATCAACACATTAATGACTTTATACAGCGGGAGTAGAATCAACAAAGAAAATGTTTAAAACTCTGTATCTCATATTGCACAGGTTTTTTCAAACTTCAAATTGTGTAAAACTCTGCTGGCTTTTACCCCAATGTCCCACATTACTCCTGTTTTGTCTTCCCTTCATTCGAGGAGACCTGTTCTTTTGGGCTATAAAAACAATAGCCATGTTTCCATTAGCATGCATCCCTTAGACCAGTGGTTCCCAAACTTTTCAGACTGGGACCGACAAAATAACGATGTAACCAACTGCACGTCAAAATAAAGGTCATTCACTTAAAAAAATTAAATCAAATGCTTTTATTTTTGTGGTTTAATGCTTTATATGACCAAAATCAAGTTAAACCTGATGCCGAAGTTACAAAAACAATAAAAAAACAGGTCATAACTGTAAAATTACGTCTTGAAATCATCTCATGACCCCCCAGATTTTGCTTCGCGACCCACCAAGGGGTCCCGACCCCCACTTTGGGAACCACTGCCTTAGACCAGTTCACTTTGGAGTGGTTTGGGTCGCTTACGTTAATGATGGCGAATGTTTCTACAGCAGGTCCAGGCTACTGAGGGTCTGTTACGAGAGCAGCTGATGTCACTCACACATAACACAGTCAGACGTCAATCATAGTGATTCTCAAAAAGGAGGTCTAATAATTTCATGTTTGTGTGAAGGTCAAACAAGAAACTACTTTCGGTTTATTGTCCTTTTTGCCTTCATTTCAAGAGTCGCAAAACTCTCTGCTGCATTTTAAACTTGTTTTATTTAATGCACTGAGAGTCTATTATGTTGGACACATTATGCTTTTCCGTCTGGTTTTCATCTGAGCTGTGTTTTCTCTTGTCCAATCATCAAGCTTAAAGAGGGGACCGAAGTGAGCTGTGAGAGGTCCCGCTTCAGGGACCACTGTGAAAGTAGGACCATCTATGGCTCACTTCAGATCCTTTGCGCAGTGGAAACAGCATAGGACCGTACTGTACCGCCCTAAGCCCAGCCTATGGAAACAGAGATAATTTTTCACAACATTATATAACTAGACTAGACTCATTTGCAGCAGTATTTACAGGTTTGTGTCTCTGCCTCTTTGGGTCATTAAACCACAGAAAGAATCAGTAAAGGGGCAGAATTAAAGGTTTACAGTCACCATAAAAACCAGTCCTTATCGGGCTCAGACATGAATGTGCAGCAGTGAGTAATTAGTTCATCTGGATCTTATGTAAGCGCTGCTGTGTGATGGACCCACGCTTTATTCACATGGACTTCAATGGAACAGACAGATGTGATGTGTCACTCTAACAGCCCAGTTCAACATGTTTAATAAAGCACTCGAGACCTATTCAGGCACATCACATTACATACGAGAATAGCCATGTAGGCAAAAAACACAACTATGTTCTTTACAGCAAAAACACTGGTAAACAGGTAATGTGGAGCGGCATGTGCAAAAATGTAAACATACAACCAAAATTGGACCACCTCAAGGTTTTTATTTCAGACATGATATTTAGATTCACATGAAAGCAAGGATCACATGGAACCTCAAACTTGAAAGCATCAGTGACATTGAACCATCAAAACAGATTTGAACATAACAAACAAAAGTGCTTAAAACCTAAAATAATCATTTCACTTTTTTTCTTACTACTTCTGCCTCATCAGATGAATTTCTCTTTTTTACACAGAAATTCATCTGGTCCCCCCCTCAAGCTCTTCAATCAGATCGTACGTGCATAAAATGTTTTTTCAGTCATTGTTTTACACTCTTGGAAGCCATGATCTGCACGCGGCGAAGTTAAAACATCCACACCAGTTTGTTCCATCACGTAATGCCATTTTAAATTACCATACTCGTCAATAGTCGTTTCAAGATGGTCAGAGTGCAGTCGCTCGAGCCGTAGGGATGACAGGCGAGAAGTCCAAGCTATCATAGAGCCTTTATGTCAGCTTTGAAGATCTAGAATCAGTTACTCGGGGCCGACCGACTCACCGTGAAGCGGTGACTGATGTCCACAACTATACTTCACATTTTAGTTCATAGTTTGGATACCTTCAGTGTGAATTACATGTTCATAGTCATGAAAATAAAATAAAAAAAAAAGTCTTTGAATGAGAAGGTGTCAAAGTTTTGGCTTACTGTATACAACACTTTTTTTGTCCCATTTTCATGAGATGAACGCAAAGATCTGAAACAGCTTGTACTACACAAAATAACAATTTCTCTCAATTTTGTCCACAAATCTGTCTAAATCTGTGACAGTGAGCATTCTCCTTGTGAGCACTTCTCCTGCTGTAATAATCCAGTTCAACACATCTTCACACAGAGTTATCAGGTTGTGGATTTTAGCCTGTGAAATGCTGGTCTCTTCAATGGCTGTGCAAAGTTACTGGATATTGGCAGGAACTGGAACACGCTGCCGTATACATCGATCCAGAGAATCCCAACATGCTCAGTGGGTAACATGTCCGGTGACTGTGGCCATGCTGGAGCTTCCAAGAATTGTGTACAGATCCTTGCAACATAGAGCCTTGCATTATCATCATTTCAGCAAAGGAGAAGTGCTCACAAACACAGATTTAGACAGATATGTGAACAATATTTGAGAGAAACATTTATTTTCTGTACGTACAAGTAGTTTTGGATCTTTGAATTCATCTTGTGAAAAATGGAGTCCTGGGGGTGAGAAGAGGTGAAGCCACTTGCAAATGTTTTTAGTGGTAGGGGAAACTGACAAAACCTAAGAAGACACGGGAAAAACATGCATTATAGAAAATCTCCATCAAAAGGAGCAAGTAGCCAACTCCCATGAGAAATGTGACGTAGTGCTCCATAGACTCCACACAGAAAGAGCACACAGGGCCACTCTGCTGAGGCTTCATTGCAACATGATGTGCTGTTTTAGTCCTTTTTATAAGACTCTGTTGGTCACTTTAAAAACAGGCTTGAAAACAGTTCCTAGATTTGGTCAGTAAAGTTCTACAGACACAGACTGTCCTGAAGTATTAACACTTTTAGAACAACTGAAACATTATGCTCTGTGACAGAGCTCAGCTTCCCCGAAGCACTCATCATCTCAAGGCTTTTTCCATTTCCTGCTCTCTCTCTCTCTCTGTCTCTCTCTCTCTCTCTGTCTCTCTCTCTCTCTTTAACTCTTTCTCTTCAAGTTATCATCTCTGGATTTCTTATACGCCTCTCTTTTTCCCCTCAGCTCTCTCTCTCTCTCTAACCCTTTCTTTCCTCTTATACTCTTACTTCTCTTTTTCTTGTTCTTCTTCTACTACTCCCTTTCTCTCTCTCTTTCTCTCTCTCTCCCTGTCACAGTTACTCATTCCACTCCTTCCCTTTCTTAAGTTATCATCTCTCTCTCTCTTTAACCCTTTCTTACACTCTCTCCCTTCTCTTCTTCTCCTCCTTTTCTCTCATTATAATTTCCCTCTCTATCCAATATCTTTTCCTTCTCCTCTCACCCTCCAACCATTTATCTTTGCATACACTTTTTCTCTCTCTCTCCCTCTCTCTTTCATCTGAGTCACCCTTCTCTCTCTCTCTTTTACCATCACACCATCCTTTATGATTTCTATTAATCTATCAATCATTTTCCCTCCTTCTTCTCCACTCTTTCTTACTGTCACTTTCTGTTCTTTTTCATCAACTATGTGTGTTTTTTATCTACTGTATATAACTCTTTCTCTCTCAACTATCTCTCATTTTCTCTACCTTCTTCCGTACTCTCTCTCATTATTTGTTCTCTTTCTCACCCTGATCAATCTACTTTCTTCCCTTCTCTCTCTTTCTCTCCCTCTCTCTGTTATCTACTTCTCAACCAGTTTCAATCACATTCTCTCCATATTTATTTATTCCTCTCCTTTTCTTCCTTCTTATCTCTCCCTTTTTACCATCCTTCTTTTCTTTATCATTTCTACTCTCTTACACCCCTCTGTCTTTCTCTATTTTCTTCCCTTCTCTTTTTCTCTCTCTCTACTCTGCCTCTTCTCATCAACTTATCATGTGTACTTTACTTTAATCTCTCTCTGTTTCTCTCCCCCACTTCTCTCTCTCATCCCAGTCTCAATCACTCTTTCTCTCTCTCTTCCATTTTTCCTCTTCTCTTTCTTCTTCCCTCCCCCATTTTCTTTATCATTTCTATCCTCTTACACCCCTCCTTCTCTCTCTTTCTCTCTCTTAACCCTTGACATTTAAGCCTCTACACTCACACACAGCTTTAGCTACAAATATATACACTATAATTTATCTTTTCCTCTAAATCCCGTCCGTGACAAACTCGCCGGAGATAAGAAATTGCATCACATCTTCACTAAACTACAAACAGACTCAGGATTAGTCACTTGGCCTTTAATGTGCTGCGTTTTGACGTGGATTTTTTTTTTGTAGTGTCTGGTTTCTGTCCTTCCTCCGTTCACATGTTCAAACAGTGACATCACCCTGACCTCACTCTGGGGTCCATAATGAGGGGCCCCCCGAACTCCAGGGGCCCCACGGAACTCTGTTAATGAAGAAACCATCCTCTAATATGCACACCAGGATAGAGGGAAAGTGAACAGAGAAAATAATTGGTCAAAAAAGGGTTAAGGCTGTGAAAGATGCTACAGTTGTCCCTTTTCCACTACTTGGCTTTGCTTCACTCTTCTCAGCAAGACTTGTCCTGATGAGGAGCTTTTCCATTTGTGTCTGACACCTGGGACCTGGTTGTGAGACGTACCTTCTTTCCCCCAGGGCCAAAGCGAGTCGAGCAGATAGTAAACATGACATAGAGTCTTAAACCAGTGAAACAAAAACTGCAGACAATCAACATGAGGAGAATCTCACAAATGCTCAGATCTTCCCAAAGCAAAAACAATATATTACAAATTATATATATACACAGAAGTGGCAGCCCAAGGGCCAAATGGAGCCCCTAAGATGATTTCATGTGGACCCTGGAATGATTTCTAATCATTATCTCTCTGATAAAAACAAGTAACAATTTGCATTACAAGTCCCACAATGCACTGCAGCCTAGAACTGATGAAAAGAAGCCACATGCCAGATAAGCCATGAAAATATAAAAGCCGTTATTACAGAGATAAAACTATAAAAATCCTAAAATGCACTGGAATGCAACAAATTGCATACAGTTTGTCCAAATCTTTTGTGGATAGACAATTTGTATAATATAGATAATATAATGCTAAGTAATGTAATGTAATTTGTTATAATATAGTAAGTAAGTAAGTAAGTAATTTTATTTTCTTTTGTGTCATACACCAAAGGTGCCCAGCCCTCATGGGTTTATAAGACACAATAATAATATTTACAGATGTGTAGACAGAGATTACACAAATTCAAACATAAAGTGTCGTCTTTCAAAGATTCCAAGCCTTCACTATAAACTGAGCCAAGTGGAACACCTTAGTCTTAATTTAATTGACCTTTATTTAACCAGGGAAGTCCCACTGAGATTCAGAATCTCTTTTGCAGGGGAGCCCTGGGGGAAGGGTCAGGGGAGGCATTAATGGACATGTTTTTAGTTGTAGGAGGAAACCGGAGTACCCGGAGGAAACCTACGCAGACACGGGGAGAACATGCAAACTCCACATAGAAAGGCCCTGGCCGGCCCGGGAGTCGAACCCAGGACCTTCTTGCTATGAGGCCAGAGCGCTAACCGCTGCGCCACCGTGTCGCCCAAAGAAGAAGACTAAGGTCTTGTTTAAGACTAATTATTTACAATATAAATAAATTTGGACATACAATGAATGTGTTATATTAGCTTTATACAGTCTAATTACCATATTGGAATATAACAAAGAAGGACCTATATTTTAAAATGCATCCCTCGACACCTGTCACTGCAATCGTTTTGGCCCCAGCTTCATGAGTTTGACACCCCTCAGATGCAATATAATACAAAAGACTGTGCTTTCCTGTTATGCAAGATACAAGTTATGCTAATAGTGCTAGCACACCAGTGTACAGTAAAGCAACTCGCTTTAACAACAGCAAAACTGTTGTAGTTGTCTCTGGCGTTAGCTCTTTTGCCTCATCTGTAGCCTTCCTAGCATTAACTCTGATCTGTTGCCTGAGCTGTGGAAACCGTGTTAGCTCTTCTACCTGATTTGTAGCTGTCGTTTTGTGTTAGCTCTTTTACCTGATCTGTAGTGACCGTTTCGTTCCTTTACCTGATGAGCAAGGGTTACTCCTGGTGTCCTCTACCTGATCAGTAGTGGCTGTTACACGTTTGTTTTTTTTTACCTGATGTGTAAGCGTTATTCCTGGTCTCTTACCTGATCTGTAGCGGTCATCCCTGATCTGTAGTGTTCGTCTCTGGTGTTAGCTTTTTTACCTGATCTGTAGCGGTCGTCTCTGGTGCCTCCATTGCGGTGCGACCTCTTGGAGCGTCTCTCTCTGTATCGTGATGAGTTTGACGGAGGAGGACCATGACCTGAAGAGGAGGACGGAGCGACGGGCTGGACATCGTTTTTAGGAGGATGCTCCACTGAAAACAAAAAAGATTGAGTAAATGTATAAATACTATTGCTTCATAACCTATTTCAGAGTTATGAATTTGAATCTTTTTTGTTGTGGGCTACTAAACAGCTAGCATTTGATTGTTTTAGACAATATAAAAGTAACACTGCTAACTGCACTGTGACCCTCTCATCAATGCCCCTGTGTTTGCTGCACCACCCAGAAACAGGCAAATGTGAAAGAAATATGTTTTATGCCAAAAACGTGTGATTCAAATCGGCAATCATGCTACAACTTAGCTATAATATTGTCGAAACAGGTTTTTGGTCTTAACTTACTAATTACTGAAAGGTTACTGCATATTTACTTTTGTTTTTATTAAAATTTACTTTAAGAACATAAATTCTTGAAGATGAATTCTTTACCTGGAGGCGCCTGGATGATGAACGGTGCCAGAAGTTTAGTCCGTTTCTTCTCGTAGCCCTTTTGTGTGATGTCCCCTGTGAGAGAAAATAGAGTATTAATAAAGTGAATGAAGCAGATTCAAGTAAACCCACCCGGACACAAGGAGAACAAGCAAACCCCGCTCATAAGCCCAATTAATTGAGTTATTACCACAAATAGCTAACAAACTTATACAACTGTAGATTTAATCACAAAAACTATCGCAGCGGTAGAAGTCTCATAAAACATGAAGCTACTGATCCTGACAAAAATTTCAGAGTTTAGTATTTCTGTTCACAAAGTCCTGTGCAAGGATGAAGCTGATCGTCTGTGTTCAACACTAGAGAGAGAACACGATGGAGCGGAGGGCAGAGGCCACAATACAATTTGGGGCCCCAAACAATTTGAATCTTGGTGAAGATAAATACTACAAAATGTTGTAGTACAAAACACATATATTTAACAATTGTAAAAGATGCATTTATTGCAGATGCCTATATCTAAAATATTCCAGATTATAAGAAATTGCAACTATTTTCTTCATAAATTAAAACCTCACTCCACCTTCTACACTAAGATCAATATGAATTTCGCCTTGGGCACCTAAAGGACTAGAGCCAGCACTGACAATACAGAAAAGCTAAAACATGCATGAATCAATCCAACTCTGAGTAAACTCATGATGAGGAAAAATAGCTTAAAACAAAGCTGACTCAAATCCATTTTACATAACATCCCCCTTCGACTTATAAACGCCTGAATATTAATCACGTTCTTTCATAAATTTGCTCAGAATCACAGAATGACAGCGAATGTTTACAATCTGTCTGTGGGAACAAAACAGCAGATGGGAGCCCACGTCGGAGTCATTTTTCTGGCTTTAAGAGAAAAACAAAGCTGTGCTAAAAAGAGGAGCAGAGGAGCGTGGGCACTGGCACCGCATGAATCAGAAACACGGACGAATACACGACGACACGGACCAGGGATTGTGCTGTGGTTCTCTGTGAGTGGTTTATAGCAGAACCAGAACCAGAACCAAAGAGTGTTGTAAAAGTAAAGAACAAGACTGAAATAAGTAGAAACAGTAAGAGAGGAGGACTCAAAAATGTAAAGTTGACATAAGGCTAGGGCTGGTCGATATGCTAAAAACGTTATACAGTATTACAATTTTCTTGGAGCTATATTTTGGGGTGCACGGTAGCCAAGTGGTTAAAGCTCTGGCTTCCCAATAAGGAGGTCGTGGGTTCGACTCCCGGGTCGGACCATATCAGCATCTCACGATCTCTCTGGGTGGAGTTTGCATGTTCTCCCCGTGTCACAGTGGGTTTTCTCGGGGTACTTCGGTTTCCTCCCACCTCCAAAAACATGCATGTTTAGGTTAATTGGGCATCACTGTAAATTTCCCTTAGTGAGTGAATGAGTGAGTGAATGTTTGTCTGTCTGACCCTGCGGCAAGTTGGCCACTGTCCAGGGTGTTACCCGCCTAAGGCCCAAAGTCACTGGGATAGGCTCCAGTCACTCGCGACCCCTAACGGGATTAAGCGGTAGGAAAAAAAAAGAAAAAAAAATGAATATATCACATTTTTGATGATTTTTTTAAACTTAATTTTCTTGTCTTTGATCGACAATCTCGATACTCAAATATTTAGCATCAAGGAAATTGTTAATACTACTTTATCCCATGGTCAGCGAGAATTCTAATGTTACCTGGCGTGCAATATTTTGTATACACGCACACGTAGTTGGGCAAGTTAAATCAGTGGTTCCCAAAGTGGGGGGACAGGACCACTCGGAGGGTTGCAAGCAAAATGTGGGCGTCACAAAATTGCTTCATGATTTAATCTTACACTTTTGACCTGGTCTTGAAGCTGTTTTTTTTAACTGGAAGCATCATATTTGACAGTATTTTTATCATATAAAGCAACATTATACTAAAATAAATGCATTTTAACTAAGAATGGGACAATTCACTTCAGTCACGATTCGATTCAGTTTTTTTCAGTTCGATTTTGTTAGTTTATCTATATTCACTTTTGTTTTTTAAATAAGGCACAAAACAAATCATACTAAATTATGTTTAAAACAAAGCCACTGTTGTTTTTGAGTCAAAACTTGTATTTTTATCAACATTTGAACAGTAAACTGTAATTTTTAGTGTCCATATTTAGAGGTCCACCTATCAGTTTTTAACGCAAAATAATAAAACACATTCAGTCAGGTCTGGCACAAGTTCACACTTTGTTTCGTCAGACATCGTGACTATTATTGTATTATTGTTTATATTATACAACTACAGAGTGTGTGTGTAGGTCAGTGGCTACATGAGCAAAATTGATCGATTCTGGCCTTTCGATTCAATTGCTGCAAAGTTTTCGATCGATTTTTCGTCCCTAACTTTAATTTTAGTTACATGGTTATTTTAGGGAACCCAAAGTTTGGGAACCCCTGGGTTAAATCATCTACATATCAGTGCGTTGAATAGTCTCGACAGCAACACGCAACATCTGAGCTAAATCAATGAACTGTTAACAACTCAAGATTGAGAAGCAAGAGTCTCTGGAGCTCTGTCACTGTCAGACTCTTTCATAATAAAACTTTGCTTTCAGCTTGTTAGTTTGACATAACATCGTCTGAATATTGTAATCGAGATGTGACAATATCTGCTTTTATCAATATCGCCCAGCCCTACGACACATAAGTCTAAAAGAGAATCGATAAGGAAGTGCATCGATAAGAGGAATGGTCCAATGATAATGAAATACTATCAATACCAACCCCTATGACATCAGTAAAATAAAAAAGCCCTTCACTTGGCTTAAAACAGCAGGTGGTGGTGTCTTACAAAAGTGTTCAGTTGTTGTAGAAAAAGAAAACATCAGCGTGAAACTGCAGCGAGTGTGAGACTGACGTGCCTCTGAATCTGCAGCTTTAATAAAACTCAAACAAACTGACAGTGAGACGGAGGAAACAGAGGCGACGGGACTTCCAGAGCTGGTCCCTTCTCGCCGCTGCCTTCAGTCCATCTTTGTGAGCTCAGCCTGGGGACTTCAGAGCCGAGCTGTCAGCCTCTGTCACTGTAAACACAAATCTGACACAAGCAGCACCAGTTTAATGTATTCTGCCTCTGCACAGGCTTTTCACACTGGTCAGCTCTTTATCAGGATGTCACGAACTACTCACTTCATACGATTAAAGTTAGATCATCATATTTAAGATACAGTACATATTCCAGAACTGCTTTGTTATTTTTTGTTGTTGTTGTGGTGTGGTCCTTGCAAGTTAATTCATGTTTAGAGGGGTATCAGTCACTTTTCACTTTACTGTGCGTGTCATCTGCACAAAGATAAGCTGTTCCTCTACTTGGCTCTGGAAACGTCTTTGAATAAAACAACAAAACGAGATGAGAGCAGCTGTTTGGATCAGGTCCGAACCAGTCTGGCTCCTAAAGCTTGAGACAGTGTTTTTTTTCTCAGTATTTCACTCAACTGAATGTAACGTGTATGGGTTGTAAAGACAAAATCCATTCACAAATGTTGCTTTAGCAGCATAACTTTTGTTTTCAGTGTGATAAACTCTTGTAGTTAGCTGACAACAGCGCTGGCTAGTGCTGCTGCTAGGGCTGTGTGATATTGCAAAAAATGGATATCGTGATCTATTTTTGTCATATCTTGATTACATGAATATTCAGACAATATTATGTCAATCCAGCAGGAAAATAGTCAACATAAATAGACCCCTTGCATGTTGGTAAACATTGCGTCAAATTCTGGTGGGCGGAGCTTAGCCGGAGGCAAAAGACGACGTAGCCTCCATTTAAACCAGTGTAAACTAGCACGTTTTTGGAGGGATTTTTAAACACAAATGCCGAAAAAATGTCAAATTCTGTTCGGAACTGTCAGGATATTTAATAACTTACTCTGTGGGACCTGACACAGACTTTGGTGAATTACTTCTGACGGATGGAAGCATTTTGTCTGAGCTTGTGTGGTTCGTCTTGGATCTGGATCTGCCCTTTCACGTAACTGAAGAGGTGATTTTTACATTTGTTTGAGGTTCGCTTTACTTTGCTAAACACAGTAGTGGCGAAGATGCTGTCCTTTAACTGTTCATTCGCTTCTTGAAGCTAATGCTAAATATGCTAATGTGTGCACCTCCCGTTATTAGTGCTTCAGAGACACAACATTTAATAGTAATTATTTTAAGATTAATTTAGTCCAACAAAATTGGTTGCTTTTAGCTTTGAAAATCTGTTAGCTCTCGTTAAAGGCCTTGCTAAAGTAGAAAATAAGGGTCTTGTGTATAAAAATAAATGATTGACAACAGTACAGTTTTAGCTAGAATTCTGAATAAAACAGATCAGTTTGAACATCAAACTGCACCTACACGTCTGGGTAAGGTCAGGCTAACTTTAGACACAAAAGTCCAAGTCACAGTTCACAACAACGACATTTTTACCACGATAAAAACCTCGAACTTTTAGTGCGTCTGCTATGAGTTTTCGCCTTTTTTGCCTCCAGCTAGAGCTGTGACGTCACCGTGACGTGGCATGAAAAGGGTCTATTAATTATCAAATATGACTAAAAGGACACGCCCCCTTTTTAAAACTAGCAATAACTCAATGATTAACTACTCAAACAGAAAAAATGTTCCAAGATTTTCAAATGTTAAAAAAGGTATATAAATCCGACTTCAGACAAATCTGTATATACCAATGAATAAAAATGGCTTTCTATAGTTATTTTAAAGTTAAAATAAATTTTTTTAAATTTCTTGTTTGTTTTTTTTGATGAACAAAAGATTTATTACTATTGCACATTTACACAGACAGATGTCTTCCAAAGTGCTCCACACGGTAACACCTCCCCTAAACACCTGGCGTCTCAACCTCCGACCACCACAAGCGTTCCCTAACCTGCATGTTATTGGTTGGTGGGAAAACCGGAGAAAGGGCTGGGTCGTGCAGGAATCAAACCCTCAACCTTCTTGCTGTGAGGCCAGAGCGCTATCCACTCTGCCACTGTGCCATTTTCTTACTATAAACGATATACTCATTATTCAATTTTTGCATATCTTCAAAACCACATTTAGATTCCACACATCGCCCAGCTCTGGTTCCGCGCATCCCTCGTGTTCAGAAACAAAAAAATCTCTTTATACAAGCTCATAAAAAATGCAGCTAAACAAGATTCTCATGTTTTCAAAGTCAGGCTAATACAATTTTTGACAACATAGACAACATTGAGGGATGTAATAATTAAATATTACCTTTCTACTCTACTTTAAAAGTTTACAACGTAACTTCCTTCATTTGCATTTGTTATTTTCTAGCTTTTTTTTTTTTTCAAGAAACTGTATTGTGGTGCATCATACTAACTGTACAGAAGCACTCATGGGGCTTTGGGGCGTGGTTTGTTCTTGACAATATATATAACATTTTGTCCAGTGCTTGGACAACTTTTGTATGTTGCTGACGTTAATAAACTCGTGTGCAGTATATTTTTTTACCTTCAGCCTCAAAACTCAATTAAAATGTATGCCTATCTTCAAAACAAAATTGACAATATTATCTAAAATCCCTTAAATTGTCCACATTTACCCTGACATTTTTATGAATTATGAACATGTAAATAGTGCTTTCATTTAGACTTGGTAAAGGATGTTGGACCAGCAAATAGTGGGTTAAAAAATCCTGCTAACTCCATCTGGAACAGCCCTGCTTTCCCCAGACCACATCCTTCATCTTCTCAACACTTCCCTCTGCTCTATTGAATCTGCAGACTCACATATCTGCTGCACACACAGCACTTTGCCTCGTGGTCACGTGACAAAACTGAGCATTTCAACTTCACACCAGATCCAGCTCGATACGCAAGGCTTTCTGAGCAAAAAAAAACACAGCAAAAAGCAGCTAACCAGTCCATAAGTAATGCATGAACGCCGGAGTTAGCCGCGCTCAGTCACATGATGTATTTTTAGCTCGTGTGAAGCTGCGTTTTTACTGCAGAAAGACAAACCGGGGGAGGGGACGCGCCGGCATAACTGTTCCATCTGCTATTTGAGATTCTGATGTTTTTACGGTCCGCAAAGGGATTACAGATGTGGACGCTGTGGAGAGAAAAAAGAGGAAATGACATGGGAAATATATGAGATTGATCGAAACAGGATTATAGTTTATTATATTATGAAACCAATAAACTGAGTCATTTTCTACAAAAGGCATTTTGATGGGTTGGTGACATGAAAATGAATGACTGCTGAGTTTTTATAGTTAAAGCAGACTTCAGTCTCCATTGTGATGGTCAAATATGCAGAAATAATATGATTTAGATTACTCGAGTTGTGATTATAAAAGATTTAGAAGAATATGGCCCAAGAGATGTCACAATATAACTTTTAGAAGTACAAATAAAGTAGGAAAAACACATTGGTTTATTTTTCATGATTATTGTGAGTTTGACAAAACATAGTGAAATTTTAAGCTTAATTTATTTCCCAATGTCCAATACATCATATCACGACAAGTCTGTGACAAGCTGCTTAAATGTTAGAATAGCAAATGTGACAAAAACACACAATATTCTACAGTTAAAGAAACTGTCTGGGACTTACTAGCTGAAGGAAATATATGAGTGCTAATGAACAAACTTATGAGTTATGGTTAATACTTTTTGTAAATGATAAATTGCACATCTCTAATTCTTTAAATCAGGGGCCCCCAAAACCGAAGGATCTTTTAAAATGTATTTCATTTTTATTTTATAGCCCATCACTACTTCCTTGTGCTTTACTATAAAAATATAGAGGCACTTAACCCAATAAACAGCAAAATCAAGCAATAAAAGCTAAAAATATACACAATTATCTGATGTATGCATTTTACGTTATTATCTGTGCTGCCCAACTCGACTGGTAACTGGAAAAGAAAATTGTGGTTGTACCGGTCTTTACAAGAAAAAAAGTTTGGGGGCTGCAGCTTTAAATTATTCATTAAATGTCAGAACAGTTTTATATAATTTAGAAAGAAGAATAGCCTGATGCATCAGCTGTATTTTTTTTCATTTTGTGGAAACCGTCAGACATCACATCATTGGGGTTTCTTCGCTTCACAGGAGGCAGGACTTTTTAAAATTTAACCAATCGCTGCTTTTTGGTCATTTTGTCGTCCAGGACATAGAGCATACACATGTGTGTCAGTGATTGTTGCCGTTTCTAAGTGGTAAACTTGCAAATTAAAAGGTACAATAGAGGGTATGCACTAACATTTTATTCCAAAAATGCGTAGCAACATTTAGAATGAGTGGCATTTCTTAAATGTATTTCTTTGTTGTCATGGCAATGGCTTGTCTGCTACAAGCTTGTCTGCCAACTTTGATGATTTAACTGCAACAAACGGACTCAAAAACATCTTTTCTTAAGAAAAAAAAGGTAATAAGTTCAACTGTGTGTGATTTCAATGTCTGATAAATGTGAGAAGCTAAAGTCTTGTTGTTTATCTGCTTTGCTACAACTGTAGACTGTAATTTATTTTTCCTATTTTAGTTGTTTATTGAACTCTTACAAGAGAAAATGTCCTTTCTCACCATTAACTCTCATGCATCGTTGCCACTTCAGTATGAACATTTAGAATGCTGCCTAACCTTTATATAATTTTCTAAGTTAAGTTATTTGACAAAAGGTCAAAGGAGGAGAACATATACAGTCTGTTGGTTCTGACTAACGCACCACTCCGCTCCTGCTCGCTGATTGGACGACTGTACTTCCTGCTTTTTGGGAACCGTCTTCATCCTGCGATACCATAACCTAGTTTCTGAAGAATAATGCACAAAATAGCAAAACTGCATCACAATAATACAGTATATCACATCATATATAAAATTACCTAAACATTGTGATATGTTTTGACCCTAAAAAGGCTTATCGTTCCATCTCTAACAATGATTTTTTCATAATGCTCAAAGGACCCACATATTATTGTGCAATATTTCAACTTGATTTTGTTACTACAGTAGCCACAGCTGACATGGGGCAGACTGACAGAGAGCAAGTCAGCATTCTCGAATACTGTATGCTGTCAAGGGGTGAAGTTTCTAAAGGCTCTGTTCATTCTAGTGTTCCAGCTCAGTGGTCCATCTAAGTATTGCCCAGGCCCAACCTGCTTAGCTTCTGAGATCTGACGAGATCAGGCTTTTACAAGCTATAAAGCTATCAAGCCATTCAGCAACAAGCTTCCTCGCTCTCCTTTTCCTCTCTCTTCTCGTCGTCCCTTCATCTCTCATTCTCTTCCCATATCTCTCTCCCTCCCTTTCTCTCTGCCTTGTTTTCTCCCTCTTTCTCACTCTCTCTGCCTTACCTCTCTCTCTTTTTCACTGTCTCCCCCTTTTTTTCTCTTCTCATTCTTCCCTTTTCATACATTTCTTCCTCCACCCCACCCTCCTCCTCCCTCCCCCTCCCTCCTCTCTCTCTCATCCTCATGTTAGCTCTGCTGTCTCTTGTTTTCTTCTTCTTCTTCCCAAAGGCTCCTCGTTCAGAATAGTAATTAGTCTCTGACCTGTATTTCGCTCTCCTGCCTTTTAATTCCCAGAATGCTTAGTTTGCTCTCAGGAAAACAATTGTCGACACCTGCTCCAAACAAAACCACGATCCAAACACTTGTTCAGTCTGAAGTCAAATCAGGGTCACACAACTGTTGTTCAAAATTAATCTGCGGAAAATACAGAAAATACAGCAAAATCTGCATACTGGTGGTTCATTGTGTAAACTGTTTTTGCAGATGTGGCGCTGCTGTGTCTCTGTGTCTTATAAAAGGCTCTCAGCTTTTTAGTCAAGTAGATGATTTGTCTGTAGATGGTATCGTAGACCACAGACTACCTATGATGATGATGATGGTTTATTTGTATAGCACATATTCACAGAGATGTCTTCCGAAGTGCTTCACACAGAAACCTCCCTCCTCCTCGCTCAGTGACAACAGCAGCCCTGGGGCAGCTCAGCAGAGAGTAAGCCGCCTAAACACCTGGTACCCAACCTCCGACCACCACCAAGCATTCTCTAACATGCATGTCATTGGTTGGTCTTCCACAAGTGTCTGTCTTCTGTGAACGCAAAAAAATATCTTCCAGTTAAAAAGACAGATAANCATTATATAACTAGACTAGACTCATTTGCAGCAGTATTTACAGTTTGTGTCTCTGCCTCTTTGGGTCATTAAACCTACAGAAAGAATCAGTAAAGGGGCAGAATTAAAGGTTTACAGTCACCATAAAAACCAGTCCTTATCGGGCTCAGACATGAATGTGCAGCAGTGAGTAATTAGTTCATCTGGATCTTATGTAAGCGCTGCTGTGTGATGGACCCACGCTTTATTCACATGGACTTCAATGGGAACAGACAGATGTGATGTGTCACTCTAACAGCCCAGTTCAACATGTTTAATAAAGCACTCGAGACCTATTACAGGCACATCACATTTACATAGGTCGCAGAATAGCCATAGTGAGGCAAAAAACTCAACTATGTTCTTTTCACAGCAACAAGTTACCACCTGGTCAAGTTACAGGTCAGATCTGTGAAGCAGCAGTCTATCAAGAATGTATAATTTCAAGGTATTTTTGAACTACACTGAACAAAAATGTAAGCTCAACAATACTGTTTTTGCTTCCATTTTTTGTGAGATGAACTCAAATATCTAAAACAGCTTGTACATACACAAAATAACCATTTCTCTCAAATTTTGTCCACAAATCTGTCTAAATCTGTGATAGTGAGCACTTCTCCTGCTGTAATAATCCAGTACAACACATCTTCACACAGAGTTATCAGGTTGTGGATTGTAGCCTGTGAAATGCTGGCCTCTTCAATGGCTGTGCAAAGTTGCTGGATATTGGCAGGAACTGGAACACGCTGCGGTATACATCGATCCAGAGAATCCCAAACATGCTCAGTGGGTAACATGTCTGGTGACTATGCTGGACATGCTGGAATGTTTTTAGCTTCCAAGAATTGTGTACAGATCCTTGCAACATAGGGCCTTGCATTATCATCATCTCAGCAAAGGAGAAGTACTCACAATCACACATTTAGACAGATATGTGAACAATATTTGAGAGAAACATTTATTTTCTGTACGTACAAGTTGTTTCAGATCTTTGAATTCATCTCGTAAAAAATGTGAGTCCTGTGGGGTGAGGAGAGGTGAAGCCACTTGTAAATGTTTTTAGTGGTAGGGGATTGCATAGACAAAACCTAAGAAGACACGGGAAAAACATGGATTATAGAAAATCTCCATCAAGAGGAGCAAGTAGCCAACTCCCATGAGAAATGTGACGTATGCTCCATAGACTCCACACAGAAAGAGCACACAGGGCCACTCTGCTGAGGCTTCATTGCAACATGATGTGCTGTTTTAGTCCTTTTTATAAGACTCATTTTGGTCACTTCAAAAACTTGAAAACAGTTCCTAGATTTGGTCAGTAAAGTTCTACAGACACAGACTGTCCTGAAGTATTAACACTTTTAGAACAACTGAAACATTATGCTCTGTGACAGAGCTCAGCTTCCCCGAAGCACTCATCATCTCAAGGCTTTTCCATTTCCTGCTCTCTCTCTCTCTCTCTCTCTCTCTCTCTCTCTCTCTCTGTCTCTCTCTCTCTTTAACTCTTTCTCTTCAAGTTATCATCTCTGGATTTCTTATACGCCTCTTTTTCCCCTCAGCTCTCTCTCTCTCTAACCCTTTCTTTCCTCTTATACTCTTACTTCTCTTTTTCTTGTTCTTCTTCTACTACTCCCTTTCTCTCTCTCTCTTCTCTCTCTCTCCCTGTCACAGTTACTCATTCCACTCCTTCCCTTTCTTAAGTTATCATCTCTCTCTCTCTTTAACCCTTTCTTACACTCTCTCCTTCTCTTCTTCTCCTCCTTTTCTCTCATTATAATTTCCCTCTCTATCCAATATCTTTTCCTTCTTCCTCTCACCCTCCAACCATTTATCTTTTCATACACTTTTTCTCTCTCCTCTCCTCTCTCTTTCATCCGAGTCACCCTTCTCTCTCTCCCAATTTGTTCCTTCCTTCTCTCTCTCTCTTTTACCATCACATTTTATGATTCTATTACCTTACACTCCCCTTCTTCTCCCCAATCTATCACTCATTTTCCCTCCTTCTTCTCCACTCTTTCTTACTGTCACTTTCTGTTCTTTTTCATCAACTATGTGTGTTACTTTTAATCAACTATCATCTACTCTCTCTCTCTCTCTCTTTCTCACCCTGATCAATCTACTTTCTTCTCTTCTCTCTCTTTCTCTCCCTCTTCTCTTTCTTATCTACTTCTCAACCAGTTTCAATCACATTCTCTCCATCTTTTATTTATTCCTCTCCTTTTCTTCCTTCTTATCTCTCCCTTTTTACCATCCTTCTTTTCTTTATCATTTCTACTCTCTTACACCCCTCTGTCTTTCTCTATTTTCTTCCCTTCTCTTTTTCTCTCTCTCTACTCTGCCTCTTCTCATCAACTTATCATGTGTACTTTACTTTAATCTCTCTCTGTTTCTCTCCCCCACTTCTCTCTCTCATCCCAGTCTCAATCACTCTTTCTCTCTCTCTTCCATTTTTCCTCTTCTCTTTCTTCTTCTCTCCCCATTTTCTTTATCATTTCTATCCTCTTACACCCCTCCTTCTCTCTCTTTCTCTCTCTTAACCCTTGACATTTAAGCCTCTACACTCACACACAGCTTTAGCTACAAATATATACACTATAATTTATCTTTTCCTCTAAATCCCGTCCGTGACAAACTCGCCGGAGATAAGAAATTGCATCACATCTTCACTAAACTACAAACAGACTCAGGATTAGTCACTTGGCCTTAATGTGCTGCGTTTTGACGTGGATTTTTTTTTGTAGTGTCTGGTTTCTGTCTTCCTCCGTTCACATGTTCAAACAGTGACATCACCCTGACCTCACTCTGGGTCCATAATGAGGGGCCCCCGAACTCCAGGGGCCCCACGGAACTCTGTTAATGAAGAAACCATCCTCTAATATGCACACCAGGATAGAGGGAAAGTGAACAGAGAAAATAATTGGTCAAAAAAGGGTTAAGGCTGTGAAAGATGCTACAGTTGTCCCTTTTCCACTACTTGGCTTTGCTTCACTCTTCTCAGCAAGACTTGTCCTGATGAGGAGCTTTTCCATTTGTGTCTGACACCTGGGACCTGGTTGTGAGACGTACCTTCTTTCCCCCAGGGCCAAAGCGAGTCGAGCAGATAGTAAACATGACATAGAGTCTTAAACCAGTGAAACAAAAACTGCAGACAATCAACATGAGGAGAATCTCACAAATGCTCAGATCTTCCCAAAGCAAAAACAATATATTACAAATTATATATATACACAGAAGTGGCAGCCCAAGGGCCAAATGGAGCCCCTAAGATGATTTCATGTGGACCCTGGAATGATTTCTAATCATTATCTCTCTGATAAAAACAAGTAACAATTTGCATTACAAGTCCCACAATGCACTGCAGCCTAGATTGGATGAAAAGAAGCCACATGCCAGATAAGCCATGAAAATAAAAGCTATTACTGCGATAAAACTATAAAAAACCTAAAATGCACTGGAATGCAACAAATTGTCCAAACCTTCTGTGGATAGACAGTATGTATAATATATAATATAATGCTAAGTAATGTAATGTAATTTGGACATATAGTGAATGTGTTATATTAGCTTTATACAGTCTAATTACCATATTTGAATATAACAAAGAAGGACCAATATTTTAAAATGCATCCTCAACCACCTGCTGTCTCTCCAATCGTTTTGGCCCCAGCTCCCTTTGACTTTGACACCTCTCATATAGAATATAATACAAAGAGCAAGCTTTCCTGTGATGCAAGATACAAGTTATGCTAATAGAGCTAGCGCACCTAGCATCAGCTGTTTCCAGTTTACAGTAAAGCAACTCACTTCACAACACCAAAGTGCTCGAAGTGAAGTAATCTTGCACTAGTTTAGATTAGATTCTCGTATAGCAAACATGCTACTTCTACAATATTTTTAAGTAAGTTGAAATTAATTAATAATAAGTTTTCTGGACTAACTGGGTGTCTCTGAGAGCAGTGACAAGCCTGTATCAGTAACAAGAGGGGGGAGATAAAGCCTGACAGTCTATTTTTGGCCCTAGTATTATTACCTGATCTATAGCTGTCATTCCTGGTGTTAGCGCTACCTGAGTTGTAGCAGTAGCATTAGCTAATTTACCAAATCTGTAGTGGCAGTTCCATGCTAGTTATTTTACCTCATCTTTAGCGGTCGTCCTTGGTGTTAGCTCTTTTACCTGATCTGTAGCAGTCGGGCCTTAGTGTTAACGTTTTCTTTTTCTTACCTGATCTGTTGTAGTCATCTCTAGTGTTCGTTCTTTTGCCTCATCTGCAGGGTTTATTCCTTGCGTTAGCTCTTTTACCTGATCTGTAGAGGCTGTTTCGTGTTGTTCTTTTACCTGATCTGTAGAGGTCGTTTTGTGTTTGTTCTTTTGCCTGATTTGTTGTGGTCGTTCCATGTTTCCATGTTTGTTCTCTTACCTGATCTGTAGCGGTCGTCCCTGGTGCCCCCATTGCGGTGCGACCTCTTGGAGCGTCTCTCTCTGTATCGTGATGAGTTTGACGGAGGAGGACCATGACCTGAAGAGGAGGACGGAGCGACGGGCTGGACATCGTTTTTAGGAGGATGCTCCACTGAAAACAAAGTAACTTGTGTTAATTTATATAAATATTATTGGTTCAAAGTCTCAGTTAGTATTTGGTTGTTTTAGACAAAGTAAAAATAACACTGCTAACTGCACTGTCGCCCATTCATCAATGTCCCTGCGTTTGCTGCACCACCCAAACAAGCTAATATGAAAGAAGACAACAACTATGTTTTACAATAAAAATGAGTGATTCACATGGAAACAGTCACATCTGGATAAAAATTGGCAATCATACTACAACTTAAGTTATTATATTTTTGAAACAGATTTTTGGTCTTAACTCTACTTTGTCAAGGTTACTGCATTTTTGTTTTGTTTTTATAAAAATGTACTTTAAGAACAGAAATTCTTGAAGATGAATTCTTTACCTGGAGGCGCCTGGATGATGAACGGTGCCAGAAGTTTAGTCCGTTTCTTCTCGTAGCCCTTTTGTGTGATGTCCCCTGTGAGAGAAAATAGAGTATTAATAAAGTGAATGAAGCAGATTCAAGTAAACCCACCCAGACACAAGGAGAACAGGCAAACCCCGCTCATAAGCCCAATTCATTGAGTTATTACCACAAATAGCAAACAAACTTATACAACTGTAGATTTAATCACAAAAACTATCGCAGCGGTAGAAGTCTCATAAAACATGAAGCTATTGATCCTCACAAAAATTTCAGAGTTTAGTATTTCTGTTCACAAAGTCCTGTGCAAGGATGAAGCTGATCATCTGTGTTCAACACTAGAGAGAGAACACGATGGAGCAGAGGGCAGAGGCCACAATACAATTTGGGGCCCCAAACAATTTGAATCTTGGTGAAGATAAATACTACTTAATGTTGTAGTACAAAACACATAAATTTAACAATTGTAAAAGATGCATTTATATATCTAAAATATTCCAGATTATAAGAAATTGATTTGATTTTCTTCATAAATTAAAACCTCACTCCACCTTCTACACTAAGATCAATATGAATTTCGCCTTGGGCACCAAAAGGACTAGAGCCAGCACTGACAATACAGAAAAGCTAAAACATGCATGAATCAATACAACTCTGAGAAAACTCATGATGAGGAAAAATAGCTTGAAACAAAGCTGACTCAAATCCATTTTACATAACATCCCCCCTTCGACTTATAAACGCCTGAATATTAATCACGTTCTTTCATAAATTTGCTCAGAATCACAGAATGACAGCGAATGTTTACAATCTGTCTGTGGGAACAAAACAGCAGATGGGAGCCCACGTCGGAGTCATTTTTCTGGCTTTAAGAGAAAAACAAAGCTGTGCTAAAAAGAGGAGCAGAGGAGCGTGGGCACTGGCACCGCATGAATCAGAAACACGGACGAATACACGACGACTCGGACCAGGGATTGTGCTGTGGTTCATTGTGAACAGTTTACATTACAGCTGACAAATGCAGAACGAAAGAGTAAAAGTAAAGAACAAGACTGAAATAAGTAAAACGGTGAGAGAGGAGGACTCAAAAATGTAAAGTTGACATAAGGCTAGGGCTGGTTGATATGCTAAAAACGTTATACAGTAATACAATTTTCTTGGAGCTATATCACATTTTTGATGATTTTTTAAGCTTAATTTTCTTGTCTTTGATCGCCAATCTTGATACTCAAATATTTTGCATCAAGGAAATTGTTAATACTACTTTATCCCATGGTCAGCGAGAATTCTAATGTTAAAGGGGCACTATGTAAGAAAAACAAACAAACAAAGTGATTTCCACTTTTGAACACTAGAGGGAGCCATTCAGATGCATTTTGCCTATTAAGCATGATGCCATCTAGCGTCAATGATCCATATTCCGGCTCGTAATAAAACATTTCAAATACGTATAAATGTATCACAATTGATGTGGATTGGTTAACAGTGCTCTCTTAAGTATTCATGTTGTAAAGCACATATGTCAAACTCAAGGCCCGGGGGCCAGATGCGGCCCTCCACCTCATTTCATCCGGCCCTCAAGGTCTTATAAAGGTTTACTTTTAAATTTTATATTAGTGCCAGGAGTAATCTGGGTGTCTTGACCTAAAGAAAAGATTTGTCTAAAACTTAAAGAGTAAGTCATTTTTCAGACTAATGCAGATGTGTATTCAGTAATTGCTCCTTCAAATAAATATATAATAATCAAATATACATATATTTTTGTATACGTCAAAGATTAGTAAGGTTAATTTTAGTTACAACCGGCCCTTCGAGGACAATCAAGATGCCAATGTGGCCCTTTGTCAAAATGAGTTCGACACCCCTGTTGTAAAGAATAAATATGATTTAAATGTTTGTGGACCATGTGATAATTACAATTCCTCTCTTACACAGTGCCCCTTTAACTGGCGTGCAATATTTTGTATACACGCACACGTAGTTGGGCAAGTTAAATCAGTGGTTCCCAAAGTGGGGGGACAGGACCACTCGGAGGGTCGCAAAGCAAAATGTGGGGGTCACAAAATTGCTTCATGATTTAATTTTACACTTTTGACCTTGTCTTGAAGCTGTTTTTTTAAACTGGAAGCATCATATTTGACCATATTTTTGTCATATAAAGCAACATTATACTAAAATAAATGCATTTTAACTAAGAATGGGACAATTCACTTCAGTCACGATTCGATTCAGTTTTTTTCAGTTTGATTTTGTTAGTTTATCTATATTAAACTAAACTAAAATACTATTTTCTTTTAATTAAGACACAAAATAAACCATAAAAATTATGTTTAAAACAAAGCCACTGTTGTTTTTGAGTCAAAACTTGTATTTTTATCAACATTTGAACAGCAAACTGCAATTTTTAGTGTCCATATTTAGAGGTCCACACATCAGTTTTTAACGCAACATAATAAAACACATTCAGTCAGGTCTGGCACAAGTTCACACTTTGTCTCGTCAGACATCGTGACTATTATTGTATTATTGTTTATATTATACAACTACAGAGTGTGTGTGTAGGTCAGTGGCTACATGAGCAAAATTGATCGATTCTGGCCTTTCGATTCAATTGCTGCAAACTTCGAACGATTTTCTAAGTTTTCGATCGATTTTTCATCCCTAACTTTAATTTTAGTTACATGTTTTTTTTAGGGAACCCAGTCTGAAAAGTTTGGGAACCCCTGGGTTAAATCACCTACATATCAGTGCGTTGAATAGTCTCGACAGCAACACGCAACATCTGAGCTAAATCAATGAACTGTTAACAACTCAAGATTGAGAAGCAAGAGTCTCTGGAGCTCTGTCACTGTCAGACTCTTTGCTTTCAGCTTGTTAGTTTGACATAACATCGTCTGAATATTGTAATCGAGATGTGACAATAAAGTATCGGGATATCTGCTTTTATCAATATCGCCCAGGCCTACACACACACATAGGTCTAAAAGAGAATCGATAAGTAAGTGCATCGATAAGAGGAATGGTCCAATGATAATGAAATACTATCAATACCAATATCTATGACATCAATAAAATAAAAAAGTCCTGCACTTGGCTTAAAACAGCAGGTGGTGGTGTCTTACAAAAGTGTTCAGTTGTTGTAGAAAAAGAAAACATCAGCGTGAAACTGCAGCGAGTGTGAGACTGACGTGCCTCTGAATCTGCAGCTTTAATAAAACTCAAACAAACTGACAGTGAGACGGAGGAAACAGAGGCGACGGGACTTCCAGAGCTGGTCCCTTCTCGCCGCTGCCTTCAGTCCATCTTTGTGAGCTCAGCCTGGGGACTTCAGAGCCGAGCTGTCAGCCTCTGTCACTGTAAACACAAATCTGACACAAGCTGCACCAGTTTAATGTATTCTGCCCCTGCACAGGCTTTTCACACTGGTCAGCTCTTTATCAGGATGTCACGAACTACTCACTTCATACGATTAAAGTTAGATCATCATATTTAAGATACAGTACATATTCCAGAACTGCTTTGTTATTTTTTGTTGTTGTTGTGGTGTGGTCCTTGCAAGTTAATTCATGTTTAGAGGGGTATCAGTCACTTTTCACTTTACTGTGCGTGTCATCTGCACAAAGATAAGCTGTTCCTCTACTTGGCTCTGGAAACGTCTTTGAATAAAACAACAAAACGAGATGAGAGCAGCTGTTTGGATCAGGTCCGAACCAGTCTGGCTCCTAAAGCTTGAGACAGTGTTTTTTTTCTCAGTATTTCACTCAACTGAATGTAACGTGTATGGGTTGTAAAGACAAAATTCATTCATAAATGTTGCTTTAGCAGCATAACCTTTGTTTTCAGTGTGATAAACTCTTATAGTTAGCTGACAACAGCGCTGGCTAGTGCTGCTGCTAGGGCTGTGTGATATAGCAAAAATGGATATCGCGATCTATTTTTGTCATATCTTGATTACAATACTCAGACAATATTATGTCAATCCAGCAGGAAATAGTCAACATAAATTAATTATCAAATATGACTAAAAGGACACGCCCCCTTTTTAAAACTAGCAATAACTCAATGATTAACTACTCAAACAGAAAAAATTTTCCAAGATTTTCAAATATTAAAAAAGGTATATAAATCTGACAAAATCTGTATATACCAATGAATAAAAATGGCTTTCTATAGTTATTTTAAAGTTAAAATAAATTTTTTTAAATTTCTTTTTGAAGCTTTTTTTTTTGATGAACAAAAGATTTATTACTATTGCACATTTACACAGACAGATGTCTTCCAAAGTACTCCACACAGTAACACCTCCCCTAAACACCTGGCGCCTCAACCTCCGACCACCACCAAGCGTTCCCTAACCTGCATGTTATTGGTTGGTGGGAAAACCGGAGAAAGGGCTGGGTCGTGCAGGAATCAAACCCTCAACCTTCTTGCTGTGAGGCCAGAGCGCTATCCACTCTGCCACTGTGCCATTTTCTTACTATAAACGAAATACTCATTATTCAATTTTTGCATATCTTCAAAACCACATTTAAATTCCACACATCGCCCAGCTCTGGTTCCGCGCATCCCTCGTGTTCAGAAACAAAAAAAATCTCTTTATACAAGCTCATAAAAAATGCAGCTAAACAAGATTCTCATGTTTTGAAAGTCAGGCTAATACAATTTTTGACAACATAGACAACATTGAGGGATGTAATAATTAAATATTACCTCCTTTCTACTCTTTTTTAAAAAGTTTACAATGTAACTTCCTTCATTTGCATTTGTTATTTTCTAGCTTTTTTTTTTTCAAGAAACGGTATTGTGGTGCATCATACTAACTGTACAGAAGCATTCATGGGGCTTTGGGGCGTGGTTTGTTCTTGACAATATATATAACATTTTGTCCAGTGCTTGGACAACTTTTGTATGTTGCCGACGTTAATAAACTCTACGTTTTCGTGTGGAGTATATTTTTTTACCTTCAGCCTCAAAACTGAATTAAAATTTATGCCTATCTTCAAAACAAAATTGACAATATTATCTAAAATCCCTTATATTGTCCACATTTACCCTGACATTTTTATGAATTATGAACATGTAAATAGTGCTTTCATTTAGACTTGGTAAATGATGTGGGACCAGCAAATAGTGGGTTAAAAAATCCTGCTAACTCCATCTGGAGCAGCCCTGCTTTCCCCAGACCACATCCTTCATCTTCTCAACACTTCCCTCTGCTCTATTGAATCTGCAGACTCACATATCTGCTGCACACACAGCACTTTGCCCCGTGGTCACGTGACAAAACTGAGCATTTCAACTTCACACCAGATCCAGCTCGATACACGAGGCTATTTCTGAGCAAAAAAAACACAGCAAAAGCAGCTAACCAGTCCATAAGTAATGCATGAACGCCGGAGTTAGCCGCGCTCAGTCACATGATGTATTTTTAGCTCGTGTGAAGCTGCGTTTTTACTGCAGAAAGACAAAACCGGGGGGAGGGGACGCGCTGGCATAACTGTTCCATCTGCTATTTGAGATTCTGATGTTTTTACGGTCCGCAAAGGGATTACAGATGTGGACGCTGTGGAGAGAAAAAAGAGGAAATGACATGGGAAATATATGAGATTGATCGAAAACAGGATTATAGTTTATTATATTATGAAACCAATAAACTGAGTCATTTTCTACAAAGGCATTTTGATGGGTCGGTGACATGAAAAATGAATGTCTGCTGAGTTTTTATAGTTAAAACAGACTTCAGTCTCCATTGTGATGGTCAAATATGCAGAAACGATATGATTTAGATTACTCGAGTTGTGATTATAAAAGATTTAGAAGAATATGGCCCAAGAGATGTCAAATCATCAAATCAAATCAATTTATTTTTGTATAGCCCAAAATCACAACAACAGTCGTCTCTGAGGACTTCCCAAGATTATTAATTTTAGCAAAGGAAATCAAAATAAAACAATACACATTCAATGAAACATTTGATCAAGCAAGTCAAAGCAGATTATTAGTAGAGCTGTCACAGAGATGTCACAATATAAACTTTTAGAAGTACAAATAAAGTAAGAAAAACTCAGTGGTTTATTATTTTTCATGAATGTTGTGAGATTGACAAAACAATAGTGACATTTTAAGCTTAATTTATTTCCCAATGTCCCAATGTTTAGGTTAATTGGGCATCACTGTAAATTTCCCTTAGTGAGTGAATGAGAGAGTGAATGTTTGTCTGTCTAACCCTGCGGCAAGTTGGCCACTGTCCAGGTGTTCCCCGCCAAAGTCACTGGGATAGGCTCCAGTCACCCGCGACCCCTAACGGGATTAAGCGGTAGAAAATGAATGAATGAATGAATGAATGTCCAATACATTATATCACGACAAGTCTGTGACAAGCTGCTTAAATGTTAGAATAGCAATTGTGACAAAAACACACAATATTCTACAGTTAAAGAAACTGTCTGGGACTTACTAGCTGAAGGAAATATATGCGTGCTAATGAACAAACTTATGAGTATGGTTAATACTTTTTGTAAATGATACATTGCACATCTCTAATTCTTTAAATCAGGGGCCCTCAACCACCAGGGCCCAAAACCGGAGGATCTTTTTATTTTATAGCCCATCACTACTTCCTTGTGCTTTACTATAAAAATATAGAGGCACTTAACCCAATAAACAGCCAATTCAAGCAATAAAAGCTAAAAATATACACAATTATCTGATGTATGCATTTAAGTTATTATCTGTGCTTCTCAACTCGACTGGTAACTGGAAAAGAAAATTGTGATAATATCGGTCTTTACAAGAAAAAAAGTTTGGGGCTGCAGCTTTAAATTATTCATTAAATGTCGAACAGTTTTTATGTAATTTGGAAAGAATAATAGATGCATCAGCCGGTTTATTTTCATTTAGTGGAAACTGTCTGACGTCACATCATTGGGGCTCGTTTGCTTCACAGGAGGCAGGGACTTTTTAAAATTTAACCAATCGCTGCTTTTTGGTCATTTTGTCGTCCAGGACATAGAGCATACACATGTGTCAGTGACTGTTGCCGTTTCTATTAAAAGGTACATTATAATTTTTAAAGTTAATATTTGACACAAAGTCAAAGGAGAAGAACAGATACAGTTTGTTATCTCAAGAGTCTGTTGGTTCTGGCTAACGCACCACTTGCTGATTGGACGACTGTACTTCCTGCTTTTTTGGGAACCGTCTTCAGTCCTGCGATACCTGACCTAGTTTCTGAAGAATAATGCACAAAATAGCAAAACTGCATCGCAATAAATATATCACATCATATAATAACCGGGCTCTAAAGATTGTGATATGTATTGACCCTAATCGTCTCATCTCTAACAATGATACAAAAAATAACAAATAATGTATTGGATTTTTTCATAATGCTTAAAGACGCCACACATTTGTATTGTGCAATAATTTCGACTTGATAAGTTACTACAGTAGCCACAGCTTACATGGGGCAGACTGTCAGAAGAAAGTCAGCGTTCTCCAAATACCAACAATCTATCAGACACCAGTTCCATACTGTCAATGTGGGTGAAATCATGCCTAAGCTCTGTTCATTCTAGTGCAGCACCCTGTGTTCCAGAAGTCTCCCATCCAAGTACTGCCCAGGCCCAACCTGCTTAGCTTCTGAGATCTGACGAGATTAGGCTTTAACAAGCTGCTATCAAAGCTCTTCAGTCCAATTAAGCACAAGCTCTCGCTTTCTCTTTCTTTCCCTCTCTCTTTCGTCTCTTCATCTCTCATTCTCTTCCTATCTCTCTCTCCCTCCCTTTCTCTGCCTTGTTTTCTCCCTCGTTCTCACTCTCTCTGCCTTTACCTCTCTCTCTCTCTCTTTTTCACTGTCTCCCCCTTTTTTTCTCTCTCTCATTCTTCCCTTTTCATACATTTCTTCCTCCACCCCCCCCCCCCCCCCTCCCTCCTCTCTCATCCTCATGTTAGCTCTGCTGTCTCTTGTTTCTTCTTCTTCTTCCCAAAGGCTTCTTGTTCAGAATAGTAATTAGTCTCTGACCTGTATTTCACTCTCCTGCCTTTTAATTTCCCAGAATGCTTAGTTTGCTCTCAGGAAAACAATTGTCGACACCTGCTCCAAAACAAAACCACGATCCAAACACTTGTTCAGTCTGAAGTCAAATCAGGGTCACACAACTGTTGTTCTGAAAATTAATCTGCGGAAAATACAGAAAATACAGCAAAAATCTGCATACTGGTGGTTCATGCGCAAACTGTTTTTGCAGATGTGGCGCTGCTGTGTCTCTGTGTCTTATAAAAGGCTCTCAGCTTTTAGTCAAGTAGATGATTTGTCTGTAGATGGTATCGTAGACCACAGACTACCTATGATGATGATGATGGTTTATTTGTATAGCACATATTCACAGAGATGTCTTCCGAAGTGCTTCACACAGAAACCTCCCTCCTCCTCGCTCAGTGACAACAGCAGCCCTGGGGCAGCTCAGCAGAAGTAAGCCGCCTAAACACCTGGTACCTCAACCTCCGACCACCACCAAGCATTCTCTAACATGCATGTCATTGGTTGGTCTTCCACAATGCTGTGCTTCTGTGATCCAAAAAATTATGCTTCCAGTTAAAAAAACCCACTTTAAGAACCACTGCCTAAAACTGTCTGCACGGAGTTTCAAATCTTTCGCAATTTTTAGACGTATCAAAAACAGAGCAAGCCACACACATAAGGACATTTACAAGGATTATTTGTCTGACAGTGGCATCATGTGGCAGAAGAACAGAGACGACACAGACTTGTGGAGCGCAGTAGGAATGGAACGATGTACAATAATATCACTAATCGCGATAATTAAGGGTCGCAATTAAATAATCGTGGCACTTTTTCATAATCATGATAATCGTAAGTGACAATAATAGCAATTTTTGCAGCAAGCGCGCGCCTGTGGTTTCATAAGAGCATCTAAAATCTGACTGAGTGAACCTAATAAGAAGCTGTGTAATGGTTAAACAAAGAAAAGGTTCATGTGGCAAAGTTAATTAATGACTCTGAGACAAAGTTAGTAGATTTTTGCTCAACATTGTAAACATTTGTTCACTTTGAATCATTATTGATTGTACTTAGACCAAAATACAATAAGTAGTTGTTCAAACACAAACATATTGTGCACTAATAAATACAGTATTTCAGTGATTTTGAATCTGTGCTTTTTTACGTTTAATAAATTATCATGATAATATCGTTAATCTCAATTATTTTGGTCACAATAATAGTGAGTGCAAATTTTTATATTGTCCCACACCTATTTTCACATCATTTAAGGAGCAGGTGTGTTGGAGATGAAGTTTGTAATGCTCGTCAAAAGAATCTTGCACTTTGACTACGAACACAAAGTGTTACATTTACAGATGATGAGCCAATATTTTTTCTTTATTTGATCTTTTTAAGAGTCGTCGTCACAAGGCAGATGCACCAGATGCTTTTGTTGTAAAGGTCCTCGCTTAGTCGACTAATCGACCATTAGGGCATGTCTTTAGTCACATTTCTTTTGTCGGCTGCAGCTCTGGTGTTGTGTCTAATCCAGTGTATTCTTTTCACAAGCCGAGGAAACACTGGAGAGTTACTGTACTTGCCAAACCAGCTTTAAACAAATCCTGACACTTATCGGCTCAACAAACATCCGTTTTAAACCATTTAAACTCAAAGCTTCTCACATTCATCATCGAACACATACGTCTGCTTTCAATAGAAATGTACTGACTAATGTTGAGAATCGCCAAATCTCCTGCAAGCGTTCAGCTGCATAACCTCTATGCTCAACAAACACTGTCCAACTATTGAAAAACTTCAAATAATGTTGACAAATGAGGCCTTTACTGACGCCAAACGCAGAGCAATTATTCTAATGTTGTTATTATCCTCATTACATTTATATTTGACCACAGCGGGAGTGGTTGGTTATGTTGTTGTGTCCTTGGGCAAGACGCCTCACGCCTTTCGTCCAGATTTAGACAAAGACAGCAAGTCCAATTCAAATCCGATAAATGTCAAATCAAAAATAAGCTTCTCTTTGTACGTTCACACAAAACATGTTAAATGTCAGAAGTCCATCATTCGAACAATAAAGAGTTTTTTTACAACTCGACATGTGTAAAGAGACAGACAAGTAGAAGCGTGTTCAAGCCCTGCAGCCACAACTGACAAAAGAGAAGCTTCAGTTCACAGCACGAGAAAACCAGTGAGGAAAAAGAGTTCGGTCAGTGAAAAAAGAAAATATTTATATGGAAACGTGTTGTAATTAAATACAGGATCAACAATTAGTAATGATCAAATCAATTCTAACAAATACGGCTGTGAGCACAAATAAGGGCTGGGCCATTAATCGAAAAATTGAGAGATCGAGATCGAATTGAATAGTGCTGTAGTGGACCAAAGAAATTCTTGGTCGACTAAAGTCATGTTTCATCGACCAATTAGTCGACTAAAAAGGGGGCGTGTCTTCCTGGTTTGATCATTTATTTGACCTTAACAGTTTTTCAAACACTTAAAATACGTTGGACATATTAACCTAGCTCACTGCGGCACGGTGGCAGAGCAGATAGCGCTCTGGCCTCACAGCAAGAAGGTCGCGGGTTCGATTCTGTGTGGGAGTTTGCATGTTCCTCCCCGTGTCTGGGTGGTTTCCTCCGGGCACTCCGGTTTCCCCACCAACTGATAACATGCATGTTAGGGAACACTTGGTGATAGTCGGAGGTTGAGGCGCCAGGTGTTAGGTGAATCGCCTCCGCTGAGTTGCCCCAGGGCAGTTTACTGTCACTGAGTGGGGAGGAGGGGTTCATCTCACTGTGAAGCGCTTTGTGACTCTGTGTCTGTGAAATGCGCTGTACAAATAAAGATTACTTACTTACTTACTTCTATGTAAACTTTTATAATCTGCAGAATTAGTCAACTAATATAAATTTAGTTCGACAAAGCCCTGGAATTGAAACATATTTGGTGGTGGGTTTTGAATTGAAAGATCAAAAACCTGTAAAAATGTGTAGTTTGGAGCAAAAGTCACCAATATTCTGCCTTTGAGGCAGAATATTGATATATAGTTTGAATAAATGGGACATATTAAAAGGTTTTTTTTTTTTTCTCATGAATGGCATTTTTCTTTTGTTTTTGAAAAGGTTAAACAAAATTAAATCGAAAATCGAGATTGATAAAAAAATTGTGATTATATTTTCACCCAGCCCTAGCAAAATTGTATACAGTATCATGATTTTCTTCAGCCAGATCAGGATTTAGATTTTAGCCCGATGTATGTACTTTTATTGCCTTTGAGGTAAATACAAGTACCTGAAAGACTAAAAGACTAAATCCAGCTGTTAAAGAGTGATCAGTGTTGCCAGATTTTCAGAGAAAAACAAGCAATCAAGCAAAAAAAAAAAAATCAATGCGACTTCAACTCTTCAATAAAGGTATTAAATAATGAATTAATTAAAACACAATGGCTAATGCCTAAAGTGGGATACACCTAAAATCCTTGACGAGAACAAGATCTTAATTCATCATAATAAATTGTACTTGCAGAATAGTCTCACAAAACTTCCAAGCTTTTTGTAAAAGATTTAGGTTTAGTCTTGACTCTGGCACCAGCAGGAGTCCAGATAGTTTTCATAATTTGAGGTGGGAGGTGACACTTCCTCTTGCCTCCTTAAACTTGCTTGTGCTTGTGCTTGTGCTTGTGCTTGTGCTTGTGCTTGTGCTTGTGCTTGTGCTTGTGCTTGTGCTTGTGCTTGTGCTGTGGGCCTCTGGGTGTGTCTGTCTCAGGTAATAGACTGAATCGGGTTTCACTCCTCACAGTTCAACAGCTCTGACAAAACTCTTCCACAAACATCCAGAACGTGTGACTCTGCAGAGGAAAGCAGACACAGAAAAGCAGACACAGGAAACATGTGAGTCAGAGAACTGCTCCTGCTGATGGTTTTAAATAAGCTGCGTGAAAGCAACATCACAATCAAGGCTCTGGCCTTGAGGATGCACGATCCAGTCTTTTCAGTTTCGATATCGTTTTAATCCGTTGATACCAACTGATTCTAGTTTAACGCCTGAAACACATCTGAAATTTGGTTATAAAATGTAATGTTTATAGTGCAAGTCACAACTTAACAACTTAATCAGAATAAAATGTAAATGATTAGACATTTTGAATCAACAAAAGCCTGTAAATTAGTCTTATTATGTCTAATTTAAGGCACAGCCAGGATAAAATTTCCAAATTTCTTGGATCTGCACAATATCTGATGCTAGAATCAGATTAGTGCAGAGTTGAAAACATTAGTTTGGGGCATTCTTCATCAATATCTTTTATGCCATACTGTGGAATATTATCACTAAAGGAAGAACATTTCTATGGAAACAAACGAGTGGAGGCTCCTCTAGGACAGTGGTTCTCAACCTGAGGGTCGGGACCCCCATTGTGGTCGTGAAATTATTTCTGGGGGTCACCCTGAGCATGTAAAAAATGTAATATTAAGATCTTAAACCAGGTTTAACAGCTTAAAATACAGTGATAGATGTATAATCTAATTTACTGGCCTACAAGATGAATTTATAGGTTTATGTCTTCCCATTAAAATCAAACATTAGATTAATGACTTTATCACTTTGCAGGTAGCCTACATTTGTATTTGGGGGTCGGGAATGTCTATGGTTGTTATTTTGGGGGTCACGACTGAAAAAAGTTGAGAACCACTGCTCTAGGACACAAAAGAGTCAGTTTAAGGAGATGCAAGCGTAAAAACAGTAAAAACATGAAAAAATAGACTTTTGAGGAAGACCAATATAAAGATCATTACAGTAATCTAATCTGCTTGTAACAGACACAGAGTATTTCAGCATCTGTAATGGAGAAAAACTAAAGTTACTATACTGATTAAAGTTGAGGTCAAAGTATATCTGCTATCTGTTTATATATTTACCCCAGAGAATACTCCTCTTTAATGTTACTGTCCTTTTAGTTTGCGTTTCAGTATAGTATAGTATTGTATTGTCCTATGTTTTTCATTGAGACGCCATGACTCAGTGTGGGATACCCCTGTCTCAGAGCGTAAAAGCTAAATTAGGCACAATTACTCAGTGTAAGTGGACACCTGTGATACTGCCTTTTCTCTGGGCTGGAGGTGAGTAACTTAACCTCCGTCTCAAACCCAATGTTTTGTGTTTGCAGCATTTTTCATCGATTTCCAGCAGGACCACTCTCCGTCTGCTGTGACTGATACTGCCTTTTCCCTCCAATGACAGCTGGGTCTGAGACTTTCCCATGAATATCTCTTACAGCGCGGCCATAACAATCCCTCGTTTTGTCTCCAAAGACCAGACTCTCCAGGCAACAAGAAGGAAAATATGCATCAGCACATTTTTGCAATTCAAAAGAAGTTGGGACTTTGTTGTAGATATGAAGCAGTCAAAAGTATCAAAAACTAAACTAATCAAACAGACAAAACAGCAGTCATGGCATTTTGCAAATTGCTTCTAATAAAATTCTGATTTCGTTGAGGAATGTCAAGATCATTAGGTAAATCAATAGTTGCGATAAATCAAGTCACAGTTTAATAGGGGTTATGAACTAACAATTTCGGTCTTCGATTGACCAAAGACGTTACATCCAGTGGCGTAGTTTCTATGGTAACACAGCTGTTAACCTTGGCCAATAGGCTAAAGCTACAAACCTTGTTTTAGACCTAAGAGGAAGTCCATGTTTTGTTCTATGTCCTTTGTTGATGTTTTTATCAGGTGCGCGCTTGAGGCTGCAAATGCGAAACTAGTCCAGATGTATTGCTCTGTTTAAATAAAGTCCTCTTTGTCATCTGTTGTAGACGCAGCGACGACTGTAACAGCATGAAAAGTGCAGCTTCTGAGTCGCGTTTCCGTAGGTAAAAGTTGTAAAGGTGTGTGCAAACAGATGCTTTGCGCACACATCGAGATTGACTGCACTTGTGAGGTAGAGGGACAGGAAGAGGTGAGCACTCGCACCGCTCATTTTCAGAAAGACAAAAGTGATAAACGCCAGCCAACAACATTTATCTATTGAAACCCAACTCAAGCTGCACTTTTACTGCTGTTACAGCCGTCGCTGCGTCTACAACAGATGATAAAAGAGGATGTTTTTTACATAAAGGATCGCTAGCCCAGGACTATTACCCCAAAACATCTGATGTTCATAAGAGGAACCCCGCACTTCCTCTTATGTTAAGGTTTGTTGCTCTAGTCTAGCCAGCGTATAGGAGATGGACTTTCTATAAACAATAAACAAATGATATATAAAACCTTATAGGCCAGGGTTAACAACCGAGTCATTTTGACAGACAACTAAGCTGGATCTAGTGTTTTAAGTGTTTTGGATGAAAAAATGACAATTGTAATTGCAAATGTTTGTTAAATTGTGTAGTTGTTTTTTTTCCGCAATAATCATAATACTAAAACTTGATATTGCGACGCCACTAATTTTAAGTGTGCAGCCTTACTTATGAAATCATTACATTCTACAACGTGAACGCAACCTATTGTGATGCTGCTGATTATCACAAGTGTATTCAGAGTCAGGGTTTTTCCGAACACGTTTTGAACCAGTTTTCTTCATCCGGCTCCTTTATCTCTCATGTGTTGTGTGATTTTTTTTTTTTGTGTGTGTGTGATCCGCCCACTTTAACCTCTTCACTGTAAAGACACAAAGAGGCCATTGAAGCCGTCACAGAATCGGTGATTTAGACTCAGAGGAATCCGGAGCAGAGCTGAGGAGGAGCGAGTGGGCAGCGACATACATGATTATTATTAATGCAGAAGCTCATGTTAACACTTTAAGTAACGATAAACTGATTAAGGTTTTAATTTCGAGACTACGGCTTTAAGTATCTCAATCAATTTCAGCGTAGGGACTGAAAATAACTTTTTAAAATGATCAAAATACAGTAAAATAGATTACTGTAATTTCTGCCCTATTGAGCGCACCTGAATATAAGCCGCACCCACTAGATTTAAGTAAGAGAAATGATAAAGTACATATATAGGCCGCACTTGTTAATAGTAAGTCTATGAGAATCTATAATTTTGCTGCATTGCCATATAAGCCGCAGTGTACAAAGCTTGAGAAAAAAGTAGCGGCTTATAGGCTAGAAATGACGGGTATAATGTGATAATAACAAGTCAGCAACTTTATTGACCCTATTTGTCCCGCCTACTTTTCTAGGACATGCACTTCCTGTTTAGCTGCATTTAGACTGTAGATTTCAGTCGATGGGTTTATTTTAATTGTCATTATATGTAATTGAAATTGCCCCACAAGACAGACCAACGAACACGTTAGCTACCTTAACACAGCTAAAAAGGAAGTGCATTTCCAAGCCAAGTGGGCGGGACAAAATACGGTCAATAAAGAATATAATTTTAAGCATTATGAAACATTCTGGGTGAAATCAGCCAGTAAACAGTCGACTTAATGACACAATCATGATACTGGCTGAACTAATATCATGGCTGTCGATGCCTGATTCAGCAAAATTTCATGAATCAGAAGAGATATCTGATTAAAGTATTACATCGGTGCATCACTGTCATTAGGGTCAAAGTGTCACTTCTGCACCAGACTCTCCGTCTCCAGACTCCAGGTTCTCGTTATGATGAGATTCAGTAATTTGGAAAATTTCAGACTCAAATCTGTACAACTAGTTGCATCAAATAAAAGAGAAATATCAAGCTGTGCTGTGTGCACGGAATTTCAGTTGGCTTGCGATTGTTCAAAAATGCTAACTTCTGTACATACAACCATTTCCTGTTAGTGTTAGCATTCAGACACAATTATGTCTCTTTTTAACCCTCCTGTTATGTTCATTTTTCAGGAACATCAATGGTGTTCCGGGTCAATTTGACCCGGTGCCTTTTTAATTATTCAAATGATATCCAAAACCAAAAAAATACTTACAAGCATTGTTAATATTTTAATACTAAGTCAATTACAAACTTACAATCAATATTTAGAGCAATGCTGTTCCCTACCTGTGACATGTAATGATTGATTCAATTAGGATAGTTCATAAAAAATACATGTTGAAACTTTTTTTTTGCCCCCAATCCCAATTCTCTTTTGTACCCCTACACCTACCCCTTAGCCTTACCCCTACCCCTTCCCCTACACCAGGGGTGCCCAAAGTGGGGCCTGGGGGCCAAATTCGGCCCGCCAGATGGTTCAATTTGGCCGCGAAGGGTTGTTCAGGTTTGTTAGGACTAACTGTTTGATTCCATTTTGAGCTGAAAAGACTGTCAAATGACAAAATTCGTGTGCAATCTCTTAAAACGTGTTAATAAAAGATATTTTAATCTTCATCTCTTCTCAAAATGTTTTTTTTTAATGCCGAACAAAATTATGTTCGGCCCTTGGCATTCTTCGATGCAATACATTTTGGCCCGCGAAGAAAAAAATATGCAAAATTTGGCCCACCAAGGAAAAAAGTTTGGGCACCCTGCCCTACACCTTAAAAACAAGGGCTAAGGGGTAGGACAGCCCTAAGAAATTGGACAGCCCTTGTGTGTATTTTATTTTATCTTTTTTTAAGACAAGCTCACAGACGTGTGATGGTATAATGAAATTATGATAATCATAATAATATAATAAAATGTGGTTAAATATATAGTACAATAGAATAAATAATAAAACATATTATTTGTATTAGCATTATTAATAATATAACAACATATAGCATAATAGAATAGTATGTAGTTGCCTATAATATTCATTTATCAAGTTTCACTATATTACGTATAGACTACTAGGTTATTTTATTAGATTGTAGGCCTATATTGTTGTGTATTGTATTTTATAAATAGGCTATATTCATTTTTAAGTAGTAAGTAGTATTAGAATGTTTTTTTTATTATTATTATTTATTAGGCTGTTAGGTCTATTATTGGTTCTTTTATTATGCAGACACCTTTGACCTTTTAACTATGGGATTATAATTTATCTTTTTCTGATCTCAGTCCAGCAACACAGTTGGGCAACTTATATAAATGAACTTTCTTGCAAGAGGACTTTTGTGTAAAATAAACGTGAACTGTTTCACTTCCATTTGGCTTCATACGTTTCCTCTGGGCGTGGCAGCGTGTGACTGGAGCTCTGGGGCTTGTGACAGATCCTGTCCCGCTCTCCAGCCGCAGAGAGCCGGGGGAGGAGCTGTGAGCCTGGGCAGCTCTGTCCTCCGGCCGGGTGTGGATTCCCTAACACCGCGGAGAAACAGCGTCTATCACTCCGCGGTGTTGAATCCACCTCGGCCGGGGAGCGTCAGAGGAGTGCAGGCTCACTGCTCCCTCCCCTGCTGAGTGTCCATTAAATGTGGGTGGAGTTTTCTCGCGAGAATATGAACGGTTCTCATCAATAGACATAACACCTGCATGTGTGTATGTGTGTGTGTGTGTGACTGATGCTGTAGTAGGTGTATGTATGTGTGAGTTTGTGACTGATACTGTGTGTGTGATTGAGGTGAAATATCTCACAGTTACAAAGAAAGAAATAGTCTGACGTTATGACACCATTTTATCTCCAGTTTGACTTCCGGGTCAAATTGACCCGAACAGTATCTATGCAATATAAATGTGCAGGGGGTGGTTGCAAACATGTAAGATTAACCATTTTTTCAATAGATGTTTATTATACAAAATAAGGCAAGCAGAAGAAATTTCATACTGAAAAAATATTTAAAAGTATTTTTTCTATCTCTTCAAACTTTGAAACGGGTCAATTTGACCCGTAACATAACAGGAGGGTTAAACACACAAGTGTCTCTGGTGAAATATTCCTCTAATATGTAAAGTCTTTAACATGTTTTCTGTTACATTCACCACAACTGTCTGATCTAAAGAGTATTTATTAGTTTTAAACTGATGTAGTGAAAACCTCATTGAAGAGTATTGAACAGGAAGTCGTTGTATGTACAGGATGTACTATTTTAAACCAAAACAAGACAACTGCACTCAGCCAATAGAGGTTATGCAGGTGACATCACAGCATTCTAAATGTTCATGCTGAGTGGCAAGAATGCATTAGAGTCAATGGAGAGAAAGGACATTTTCTCTTGTAAGAGTTCAATAAACAGCTAAAACTGAAAAAACTAAACTACAGTTTGATAACAAATTCAACCCACCACAAGTCTACTGAGCAATTGGTTTTGTAACTGACATATAAAAAGAGAAAATCAAGTCAACAGTTGTAGCAAAGCAGATAAACTTTAGCTTCTCACATTTATTAGACATTAAATTACACACAATTAAACTTATTACCTTTGTCTTCTTAAAAATAAGTTTTTGAGTCCATTTGTTGCAGTCAAAATGTCCTAAATCATCAACTGTTTTTAGCAGACAAGTTTGTAGCAGACAAGCCGTTGCCACGACAACAAAGAAATACATTGAAGAAATGCCACTCATTCTAAAGTTGCTAAGCATTTTTGGAATAAAATTAAGTCACCTGCATAACCTCTATTGTATTTAAGATATACAAACTACTAAGTTAGTGTAGGGCTGCTCGATTATGATGAAAATAAGAATCACGATTATTGAAATCTCGATTATTCAAACCATTATTTGTTTAGATAAACTACAAAGCGGTAGTGCCCTTAAATGTACAAAGTGAAGAGATAAAATGAAATATGTAACAGATCTCACAGAAATAAACCTAAATAAATGTATTCTACAATTGTAAAGAAACCACCTATTTTCCATATAAAGGAATTAAAGAACAGGTTTATAAGTTACGGTCAATAATCACAATTACTCCATTACACAATTTTTGTAAATAATTACTAATTGATTATTAAATTGAGACTGAAATTTGATTAATTGCACAGCCCTAAGCTAGTGCAACAGTCAAGAAAACCATTCCGAGATGATGGTAAACTCTCCTGAACCTCCTCTCCTGCTGCAAGTTTAGCAGAGTGCGGTGGTAATGAAATGTGGTCCTGGTGTCCAAGACAAGACCGAGTCCAAGCACGCTCAAGAACAAGACAAGACACATTTGCTGGATCAGGTATTGGCTCCATGATATCAGTTCAGCCAATGGGCTGTGTGCACGGAATTTCAGTTGGCTTGCGATTGTTCAAAAATGCTAACTCAGAAGACACAGAAGTGTTCTCTGATGAAATATTCCTCTAATATGTAAAGTCTTTAACATGTTTTCTGTAACATTCACCACAACTGTCTGATCTAAAGAGTATTTATTAGTTTTAAACTGATGTAGTGAAAACCTCATTGAAGAGTATTGAACAGGAAGTCGTTGTATGTACAGGATGTAGTATTTTAAACCAAAACAAGACAACTGCACTCAGCCAATTGGTTGTGCCTGTCGCATCCCTTTTCGTAACGGAAGACCCGATTCATACCGTTAGCCTTATTTCTTTTACATTGTTTTATTCGTATTGAAATTTTAATTAAACACAGACGAAACTAATCTATTAAACACAAAATTCCCTTACAGAGTTCAACAAAGCAAATGATTGTAAAATGAGATTTTTACTGTTTAAAGCCGTAAATGCCTGATTAAGCTAGTTCCGGCTGCTATCTGTTAGCTTAAAATGGCGATAAATAAATGTGCCGTTTTGAGCTTTCTATTGGCAAACTTTTGCAAGATACATTCATAAATATCAATATAAAGAAATAAGATTAAATGCACACTTACAAATAATGTGTTTAAAAGACGCAATTTCGGTCTGCGCATGCGTCATTGACCTAAAAAGGAACTTCCAGACGAATCGGGTTACCAGTACGAAAAGTGACTTGACAGTGCCTTTAAATGGACATAATAAGACTCTTTAACAGACTGTTGTTGACCCAGAGCTTCTCATTACTTTGAAATTTTATCCTATTAAGTTGCTAAGTTTTTGAGAAGAAAATAAAAGCTATCTTAGATAGGGCTGGGCAATGTCGTGATAAAAATCGAATTGTCTTTTATGAATTTTGAAGGTTGTTTTTTTGGGCCTCACTTTTAAGTCATAAAAGAGGTGGTGTTTAGCTATTTTTTAGGTCTGACTTAAAAATATAATAGATCTTTAGCATATTTGCATGTCTAAAAATCGCTATAAATGTTGAAAATTGCTAGAAATTTGTTTTGTGGAGATACACAACGTTCTAATTATTATTTTTTATATATATATATATATATATATATATATATATATATATATTATATATATATATATATATATATATATATATATATATATATATATATATATATATATATATATATATATTGGGGTGCACGGTAGCCAAGTGGTTAGAGCTCAGGCTTCCAATAAGGAGGTCGTGGGTTCGACTCCCGGGTCGGACCATATCAACATCTCACGATCTCTCTGGGTGGAGTTTGCATGTTCTCCCCGTGTCACCGTGGGTTTTCTCCGGGTACTCCGGTTTCCTCCCACCTCCAAAAACATGCATGTTTAGGTTAATTGGGCATCACTGTAAATTTCCCTTAGTGAGTGAATGAGAGAGTGAATGGTGTCTGTCTAACCCTGCGGCAAGTTGGCCACTGTCCAGGGTGTTCCCCGCCTAAGGCCCAAAGTCACTGGGATAGGCTCCAGTCACCCGCGACCCCTAACGGGATTAAGCGGTAGAAAATGAATAGAAAAAATGAATGAATATATATATATTTTCTTAATTGAAGGGTTGAGGTCACTTGTTTTAGGATTGGTCACTTGTTTATCTCTGAAATCTGGCAACACGGATCAGCCTATGACGGCTGGATCTAGACACTAACCATGAAGAAGGAACTTTCTAAAAAAGCAGATGATTGTTATTAAACAAAAGCAATTTGAAAATAGACAGTTTACAAGAACCGGGATAAAACTGAAATCGTGATCTGGCTCCAAGAAAATTGTGATATAAATTGTTTGCCATATCGCCCAGCTCTAATCTTAGTTGTTATTCTATTGGCCGATATCAGGTATCAGCAAAAGTATCAAAATCAGTATCGGAACTGAAAAAGCTAGATCAGAGCATTTCTTGTGTTAGGGAATGTCCTTACAAAATGACTCTGGCATTTCCCGTGTGAAAAAGAAAAAAAAAAAAAAAGAGAGAGAGAGAGAGAAGCAGAGAACACGAAAGAGAGAAAGAGCGAGAGAGAAAGAGAGAGAGAAAGAGAAGAGAGAAGCAGAGTGCACGAAAGAGAGAGAGAAAGAGAGAGAGAAAGAGAAGAGAGAAGCAGAGTGCACGAAAGAGAAAGAGCGAGAGAGAGAGAAAGAGCGAGAGAGAGAGAGAAAGAGCGAGAGAGAGAGAGCGAGAAAGAGAGAGAGAGAAGCAGTAGCAGGCAGATTACAAGCTGCATGTGGATCTAGGTCATAGAGCATCAGGGGTCGACCCACTGCTGCTGCTGAGGCTGACACTGTGACATCACTTCCTGTGCCCTGCCGGATCTGTTTACCTGATCTGTAACAGCAAACAACAGCGATAAAACCAGTCTGTAATGATACTACAATTTTTTAAACTAGATCTAAAGCAGAACTACATTCATTCTAAACTCAGGACAAAAGAAAGAGTCGACTGTAGGTGCCCATCTAAACGAAAATTAGGTCAAAACTAGGAATATATAAAGAATATCCAAGACTTGACACAGAGCAAAATCAAAGCAGAAACATAATCACTTCCTGTGCTTCTGTTTTTTACATCTGTTTATCTGATCTGTGACATCAAACATCTTTTATCTGCTGCATGTTTTCTTTTGGGACACTTTGAGTCGCTTCTATAAAAGTTTCTTCTTTTACTAAGTTTTTGCATGAGCTCATATGTATTTCTTTAGCTCCCAGACAGTTTCTTTACGATTTGTCTCTCTTCCTCTCTGTTCTCTCACTTTCCATCCTCCCTCTCTCTTTCTGTCTCCTCTCTCTCTCCTTCTCTATCTCTCTCCTTCCTCTCTCTTCACTCTCCCTCTCTCTTTCTCTCTCCTTCTGTCTCTCTCTCTCTTCACCTTCCCTCTCATCTCTCTCCATCTGTCCCCACCCCTGTTCTCCCTCTCTTTCTTCCTCTCTCTCTCTCATCTAAACCCTTTTCTTGTCTCTTCCCCCTCCCCCTCTCTATCTTACCTCCCTCTCTTCTCTTACCTTTCTCTGTTTTCCTCTCTCCCTTACTCTCCTCTCATCTCTTCTACTCTTTCTGTCCTTCTCTATTTCCTCTCTCTTTCTATCCCTTTATCCTCTTCATTCCGCCCCCTCTTCTTCCTTTATCTCTCCCCTCTCTTTGTTCTCGCTTTCTCTTTTCCCCTCTCTCTCTTTTTCTTTCTGTCTCTCTCTTCCTCTCTCTCTCTCTCTCTCTCTCTCTCACTTCCATCCTTCCTCTCTCTTTCTGTCTCCCTCCCTCCCACTCAGTCCTTTCTCTTTCTCCTCTCTCTCCCTCGCCCCCTCCCTCTCATCTCTCTCCATCTGTTGCCACCCTTTCTCTCTTCCTTTCTCCCTCTCTGCACCCCTCTCTCTCTTTTCTCTTTCCCTCTCTTCTGTCTCTCTCTCCTCTTCCTCTTCTGTCCCTTTCTGTTTCCTCTCGGTTTCTCTACTTTTGTCCTCCTGTTCTTCCCCTCTCCCTCCTTTATCACTCTCTTTCTCCCTCTCTCTCTCTATCTTCTCTGCTCCCTCTCTCTTGCCTCTCTTTCTTCCCCTTCTCTTCTCTCTCTTCTGTCCTCCTGTCTCTCTCCATCTCTCTATCTCGCTCTCCTCTTCATTCTTTTTCTCTCCACTCTCTCCCTTTCTATCTCTCTCACTTCCTATCCTCCCTCTCTCTCTTTCGTCTGTCTCTCTCCCTCTCTCTCAATCCTTCTCTCTCTTTCTCTCCTTCTGTCTCTCTCCTCACTTCCTCTCCTTCTCTCTTCTTTCTGTCTCTCTCATCTCCTCTCTCTTTCTCCCTCTCAATCCTTTTTCTCTTTCTCTCTCGCTCCCTCTTCTTCTTTCTGTCCCTCTCTCTTACTCTCTCTGTTCCTTCCCCTGTCCATCATTTATATCTCTATCTTTCTCTGTCTTCTGTGTCTCTCTTCCCCTCACTCTTCCTCCTTCTTTCTCTCTCTCTTCTCCCCTTTCTCTTCCTCTCTCTCTCTCGTGCTGAACGTGAGTATTATATAACGGCGTATGGACAGCAGCAGCAGCAGCAGACGTCAGGCCCGGCGCTGAGAGAGAGAGAGAGAAGCGGCTGAATTATTGAACGCAGGTTGAGTGCTGCTGCTGCTCTCTCCGTGTCAGATGGTGAACACAGACTTTGAACTGAACCGAAAAACGACAGGTGGACGACAGAATACACACCTAAAACTGAGGTCTGTGTTGAGCGCGGTTAGGGTTTATTTTTTGTCATGTCTACGTCGACCAAAAATATGCATTATGTTATTGGGATAAGAAGAGTTTATCCCAGCACACAGCATGTTTTTACAACTTTTTCAACATCTGAAAATCTCATTTACCTGCATTTTTTTTTCTGTGAGCTGTTTAACATAACTATTTCGTCAAAAATCATTAAAAATTACTAGTTTGGAAAGCGGACCTGTCCTTTTAGTCGACTAGTTGAACAGTAAAATGTCTTAAGGTGGCGTAGGTGATTTTCACACTGCAAACACAATTTACATTCTCTCATAATTCTTCAACACATTGTTTTAATATCAATATGTATTAAGTTTAGACATAAAGCCCTCTGTTTTCTCTTTTTAAGTGAAACTGAAGCGACCACTCAAGCTCAGCCAATCAGAACGCTGCATCTGCTCCTGATCAGAACTAAATTCATTTATTATTTAGATTCAGACAGTACTCCTGGACGGTCTAATTTTTTCACAAAAGTGCGCATTTATCATTGACTTTTTGGTGGAAAACACAAAGTTTGCTCATTTACAACTAAAAAAGTTAGCTACCCCAACTTTAAGTTCAATCTAGTCGTATACAATAATAACGTTTTAACAAATATGTTTGAGCCTTTTCCTGTTGAACAGACATAACATTGTCCGAAATATATCGTAATCAAGATATGTCAAATATTATCAATATATGCCTATCTATATTTATTTTTTCAATATGCCCTATGCATTTGCTCTCTATCTCTCCTAGTCTCTTCTCCTTTCACCCTTCTCATTCTCTCTCTTTCCCTTTCCTTCTTTCTTTTCTCTCTCTCTTATCCCTCCCTTTGCATCGATCGCTAGCACCTCCATCTTGCGTGTAGCTCACACTCATGCAGAGCCAGCAGATAGCAGGCAGACTCTCTCCCTCTCTACGCCCCTCCTCATCTCTTGGTCCTTATCTTCTTCCTCTCTCTCCTCTCTCTTACTCTGCCTATCACGTCTAGATTTGGTCCGATATAGATTGACATGTCGAGGGAGAATGACGACGTGATCTCTCTCTTCCTTTCCCTCTCCTACCTACATCTGTTATAGCTCCCAGCCCTCTCTACCTCCCTCCTTTCTCGAGTCTCTCTCATCCAGTCCTTCACGATACTCTGATCTGCGCTCGCATTGTACGCAACTACTGCAGGACACCATGAACGACACTACTTTCACCTCAATCCTCTCTCGTTTTATCCTCCCATCTACTTTTCTTTCTCTCTCGCCTTCTCAGTCTTCAACTCCTGATGGTCTGTCTTGAAACAATTTACCAGTAGTCAGAGGGAATGAGCAGGGGCGCCTCTGCCTCTGCTCTCCTCTCTCCTGTTCGCACCCCCCCCTCTCTTCTCTTCTTTCTCTCCTAATCCCCTCTGTCCTCCCTCTGCCCTCTCTCTCGACCTACTACTTCTCTCTATCTCATTCAACGTCTTGATTTTGGCTCCCTAAAGAGTTGTTGAAACATGTCGCGGAAGCAGACATGGAGGCAGGGCTGAGCTTCTCTTCTACTTTCCTCTCTCCGCCTCTCTCTCTATCTCTTCTCATACTCTATCCACCTCCTCCTTGCTATCTCCTACATACACTACATCATTTCTCTCCTCTCTCTCTCCGCTCCTTCACCGTCACTATTGATCGATTCGTATATATAGAAACTACTACACAGAACAGACTAATACGCAAGGGCACACTCTCCATCCTTTACTCTTCTCCTGCTCTCTGATTGCCCCCCCCCCTGTCTCCCTCTTCTTTCTCCTTCATGTATCCCCATCTACCATGATCTCACCCTCTGCCCACTCTCATTTCTCTCTCTCCTTCTATCCGGTCTCACGTCTGTATTTCGGATATCGTATGTTGAACATGTACGGCAGCAGAATGAGCAGATGGCCAAGCAGCTCAATCACATTACATACTCAAAAGCTCGGAAAGTGGAGTCGTGTCCAGCGTCCACGTGACACCTGCCACAACACTCTCAGGTAGTCGTAACATCTTGCTGTATCTGGATGAACAAACTATACATGGCAAGGAATTACTTTCATTTTCTTTTCTTACCCAATTTAATCTAAGTGTATGCTGTTTCGATCAGATTGCTGGGATTGAAACTATTGCGCTTCGTTTATGAACCCGTCACCTAAAAAAATTAGAGACCTATTTAGGTATTCTACTAACAGATTTTTTAAACAAGCGTCAACGATAACTGAGTATTCGAGAACGACAAAAAAGCTCATTTTTTGTCGCCTACCACTGAATCGGTTGATCCTCAAGTAGCAAATTAAGTCTTAAAGTCACAGCATCGAAATCAGTTGTCGAACCCCTGAAAAAAAGACAACTTGGAATTCATCCGCGAACAAGCAAATAGCATACGAATTCCACTGTAAAGTAATAACAAGGCAGTTTAAAATGCTGGATACCTTCTGCCTTAAAGTTTACATGTCCAACATGAACCTCATCAGCTATGTACATTTGACCTGTTTATTGTTTCTCTCCTCCACTCCTCTTTCTCTTGCATTAACTTAAAAAAATCTAAGATTGAAAACGATTTTGACTCACACGCATGTCATGTTATAATCAACAGAACATTTAAGTTAATTTCTAACTTATTGGCATGTATGACCCAATGAGCAGTGAAAAATTTAGGGCAATGAAATGGTATTCACGAACAGATAGTTGCCAGCCATGGTAGCTGACGCATGACATCACAAGCAAATATCAATAACGCATCCAGAAATAACTAACTTGTGTTAAAAAAAGAGGACTCTGACACGAGTATTTCCTTTTGTCATCGACCTAACAAAAATAAGGTGACGTGTAGTCATTGGACTAAGACAAGAACAAAGCAGCTGTGATTCTGACTTAAAAAACAGATAAATATACAATTTCATTCCTAAATCAAACAAGTCAAACTCACAGAGCTGAACAAAAATCAGATTAACCAACAGATAAGAAAAAGCAAATAAAGTAAAATCAGTACTGAGCTATGTCTCTGTTATGTTTGGGTTGTTTGATTCATAAGATGACCTGCAGCTGTGACAAGTGTAAATGTAGCTCTGGTCACATGTGTATTTGTAACCTTGTCCAGCACCGAATGTTTACCTCTACGAATATTTGTGTGGCAATGCACAACTGGAAGAACTAAAGCTCTCTACCCTTCCAGGTCCGCACATCGATTGATTTAGAGTTCCGAAAACAGCAGGTGAAGGTTCAGGCCCCTACAACTCACAGTATACCCAGCCAGCAGTCGGTTTTTCAGGCCACATCACGCTAGTATTGTGGTGAGTGACGGTAAAACCTGGCTAAGCCGAAAAGCTGCCCAGAA